>SJYW01046990.1:148390-207405 GCA_006410735.1 Raphicerus campestris
GGGTGGGGGCGGGGTGGGGGTGGGAGAGGAGGTAGGTTGGGATGAAATACCCTGTACCCAACACGCCTCCAGCCAGAGCGCCAGCTATTTTGCATTTGAAGGAATTGACTTCCATATTCATTGAGCTTTTAAAAAGATCACGACCTCAAGATGGTTAAAATCCATTGACATTTGCACTTTCAGACATGACAAGTCTAGGAGCTGCTGAGATGACTGGCCCCTGGCCTTTCCACTTATGTCTCCTTTCTTCTTGTCCCCGCTTTCTCCCCACCTGCCTGGGTCTGGAGTTAACTTTCATAGCATTTCTCACTCTTGGCTTCTTTTTTTCCCTGATGGTCAAGCCTCTTTATGTTTCAATATTTTTTAACTGGGGTGACTTACAACAGATGATCTTTAGGTCTAAAATAAGGGGGGGGAAAGCAAAAACTAAATGTTATTTTTATACCATAACCTGAGTCTATTGCCAAAATCTGGAAATAAATCCCTCCTATGCCCAGTGAGTTTACATCCCAGAAACATTGAGCCATCAAAGGAACTGCATACCTGGCTTGTGCTTTGGCCTGCCTTGGCTTGGCTCTGTAGGGTGTGGTGGGGCTCAGGCGCCACCCTTTGTGCAAATAATCCCTTTCTCTTGCCGCAGGCACCTCCGCTGCACTGCCCTGCACTCTTCCTGCAAGTGCATCTCCTTCTCTGGACTATCTTCTGATGCTTGGCTTATCCCAGACTTCAGCGTGTCCTGTGGATAGGCTGGGAGATTTTGCTGCTCCCTATTGCTTCTGTTTACACAAATGACTTTTTCCTGATTTCCCACTAGGGCATGTGAGTGGATGGCATGGGCTTTTTTTTTCTCTTTTTTCCTGTCTTCCTGGGTAGAGATGGGGTTTGGCTGTCTTGCAGAACTGGAAAAGTTAGGGGGTTCTAGCTTGGGGCCTGTT
The DNA here is from genome assembly GCA_006410735.1 of Raphicerus campestris. Classification (NCBI taxonomy): domain Eukaryota; kingdom Metazoa; phylum Chordata; class Mammalia; order Artiodactyla; family Bovidae; genus Raphicerus; species Raphicerus campestris. The sequence continues at coordinate 149,326 of SJYW01046990.1, forward strand.
GGCCTTGAAGCAAGGCTTCCTCTTTCCTCGACTGTTCCTTTTTTCCTGTCCCACTGCTTGGGATGAGGAGTTGCAGCTTCAGTGTGGAAATTCCTCTTTTTGGGGAGCCTGGGCTTGGGTTTACTCCAATCTGGTGATGAAGCCATGACTCTTTAGACCTAGCTCAGGCTCAAGGCCAGCCAGCAGAAGGCTGGTCTGAATATGGGCCTGTGCAGTAGAGCTACCATTTCCCCTCCCCAGCAGCGCTTGTACAGACCCATATTTGCTATGCAAAACAGTCTATCCCAGGTTCTGTTCTGGTTGGCTACTTTGTTCAGCAACTTCACAAAACGTAGCACAAACATTGATTATGGAGAAGGCATCAGGACTGTTGAGTAACTCTTCCTTTACTTCTTTCCTGCTGGCAACAGTATGGGGTGCCCTGTGGGCACAGCCCAGCTGAAAACAGAATGGAGGGCTCTGGGAGGAGGCAGCTCACTGGAGAGCCTACATTCCTTACACAAGTGCCTAAGAGAGTGATGCCAACACTCCCATCTGCCCTGTCCATCGCCTTCATATATTGTCTACTTCGTGTTTAGTCACCCTTTGGGGAGGGGAACTCTCTTGGGACAGTGGGCTCTGAGGGTTCTCTTCTTGGGTGCGTTTTGGGGCTGGGATCAGGGCAGTATTCCTGGAAGGTCCAGTCATTCACCAGCATTTGCAAATGTCCATTGAGAGCTGGTGGTAGCCACCTACTCTCAGCAACAAGTTTGTGTTCTCTCCTTTTTCTCTCTTTGCCTCACTCTGTCCAACTGGGTCTTGAGCTGAGGCTTGGCATTTTTTAGCCCTTAGGCATTTACATGCCATTTAATAAACAGCTTGGGCAATGGCAAGAACATGACATCTTGCTGTGATTTTCTTTCTTTCTTTTTATCTTTGAGACTTGAAAAACACCTTTAACCTTGAGGATTCTTCTTCTTCGAAAGGTGGTGCATGCAGATTGAGAAGTGGTGTTGGCAACAAGCTTGGCTTTCTTTGATTTGGTTAAAGTGGTGCTTCTTACTTAGGCTCAGAGGAAGTGCTGGGGAGACCCCAGCCTCATCCTCTTAGACAAGTCTCCTGGTCCCTTTGTTCTACTCTTTTGCCTTCCTTTTCCTCCTCTCTCTTTCCCTGGCCTTGTTTTACTTTTTTCTGTTCATTCAGCTTGCTTGCTGGCCTGCCTGCCTATCTGCCTGTGTGATGATGAATTCTCTGCATGGCTACAATGATCCCACTGTTAGCTGGCAAGGTCAGGCTTAGCTCCTTGGCTGCAGAAGACCAAGAATCTGCTTCCCAAGCCTAGTGATATCCTTCCTGGGTTGGACCACCCTCAAACTTATGTGAAGGTGTAGCAGAAAGCCTGACTATCTGGCATGAAATCAGGAAGGCTTCTGGCAACTTCCACATCTGTTCACTCTTTGGAGTTGGTTTCTCTTGTTGCTTTTTCTAGATCTGGTTTCATTTCTCTCTACCTGGGGCTTCCCTTTTCTGAGGGGATGTCCTAGCATTGACCTTTTTGGCTATCCAGGGTTGAAGGGTTAGGGGATAGACATGGGGGAAGGAGGGATGGAAGGAGAATGGAGAGAATTTGGCTAAAACATGGGAAAGGAGAGCCCTGCTCACTGATCACTTTTCCAGTCCAGCCTGACTCATTGAGGCCGAGGTGCTACTGCTGGCCTCTGGGGATAAGCGTGAGGCTGTTGTTGCTGGGAACTTAGGATTAAATTAATGTTGAAAAAGAAGTTAACTAAAAGTGTGAAACCTCCCTTAAAAGCTCCTGGTTCCCATCTACTCAGTAGCTCCTCTATAGCCTCCTCTTTGGCTAAGCAATGATGTTTTTGGATAGTTTTCTTTTTCTGTCCAGAATTCTGTAAATGAGGCCAGCGAGATGGGCAGCCAAGGGGATGCAGTGATTTCTCACCTAACCCATAGGATATCTGCAAGGCTAGTGGGACAGTGTTTTAGACTTGGCATTATGTGTAACAAAGAAAGGTGAATGGTCCTTCCCCTTCAGGGTAGAAAGTCATCTCAAACTGACTAAGATGCAGTTTTGGAAACTACATCAGGGGGAAGTTATTTTTATTTATATTTGCTGGGCCACGGCCAATCCTGGATGGTAGCTGGGATGCCTTCCTTCTTAAAGTCTGATCATGGCAGGGTTATGCAGGGCACTCTTTCCTCTTTGGCCTTCTAAGCTGATCAGGGAGAAGGGATTCTCTGGTTTTCTCTTCTCTCCCATTTATTAGGACTTGCCTTCTCCCTGGGCAGGGAGAGAGGCTAGGTTGGTGCTCTCCCCTTACTCTACTCCTACTGATTTAGAACCTCTGGCTGCTGTTCGGGAGCCCAAGAAAGGTGGTGGAGGCAGTGGGCTCAAACCAACACCACCAACACCACAGAAAAAGGTGAGGAAAGGCAGATTTCCTTCTTTAAAAAGGAAAACAGGAAACCCTCCAAGGATTGTGCAAATAAAGACAATGTGTCAAATGCACTGACTCCCCTGGTGTAGTAGCAATAAGGAAAAATGAAATGACTTTCCTGTGCACACAGTCCAACCTGATTGGTGTGTGATGTTGCACTTAGCAGCCATCTGGTGGGCATGTGTGACGACTCTGGGTTTCACTTTAGTTTCTAAACTTTTTATCCCTCTCAAGTCCAGCATGGATGGGGAGATGTCCCTGGAGCCCCACAGCTGTGTACTTGTTCGCATTTGTTTCCCTATGAGACTTGTGTTTGTGTCCTGCTTTGAGCTGTACCTTGTCCAGTCCATTGTAAAATTATCCCAGCAGCTGTAATGTACAGTTTCTTCTGAAGCAAGCAACGGCAGCAGCAGCACAATTCTGTGTTTTATAAAGACAACAGTGGCTTCTATTTCTAAAGTGCGGTCTCTCTCTCTCTCTCTTTTCTTAGCAAAGCAAACTGTTGGGATTAATTATATCTCTGATAGATTTTACATTAGAATAATAGATTGTGAGAAGAGCAGAATCATCACTTTCTAAAGGAGTAAAGTGGGTAAAACAAATTCCACAGTGTTGAAACTGCCAATTATATGTAATCATTTCACGGGGTTTCCATTTATTCTTCATTCAGCAAACATGTAAAGCAGTGTGTCTAGCAGTTTTTGTTGGGGAATAAGCAGGCACAATTCAAAAATGAGGAAAACAGTGTTTCTCTCCTTAAGGAGCTTAAAAAGTTTGGTTGGGGATATAAGTAGCCAAATGGTTCTTTGGTACCATTTAGAGAGATTATGAGGACTAGGAAAAAGGCTGTAAGGCTGCAGCAATGAAGATGGGAAGGAAAGAGCAAATAAGAGAGACACTCCAGAGGTAAGATTAATAGGACTCAATGGATGATGGAATGGGAAGAACAAAGTAGAGGCTAATATCCACTTTGCTTGAGCAAGTGAGTATGTTGGGACGTTCCTCTAAGCCAAGATTGGGGGAAGGGAGGCCGTAGAAGGAAGGTGGTGAGTTTTGTGAAGAAAGACCATTAGGCTTTTATAGACTGAGTTTTGAGGTTCCCAGGTTTCCAGTAAACATTTATATTTTGGTGCTCAGGGAAGACTCCAAAACTGCAGTTACAGATATGAGATTCATAATCATAGAGATGGTAGTTAAAGCCATAGGAATGAACAGGATGGCTTAGGAAAGAGTAGGGCAAGAGAAACCTGGTGTACAACTCTAGGAAACAAGAGATCAGGAAATAGAACCTAAGATGACTGTCAGATCACTCCTAGATAGCTTGTATGGTTTTGACTGATTTAATGAGGTGGGAGAATAGTGAGGAGAGTGGAATAGGATTCAACAACGACATGATTAACAGCAGGAAAACTGCTGCAGTGAGGTGGGGAGGGGGTATTATTTTCTACTTATTTTACCATCCTTCACTCCATCTTCTCTGGGATCTTGTAACTATATGGTCATTCTCCAGTTTTTCTTGAAAATGAGCATTGGAAAACCTAACTTAAATCAGGCTAAGATGGAGACTTCCAAGTCATTCACAGCCGCCACCACCACTACCTCCACCTCGAGCTTCCTCCTATCCTCAGGAGATACTTGTGAAACAATAAAATAAACAAACCTAATTTTGTTCCTATCCAGTGTCCTAGATCGTATTCCAGTGCACTTGGTAGCACTTAGCAGCTTGCTCTATTTTCTCTTATGACTTGTTTTTCCCAGAGCCTGCGAACTCTTAGCCGCAGAAACTACTACTCATTTTTTTTCTCTCAGGGCCATCCATAGTGTATATCAGGAGGGGTCAGTATTTATGACTAGGATTGAAATGAGCTAGAAATCTGTGGTTCTTGAGTACAGAGGGGAGACTCAAGAAGTGATATTGAGTCTGCAGGATGGACTCAGCATTCCTGAATCTTCAGGTAAGCAGAAACTTTGAACCAGATTGTCATTACCTTTTTTCACTCACTCCAGCCTTGAGGGTCTATGATTTTGTGCCTTAAGTTCTTGGTGCAGTTATCAAGCCTGTAAGTTCAGCATTCCTCCCTGGTGCTCCTAGAGCATTGGTTATTTCTGTGTACTGGGAGAAGATGGCACAGGGAAGGATTCTGGCACAGGGCCCAGTGAGAAATTTCAGTGGCAGCTAGAATGTACAAAAGCGGGCCTCGCATTCCTCTGGAGGCCAAGTGTTGTGGACGTCAAATCGCAGTGCCAACCTGTGGCTACCCCTGCCAGATTCTCTTGGAAGCAAGCCAGCCAAAACCATGCTTTTCTGCAGCATGAAGTAGTGAGGTTGGTTGGAGTTGAAGAGCAAATTGGAACATGTAGGAAATTTTTCCCCGTTGAAACAAGACTTAAGACCATTAATGAAGCAGAAAGTGTTCAGCAGAGCAAATGGGAAGATAATCACTATACCACATTTTGACCGTAAATTTCATTGCCATAAATGATTGATGTTAAAAAAAATTTCAGGATTTGACTGATGGTTGCGACTCAGGTGTTGCTAGCACCCATGGATCTCCCTTTTCAGGAGCGGTTGAGCAGCCTTCCCTGTCTTTGAGTTGGCAGAATATACTGGAGCACTTTTTTGTCACTACAGTCAAGTGCCTTTAAGATAGAATGAGGTGGTATATTCATTGGGTATCACTTAGCTTAACAGACCCCAGAATCACAGAGTAGGTCTGGCAGCTAAAGGAAAGGGTTTTATAGTGCAAAAAGAATATTTTCAAGTTCTGAGCCTGGGGCATCCTCAGACTACTGGCTCTACTGCTTGAATGTGAAATAGCTCTGAATTGGAAAATCAGCTCTGTTTTCGATCCTAACGTTCAAGGTATTTATTCCCTTGGCTGTAAGCTGAGGAAACCTTGCAGGCTCAGAAGGTGCACAGAGCATGGCAGAAGCACTCTTAAAGCAGCAATGTCAAGAAGCTGGAAAAGTGGATTTGCTGAGGATGAGGTGCATTTCGAAGCTTTCCATTTAAGTACCATGACTACCTTCCCAGGATACCAGATCAAGACTTCTAGGCTACCATGACTTACTCTGCCAGGAGCTCACTGTCCTCTTACTCTGGACTGTAGCAGCTTCACCAGTATCCTCTTGGCAGTGTCTTTCTGGGACAAAGAAATTTTGAGGAACCTTTCTAAGAACCTTCCTCACCTTATATAGGCAAGGAACTTCCCTTATAAAAAAGGCATTTTTGGGGGTTGTTGAATGGAGGTGAATCGAAAAAAGAATAGGAAATGAGTACTTTGAAGTACTTGGTCAAGTGTGTCGTACAGTATCCTTTATAATTTGGTTGCATCTTTACAGCATTCACATGAAGTAATTTATCCATTATCTTCAACTGCATATAACAAAACCTGATTAAATTGGTTTATATAAGGCAACTATCACATGACAAGAAATGCTGATTTATGTGGCTCTAAGGTTGGATAATTCAATGGCTCAGTAATAATACCAACATAACAGATTCTTGCTCTGCTATCCTTTGTGTTATCTTATCCTCATGCTTGTTCACCTCAGAATCCCACGACTGCTTGTATAATTCCAGGAGGGAAATGCTGACAGAACAAAGTCTAGCAGAAGAGGGACTAATTTTTCCCAGTGTTTCATTTTAAAGAAAGGAAATCCCTGGAAGCTCCAACAGATCTGGCCTAATGTCTCATTTGCTAGAAATCGGTCATCTTTCCACTATTCTGTCATTGGCAAAGCAAATGAGATCATCCATCATGAGTGGCTTAGATTAATTACAAGTTATCTTATGAGTCATGTGAATTAAAAAGGCAAGTTATGTTTGCTAGGCCAGAAGGGTTAAGGACTATTGGTTAGGCATCCAGCAGTGTGTTGTGTGTAGGTGATCTGTTGTTACAGATGAGAAATGTGATGTTCAGAGAGAGTGACTAGCAAAAGCCTTCAGTGTCAGTTCTGACTGTCCCTAAACCCTATATATTTTATACTGTGTTCTGCCACAGTGTAGAGTAACTTACTTTGTGCTGTGTAAAAACTGCTTATCTAGAAGAGATTCCGAATGTCAAGCCCATTCAAGAGGAAAGAATGCTATCCAGTTTTTTCCCTCATTCAGTGATTTTTTTTTTCTAGCAACTTTCAGAGGGCACTGATTTCTTTGCCCCCAAGATTTCTGTATTATTTTATAGTTCTTCCTCTGAGAGCAGCCAGTACCACAAGGGATGAGGGCAGTTACCATTCTTGAAGCTCACTTACTTATCTCTTTGTCCACCTGCCCAACAAATACTTATGGGATGCTGCTATGTACCAGGCACTGGCACTGTTCTAGGCACTGGAGCTATGATAATTAGGATACACAGAAAGCTGCACTATGCCCTCAAGAGACTCATTTGGGAATAAGGTTATCCAGAACTAGGAAATGCATGTGGTTGGGAGAGCCTCATACAACTTGGCTTTTGGCAGAATCATTCAAACTTTTTGCCTTCCTGCATCCTGATACTACAGTTCATGAGCCTTTCCTATGAACTCACATGTGAGGTCCCTAGATAACAGTAGATGGGAAAGCATTATTGACATTTATTACATTGGACTGAATTAGAAGGTCCAGATCCTGTTACAGCCATGTGAACAAAGAATACAGTGGCCCACCTCCAGCGTTCATCACCGTGTTTATTCTAGGAGACACCCAAGAAACCTGCAGTCATTTAGGGAGCCAGTTGTAGGGATTTGAGGGTGGGAAAGGCTGTTGCAAAAGAGTTGGTATTCATCTCTTAAATGTTGCTAAGGACTAGGATTGTGTATAGTTTAGGATTGAAAATAACTTTTAGGATACAGTGTTTCATCTAGTGACATCTGATACCGTAAAATTGAGGGAATTTTCAGAAAAAGGGCTAAGGATGAGAAGGAAGAGGTAAGGCAGATTGGAGTCAGATGTGGGCTTGAATCCTATCCATTTATTGTTTGCTGTATAGAAGATGCATCTAATAAGTGCTTTGAAATAACTAATAAATATCTTCACTAACATTTAGGGAGGATTTTCTCAGTGCTTTATACCCATTCCCTAACTTCACAACTGAGGACACTGAAGCCCAGAGGCTCAAGTGACTGATCTGAAGCCCCATAGTGATGGGAAGGGTACTAAAGATATGATGAAAGTGAAAATTGCTCAGTCCTGTTGGACTCTGCGACCCCATATCCAGTCCATGGAATTCTCCAGGCCAGAATACTGGAATGGGTAGCCTTTCCCTTCTCCAGGATATTTTTTCCCTTTTCCTCTTTGTCCTAGAGTTTTTTTTAAAATGTATTTTGATTAACAACATTCTAAATGTTGCTGATACTAGGGACAGGGAAAAACCATTAATCATTTCTCAGCCTGAATGAAATAGTTATCATTTCTGTAAGGCAACAAACACTAATGAGCTACACAATAGTAAACAAAACTTGCAGATTGGGAGAGGGTTTGTTAAGGAAATACTGTAATAGGATACAGGAGTGCCTCACCATAGGTCCAACTCTTAAGTTGAGGTATGAAGAGCGATTGGCGGGCACAGGGGATGGGGTGAGCGTGAGAAAGGAGTGCTCCTGGTCAAGAAACTTCCAAGTGTAACAGAGAAGCGCTTTGCCCAGTGCCGGGTAAGCAGACCACTGTAGCTGTAGCATAATGGTGAGGAAGAGTGTCGCTTGAAGGGAAAGGCAGGGACCTCCGTTTACGCCTCTAGGAATGGAGTTTGGGCCTTAGAGTGACCAGGCGTTATTAAAGAGTTTTTAACATGAAAATTACTCGATCTGACCTTTTTGTCAAGTCATCTTTTCCCAAGTTAGATTGTACGAGAAATATTCTCCCCAGAAATTGTCAAAACCACTACAAATTTGGGGGTGATAAACCGTGATGGTCACTCGACCGCCTGCAGGGAGGAGGCACGTGGGGTGCTCCCAACTGGGCGAGTCGGGAGGGCCTCAAGAAGAAAGGGGGGACTTTCCCCAAGACAAGATCAGTCTGGGGCCCTCGCAGCTCCTGCACCTCAGACCAGCCAAACTCCAAGGAGGCTCTCGTCCAGGTTAGCAGGGCCGCCCTCCACGCCTGCGCCTCGGGCCGGCACGCCCCGCACCAGGGTGGCGGGAGGAGTGCACCCCCTCGGGGTTGTCTCCGGCCGGCACGGCCGGTCCCGTTCGCGGTCCCGGGTCGCAGCCCGCCGCGCTCGCCCCAGACTCCGCCCAGACTCGGCGCCCGCGGCGCGACGCCTCCCCTGCGTCCACCGCGCCGGCCGCGCCGGCCGCGCCCGCACCGACGTCGCGCTCGAACGGTCAGGGCGGAGCGGCGAGGCCTGGACGTCTGGCGAGCCCGGGCGGCGGAACTGACGCCAGCGGGCTTCCGGGGGTGGCCCCCGGGGAGGTCGGCGGCGGCGCCGCAGTCGTGGAGGGGCAGTGGGAGCGTAAGCGGCCGTGGGCGACGCAAGTTCCGCACAGAGCTCTTCCCTGCTCGCCTCACGCTTCTTCCTCTCTCCTAGTCGCGTGCTGCCTCCCGACGGCCGCTCGTCCTGACCAGAGCTTTCGGAGTGCGGTGGCCGAGGAGCAGCCGTCACCACCCCGCCTCGGGGCCGAGCCAGGGTTCCAGTCGCGCCGCGTCGCCCCTGCGCCGCCTCCTTGCCCTCAGTGGCGGGCGCCCTTCTCGCTCGAAGCACTCCCCCCAGCTCCATGAATGGAAATCGGCTCCGCAGGTGAGTGGGTCAGAGCAGCTGGTCCGTTCGCTGGGGACAGGTAGCCCCGGAGCATCCTCGCCCCCGGCGCCCCGGCCCAGGTGCGCGAGGTCTGCGCCGTCCCCGCTCCGCCCCGCGCGCAGCCCTTCCTCCGCCTCCCCGCAGCCCCGCCGCAGTTCCCCGGGGCCGCGGAGTAGGCGACACTGCGGGGAGGGGGCGCTGCTCCAGCGATGGAAGTTTGGGGTTCCTTCGGAGTCCAGAAGGGCTGCCATCGTTTTCGTTATTCCGGTTGAAGATATAATGGGGTGTGTGTCCCGTAGAGACAGTGGGTGGCCAGCCTTCTCCCTTACTTATCTCTTAAGGCAGTTGTGAAGATACATTAAGATAACAGATGAGAATTGAGTTTGAAATAGATGTTAGTGCAACGTCAAATGCAAGATGGCATTTCTTCCATCCCTGAGTTCTCGTCTGATGTTCGTGGCAGCTTGGTATACAGTTCCTGAGGATCTTGGAAATGTCATATCAGCCTGGATCACTGCTTATGTGAGGAGGTAGATCTTGAAATTGCTGACTATATATGTATTTGTTCATTCTTTATTCCCTAGAGAATCAGCTGTCATATTCTTGGAAATTTAGGATTTAAGAAACTGCTTCTCTCCTTGGGAAAAAAAAAGATAGTCTTGAGAAAAAAATTGCAACATGAGCAATGCTTGTATATAAAAAAGAAAAAGCACTCTTTATGGTCTGTAATTAGTTGAAGGACATAAGTAGGTGTTACATAACAGTTTGCTTTCCAAATGATCATATTTGGTATGTTAAATTTGGAAGTATGCTTCATCCAGTCACAGATTTATAAAGTAATTTTGAAAATATAAAGTGGTTGGTGTCTTCTTACTAATAATACCATAAGTCCCTGAATTTCACATCTCGTTTTGTCAATTGATGAGGTAACTGAATGTGAGATAAGAAAAACTTACATGAGAAAGCAGTGACATGATGACAATAAAGATTTTGTTGACTCTATTAAGGAGTATAATTGTCAAGTAGATGTGAAAAACACAAGTTGTAGAGACGGGCTGGGAAGAAGGGTTTATTACAATTTCTTTTATGGCATTTTCTCTTATCAATATCTTCCATTGCTCTTTTGCATGCTCCATCTTTTTTTTTTTTTTTTTNTGGGGTGACTTACAACAGATGATCTTTAGGTCTAAAATAAGGGGGGGGAAAGCAAAAACTAAATGTTATTTTTATACCATAACCTGAGTCTATTGCCAAAATCTGGAAATAAATCCCTCCTATGCCCAGTGAGTTTACATCCCAGAAACATTGAGCCATCAAAGGAACTGCATACCTGGCTTGTGCTTTGGCCTGCCTTGGCTTGGCTCTGTAGGGTGTGGTGGGGCTCAGGCGCCACCCTTTGTGCAAATAATCCCTTTCTCTTGCCGCAGGCACCTCCGCTGCACTGCCCTGCACTCTTCCTGCAAGTGCATCTCCTTCTCTGGACTATCTTCTGATGCTTGGCTTATCCCAGACTTCAGCGTGTCCTGTGGATAGGCTGGGAGATTTTGCTGCTCCCTATTGCTTCTGTTTACACAAATGACTTTTTCCTGATTTCCCACTAGGGCATGTGAGTGGATGGCATGGGCTTTTTTTTTCTCTTTTTTCCTGTCTTCCTGGGTAGAGATGGGGTTTGGCTGTCTTGCAGAACTGGAAAAGTTAGGGGGTTCTAGCTTGGGGCCTGTTGGCCTTGAAGCAAGGCTTCCTCTTTCCTCGACTGTTCCTTTTTTCCTGTCCCACTGCTTGGGATGAGGAGTTGCAGCTTCAGTGTGGAAATTCCTCTTTTTGGGGAGCCTGGGCTTGGGTTTACTCCAATCTGGTGATGAAGCCATGACTCTTTAGACCTAGCTCAGGCTCAAGGCCAGCCAGCAGAAGGCTGGTCTGAATATGGGCCTGTGCAGTAGAGCTACCATTTCCCCTCCCCAGCAGCGCTTGTACAGACCCATATTTGCTATGCAAAACAGTCTATCCCAGGTTCTGTTCTGGTTGGCTACTTTGTTCAGCAACTTCACAAAACGTAGCACAAACATTGATTATGGAGAAGGCATCAGGACTGTTGAGTAACTCTTCCTTTACTTCTTTCCTGCTGGCAACAGTATGGGGTGCCCTGTGGGCACAGCCCAGCTGAAAACAGAATGGAGGGCTCTGGGAGGAGGCAGCTCACTGGAGAGCCTACATTCCTTACACAAGTGCCTAAGAGAGTGATGCCAACACTCCCATCTGCCCTGTCCATCGCCTTCATATATTGTCTACTTCGTGTTTAGTCACCCTTTGGGGAGGGGAACTCTCTTGGGACAGTGGGCTCTGAGGGTTCTCTTCTTGGGTGCGTTTTGGGGCTGGGATCAGGGCAGTATTCCTGGAAGGTCCAGTCATTCACCAGCATTTGCAAATGTCCATTGAGAGCTGGTGGTAGCCACCTACTCTCAGCAACAAGTTTGTGTTCTCTCCTTTTTCTCTCTTTGCCTCACTCTGTCCAACTGGGTCTTGAGCTGAGGCTTGGCATTTTTTAGCCCTTAGGCATTTACATGCCATTTAATAAACAGCTTGGGCAATGGCAAGAACATGACATCTTGCTGTGATTTTCTTTCTTTCTTTTTATCTTTGAGACTTGAAAAACACCTTTAACCTTGAGGATTCTTCTTCTTCGAAAGGTGGTGCATGCAGATTGAGAAGTGGTGTTGGCAACAAGCTTGGCTTTCTTTGATTTGGTTAAAGTGGTGCTTCTTACTTAGGCTCAGAGGAAGTGCTGGGGAGACCCCAGCCTCATCCTCTTAGACAAGTCTCCTGGTCCCTTTGTTCTACTCTTTTGCCTTCCTTTTCCTCCTCTCTCTTTCCCTGGCCTTGTTTTACTTTTTTCTGTTCATTCAGCTTGCTTGCTGGCCTGCCTGCCTATCTGCCTGTGTGATGATGAATTCTCTGCATGGCTACAATGATCCCACTGTTAGCTGGCAAGGTCAGGCTTAGCTCCTTGGCTGCAGAAGACCAAGAATCTGCTTCCCAAGCCTAGTGATATCCTTCCTGGGTTGGACCACCCTCAAACTTATGTGAAGGTGTAGCAGAAAGCCTGACTATCTGGCATGAAATCAGGAAGGCTTCTGGCAACTTCCACATCTGTTCACTCTTTGGAGTTGGTTTCTCTTGTTGCTTTTTCTAGATCTGGTTTCATTTCTCTCTACCTGGGGCTTCCCTTTTCTGAGGGGATGTCCTAGCATTGACCTTTTTGGCTATCCAGGGTTGAAGGGTTAGGGGATAGACATGGGGGAAGGAGGGATGGAAGGAGAATGGAGAGAATTTGGCTAAAACATGGGAAAGGAGAGCCCTGCTCACTGATCACTTTTCCAGTCCAGCCTGACTCATTGAGGCCGAGGTGCTACTGCTGGCCTCTGGGGATAAGCGTGAGGCTGTTGTTGCTGGGAACTTAGGATTAAATTAATGTTGAAAAAGAAGTTAACTAAAAGTGTGAAACCTCCCTTAAAAGCTCCTGGTTCCCATCTACTCAGTAGCTCCTCTATAGCCTCCTCTTTGGCTAAGCAATGATGTTTTTGGATAGTTTTCTTTTTCTGTCCAGAATTCTGTAAATGAGGCCAGCGAGATGGGCAGCCAAGGGGATGCAGTGATTTCTCACCTAACCCATAGGATATCTGCAAGGCTAGTGGGACAGTGTTTTAGACTTGGCATTATGTGTAACAAAGAAAGGTGAATGGTCCTTCCCCTTCAGGGTAGAAAGTCATCTCAAACTGACTAAGATGCAGTTTTGGAAACTACATCAGGGGGAAGTTATTTTTATTTATATTTGCTGGGCCACGGCCAATCCTGGATGGTAGCTGGGATGCCTTCCTTCTTAAAGTCTGATCATGGCAGGATTATGCAGGGCACTCTTTCCTCTTTGGCCTTCTAAGCTGATCAGGGAGAAGGGATTCTCTGGTTTTCTCTTCTCTCCCATTTATTAGGACTTGCCTTCTCCCTGGGCAGGGAGAGAGGCTAGGTTGGTGCTCTCCCCTTACTCTACTCCTACTGATTTAGAACCTCTGGCTGCTGTTCGGGAGCCCAAGAAAGGTGGTGGAGGCAGTGGGCTCAAACCAACACCACCAACACCACAGAAAAAGGTGAGGAAAGGCAGATTTCCTTCTTTAAAAAGGAAAACAGGAAACCCTCCAAGGATTGTGCAAATAAAGACAATGTGTCAAATGCACTGACTCCCCTGGTGTAGTAGCAATAAGGAAAAATGAAATGACTTTCCTGTGCACACAGTCCAACCTGATTGGTGTGTGATGTTGCACTTAGCAGCCATCTGGTGGGCATGTGTGACGACTCTGGGTTTCACTTTAGTTTCTAAACTTTTTATCCCTCTCAAGTCCAGCATGGATGGGGAGATGTCCCTGGAGCCCCACAGCTGTGTACTTGTTCGCATTTGTTTCCCTATGAGACTTGTGTTTGTGTCCTGCTTTGAGCTGTACCTTGTCCAGTCCATTGTAAAATTATCCCAGCAGCTGTAATGTACAGTTTCTTCTGAAGCAAGCAACGGCAGCAGCAGCACAATTCTGTGTTTTATAAAGACAACAGTGGCTTCTATTTCTAAAGTGCGGTCTCTCTCTCTCTCTTTTTTCTTAGCAAAGCAAACTGTTGGGATTAATTATATCTCTGATAGATTTTACATTAGAATAATAGATTGTGAGAAGAGCAGAATCATCACTTTGTAAAGGAGTAAAGTGGGTAAAACAAATTCCACAGTGTTGAAACTGCCAATTATATGTAATCATTTCACGGGGTTTCCATTTATTCTTCATTCAGCAAACATGTAAAGCAGTGTGTCTAGCAGTTTTTGTTGGGGAATAAGCAGGCACAATTCAAAAATGAGGAAAACAGTGTTTCTCTGCTTAAGGAGCTTAAAAAGTTTGGTTGGGGATATAAGTAGCCAAATGGTTCTTTGGTACCATTTAGAGAGATTATGAGGACTAGGAAAAAGGCTGTAAGGCTGCAGCAATGAAGATGGGAAGGAAAGAGCAAATAAGAGAGACACTCCAGAGGTGAGATTAATAGGACTCAATGGATGATGGAATGGGAAGAACAAAGTAGAGGCTAATATCCACTTTGCTTGAGCAAGTGAGTATGTTGGGACGTTCCTCTAAGCCAAGATTGGGGGAAGGGAGGCCGTAGAAGGAAGGTGGTGAGTTTTGTGAAGAAAGACCATTAGGCTTTTATAGACTGAGTTTTGAGGTTCCCAGGTTTCCAGTAAACATTTATATTTTGGTGCTCAGGGAAGACTCCAAAACTGCAGTTACAGATATGAGATTCATAATCATAGAGATGGTAGTTAAAGCCATAGGAATGAACAGGATGGCTTAGGAAAGAGTAGGGCAAGAGAAACCTGGTGTACAACTCTAGGAAACAAGAGACCAGGAAATAGAACCTAAGATGACTGTCAGATCACTCCTAGATAGCTTGTATGGTTTTGACTGATTTAATGAGGTGGGAGAATAGTGAGGAGAGTGGAATAGGATTCAACAACGACATGATTAACAGCAGGAAAACTGCTGCAGTGAGGTGGGGAGGGGGTATTATTTTCTACTTATTTTACCATCCTTCACTCCATCTTCTCTGGGATCTTGTAACTATATGGTCATTCTCCAGTTTTTCTTGAAAATGAGCATTGGAAAACCTAACTTAAATCAGGCTAAGATGGAGACTTCCAAGTCATTCACAGCCGCCACCACCACTACCTCCACCTCCAGCTTCCTCCTATCCTCAGGAGATACTTGTGAAACAATAAAATAAACAAACCTAATTTTGTTCCTATCCAGTGTCCTAGATCGTATTCCAGTGCACTTGGTAGCACTTAGCAGCTTGCTCTATTTTCTCTTATGACTTGTTTTTCCCAGAGCCTGCGAACTCTTAGCCGCAGAAACTACTACTCATTTTTTTTCTCTCAGGGCCATCCATAGTGTATATCAGGAGGGGTCAGTATTTATGACTAGGATTGAAATGAGCTAGAAATCTGTGGTTCTTGAGTACAGAGGGGAGACTCAAGAAGTGATATTGAGTCTGCAGGATGGACTCAGCATTCCTGAATCTTCAGGTAAGCAGAAACTTTGAACCAGATTGTCATTACCTTTTTTCACTCACTCCAGCCTTGAGGGTCTATGATTTTGTGCCTTAAGTTCTTGGTGCAGTTATCAAGCCTGTAAGTTCAGCATTCCTCCCTGGTGCTCCTAGAGCATTGGTTATTTCTGTGTACTGGGAGAAGATGGCACAGGGAAGGATTCTGGCACAGGGCCCAGTGAGAAATTTCAGTGGCAGCTAGAATGTACAAAAGCGGGCCTCGCATTCCTCTGGAGGCCAAGTGTTGTGGACGTCAAATCGCAGTGCCAACCTGTGGCTACCCCTGCCAGATTCTCTTGGAAGCAAGCCAGCCAAAACCATGCTTTTCTGCAGCATGAAGTAGTGAGGTTGGTTGGAGTTGAAGAGCAAATTGGAACATGTAGGAAATTTTTCCCCGTTGAAACAAGACTTAAGACCATTAATGAAGCAGAAAGTGTTCAGCAGAGCAAATGGGAAGATAATCACTATACCACATTTTGACCGTAAATTTCATTGCCATAAATGATTGATGTTAAAAAAAATTTCAGGATTTGACTGATGGTTGCGACTCAGGTGTTGCTAGCACCCATGGATCTCCCTTTTCAGGAGCGGTTGAGCAGCCTTCCCTGTCTTTGAGTTGGCAGAATATACTGGAGCACTTTTTTGTCACTACAGTCAAGTGCCTTTAAGATAGAATGAGGTGGTATATTCATTGGGTATCACTTAGCTTAACAGACCCCAGAATCACAGAGTAGGTCTGGCAGCTAAAGGAAAGGGTTTTATAGTGCAAAAAGAATATTTTCAAGTTCTGAGCCTGGGGCATCCTCAGACTACTGGCTCTACTGCTTGAATGTGAAATAGCTCTGAATTGGAAAATCAGCTCTGTTTTCGATCCTAACTTTCAAGGTATTTATTCCCTTGGCTGTAAGCTGAGGAAACCTTGCAGGCTCAGAAGGTGCACAGAGCATGGCAGAAGCACTCTTAAAGCAGCAATGTCAAGAAGCTGGAAAAGTGGATTTGCTGAGGATGAGGTGCATTTCGAAGCTTTCCATTTAAGTACCATGACTACCTTCCCAGGATACCAGATCAAGACTTCTAGGCTACCATGACTTACTCTGCCAGGAGCTCACTGTCCTCTTACTCTGGACTGTAGCAGCTTCACCAGTATCCTCTTGGCAGTGTCTTTCTGGGACAAAGAAATTTTGAGGAACCTTTCTAAGAACCTTCCTCACCTTATATAGGCAAGGAACTTCCCTTATAAAAAAGGCATTTTTGGGGGTTGTTGAATGGAGGTGAATCGAAAAAAGAATAGGAAATGAGTACTTTGAAGTACTTGGTCAAGTGTGTCGTACAGTATCCTTTATAATTTGGTTGCATCTTTACAGCATTCACATGAAGTAATTTATCCATTATCTTCAACTGCATATAACAAAACCTGATTAAATTGGTTTATATAAGGCAACTATCACATGACAAGAAATGCTGATTTATGTGGCTCTAAGGTTGGATAATTCAATGGCTCAGTAATAATACCAACATAACAGATTCTTGCTCTGCTATCCTTTGTGTTATCTTATCCTCATGCTTGTTCACCTCAGAATCCCACGACTGCTTGTATAATTCCAGGAGGGAAATGCTGACAGAACAAAGTCTAGCAGAAGAGGGACTAATTTTTCCCAGTGTTTCATTTTAAAGAAAGGAAATCCCTGGAAGCTCCAACAGATCTGGCCTAATGTCTCATTTGCTAGAAATCGGTCATCTTTCCACTATTCTGTCATTGGCAAAGCAAATGAGATCATCCATCATGAGTGGCTTAGATTAATTACAAGTTATCTTATGAGTCATGTGAATTAAAAAGGCAAGTTATGTTTGCTAGGCCAGAAGGGTTAAGGACTATTGGTTAGGCATCCAGCAGTGTGTTGTGTGTAGGTGATCTGTTGTTACAGATGAGAAATGTGATGTTCAGAGAGAGTGACTAGCAAAAGCCTTCAGTGTCAGTTCTGACTGTCCCTAAACCCTATATATTTTATACTGTGTTCTGCCACAGTGTAGAGTAACTTACTTTGTGCTGTGTAAAAACTGCTTATCTAGAAGAGATTCCGAATGTCAAGCCCATTCAAGAGGAAAGAATGCTATCCAGTTTTTTCCCTCATTCAGTGATTTTTTTTTTCTAGCAACTTTCAGAGGGCACTGATTTCTTTGCCCCCAAGATTTCTGTATTATTTTATAGTTCTTCCTCTGAGAGCAGCCAGTACCACAAGGGATGAGGGCAGTTACCATTCTTGAAGCTCACTTACTTATCTCTTTGTCCACCTGCCCAACAAATACTTATGGGATGCTGCTATGTACCAGGCACTGGCACTGTTCTAGGCACTGGAGCTATGATAATTAGGATACACAGAAAGCTGCACTATGCCCTCAAGAGACTCATTTGGGAATAAGGTTATCCAGAACTAGGAAATGCATGTGGTTGGGAGAGCCTCATACAACTTGGCTTTTGGCAGAATCATTCAAACTTTTTGCCTTCCTGCATCCTGATACTACAGTTCATGAGCCTTTCCTATGAACTCACATGTGAGGTCCCTAGATAACAGTAGATGGGAAAGCATTATTGACATTTATTACATTGGACTGAATTAGAAGGTCCAGATCCTGTTACAGCCATGTGAACAAAGAATACAGTGGCCCACCTCCAGCGTTCATCACCGTGTTTATTCTAGGAGACACCCAAGAAACCTGCAGTCATTTAGGGAGCCAGTTGTAGGGATTTGAGGGTGGGAAAGGCTGTTGCAAAAGAGTTGGTATTCATCTCTTAAATGTTGCTAAGGACTAGGATTGTGTATAGTTTAGGATTGAAAATAACTTTTAGGATACAGTGTTTCATCTAGTGACATCTGATACCGTAAAATTGAGGGAATTTTCAGAAAAAGGGCTAAGGATGAGAAGGAAGAGGTAAGGCAGATTGGAGTCAGATGTGGGCTTGAATCCTATCCATTTATTGTTTGCTGTATAGAAGATGCATCTAATAAGTGCTTTGAAATAACTAATAAATATCTTCACTAACATTTAGGGAGGATTTTCTCAGTGCTTTATACCCATTCCCTAACTTCACAACTGAGGACACTGAAGCCCAGAGGCTCAAGTGACTGATCTGAAGCCCCATAGTGATGGGAAGGGTACTAAAGATATGATGAAAGTGAAAATTGCTCAGTCCTGTTGGACTCTGCGACCCCATATCCAGTCCATGGAATTCTCCAGGCCAGAATACTGGAATGGGTAGCCTTTCCCTTCTCCAGGATATTTTTTCCCTTTTCCTCTTTGTCCTAGAGTTTTTTTTAAAATGTATTTTGATTAACAACATTCTAAATGTTGCTGATACTAGGGACAGGGAAAAACCATTAATCATTTCTCAGCCTGAATGAAATAGTTATCATTTCTGTAAGGCAACAAACACTAATGAGCTACACAATAGTAAACAAAACTTGCAGATTGGGAGAGGGTTTGTTAAGGAAATACTGTAATAGGATACAGGAGTGCCTCACCATAGGTCCAACTCTTAAGTTGAGGTATGAAGAGCGATTGGCGGGCACAGGGGATGGGGTGAGCGTGAGAAAGGAGTGCTCCTGGTCAAGAAACTTCCAAGTGTAACAGAGAAGCGCTTTGCCCAGTGCCGGGTAAGCAGACCACTGTAGCTGTAGCATAATGGTGAGGAAGAGTGTCGCTTGAAGGGAAAGGCAGGGACCTCCGTTTACGCCTCTAGGAATGGAGTTTGGGCCTTAGAGTGACCAGGCGTTATTAAAGAGTTTTTAACATGAAAATTACTCGATCTGACCTTTTTGTCAAGTCATCTTTTCCCAAGTTAGATTGTACGAGAAATATTCTCCCCAGAAATTGTCAAAACCACTACAAATTTGGGGGTGATAAACCGTGATGGTCACTCGACCGCCTGCAGGGAGGAGGCACGTGGGGTGCTCCCAACTGGGCGAGTCGGGAGGGCCTCAAGAAGAAAGGGGGGACTTTCCCCAAGACAAGATCAGTCTGGGGCCCTCGCAGCTCCTGCACCTCAGACCAGCCAAACTCCGAGGAGGCTCTCGTCCAGGTTAGCAGGGCCGCCCTCCACGCCTGCGCCTCGGGCCGGCACGCCCCGCACCAGGGTGGCGGGAGGAGTGCACCCCCTCGGGGTTGTCTCCGGCCGGCACGGCCGGTCCCGTTCGCGGTCCCGGGTCGCAGCCCGCCGCGCTCGCCCCAGACTCCGCCCAGACTCGGCGCCCGCGGCGCGACGCCTCCCCTGCGTCCACCGCGCCGGCCGCGCCGGCCGCGCCCGCACCGACGTCGCGCTCGAACGGTCAGGGCGGAGCGGCGAGGCCTGGACGTCTGGCGAGCCCGGGCGGCGGAACTGACGCCAGCGGGCTTCCGGGGGTGGCCCCCGGGGAGGTCGGCGGCGGCGCCGCAGTCGTGGAGGGGCAGTGGGAGCGTAAGCGGCCGTGGGCGACGCAAGTTCCGCACAGAGCTCTTCCCTGCTCGCCTCACGCTTCTTCCTCTCTCCTAGTCGCGTGCTGCCTCCCGACGGCCGCTCGTCCTGACCAGAGCTTTCGGAGTGCGGTGGCCGAGGAGCAGCCGTCACCACCCCGCCTCGGGGCCGAGCCAGGGTTCCTGTCGCGCCGCGTCGCCCCTGCGCCGCCTCCTTGCCCTCAGTGGCGGGCGCCCTTCTCGCTCGAAGCACTCCCCCCAGCTCCATGAATGGAAATCGGCTCCGCAGGTGAGTGGGTCAGAGCAGCTGGTCCGTTCGCTGGGGACAGGTAGCCCCGGAGCATCCTCGCCCCCGGCGCCCCGGCCCAGGTGCGCGAGGTCTGCGCCGTCCCCGCTCCGCCCCGCGCGCAGCCCTTCCTCCGCCTCCCCGCAGCCCCGCCGCAGTTCCCCGGGGCCGCGGAGTAGGCGACACTGCGGGGAGGGGGCGCTGCTCCAGCGATGGAAGTTTGGGGTTCCTTCGGAGTCCAGAAGGGCTGCCATCGTTTTCGTTATTCCGGTTGAAGATATAATGGGGTGTGTGTCCCGTAGAGACAGTGGGTGGCCAGCCTTCTCCCTTACTTATCTCTTAAGGCAGTTGTGAAGATACATTAAGATAACAGATGAGAATTGAGTTTGAAATAGATGTTAGTGCAACGTCAAATGCAAGATGGCATTTCTTCCATCCCTGAGTTCTCGTCTGATGTTCGTGGCAGCTTGGTATACAGTTCCTGAGGATCTTGGAAATGTCATATCAGCCTGGATCACTGCTTATGTGAGGAGGTAGATCTTGAAATTGCTGACTATATATGTATTTGTTCATTCTTTATTCCCTAGAGAATCAGCTGTCATATTCTTGGAAATTTAGAATTTAAGAAACTGCTTCTCTCCTTGGGAAAAAAAATGATAGTCTTGAGAAAAAAATTGCAACATGAGCAATGCTTGTATATAAAAAAGAAAAAGCACTCTTTATGGTCTGTAATTAGTTGAAGGACATAAGTAGGTGTTACATAACAGTTTGCTTTCCAAATGATCATATTTGGTATGTTAAATTTGGAAGTATGCTTCATCCAGTCACAGATTTATAAAGTAATTTTGAAAATATAAAGTGGTTGGTGTCTTCTTACTAATAATACCATAAGTCCCTGAATTTCACATCTCGTTTTGTCAATTGATGAGGTAACTGAATGTGAGATAAGAAAAACTTACATGAGAAAGCAGTGACATGATGACAATAAAGATTTTGTTGACTCTATTAAGGAGTATAATTGTCAAGTAGATGTGAAAAACACAAGTTGTAGAGACGGGCTGGGAAGAAGGGTTTATTACAATTTCTTTTATGGCATTTTCTCTTATCAATATCTTCCATTGCTCTTTTGCATGCTCCATCTTTTTTTTTTTTTTTTTTTTCCTTTTCATGTGTTTTTGAAAAGGAAAAGTTTGTCTAGGCTGTGAAGAGTTTCACTCTGATTTATCAGTGATTAGTGTATTTCTGAAACTGTCCTCTCTTTGTTTTTCAGTTTTNTTTTTTTTTTTTTTTTTTTTGCCTTTTCATGTGTTTTTGAAAAGGAAAAGTTTGTCTAGGCTGTGAAGAGTTTCACTCTGATTTATCAGTGATTAGTGTATTTCTGAAACTGTCCTCTCTTTGTTTTTCAGTTTTCTCATACAGTATTTAGGGAATGTGATGATTTGGGAGATGTACGTAATTTTTACATAATTGTTCGTTGTTAAGCCTGGAAAGCAAGCATGGATTTAAATACCTTCCTAATTATCCTGAATTTCAAAAAAAAAAATTTAAGGTTTTCGTCTTTTTCATCTTTGGATTTTTCATATGAAATTACTCCCAAATACACGAACAACATTTTAGAAAATACTTCTGAAGTCAAATGACCTAGCCAATGGATCCAACTTGCCAAGTATGATTCAGTAAATTCTCCTGTGAATTCTTGAGCTATAGATAAGTTTTACCTATTCTTGCATGGGCCATTGCTGAAACATATACCCATTTAACTGTCTTCACATCTGTGGAGGTATATCAACCGTATGGTTGGACATCTTCAAACACAAAGTTTATTCTTTAGTGCAGCTTATACGAGATTGACTGTAATTTAATAAGATAAAGTGTAATGTGGCTTACAAAAACAGAATTTTCATTCTTCCTGAGACTTTTTTCATGTAATTGTTATGCTGCAAGTGAAAATAAAAGCATAGTTGGGAAAAATGTGCAACTGAGTTTAAAATCAAGAGTTTGACAGATGTATATTTTTTGAAAATTTTAGATGCATATGTTCTCTGATAGTCTGTTGAGTCAGTGTTGGATCTTGGCTCTCCAATTCTGTTCTAAGTTTTTCTTTTTTGTGGCAATTCTCAGGAATTGGCTTATGGCAAAATGTATTAAATTCTAGTTGTTAGGTGGATACATAGAAAACTTAAATTTATTTACATTAGAGGACTTAAGATACAAATTCTGTATATGTGTTGCTTACCGAATCATTCTTCACTAACAGTTAGTATTTGTCTGTTCTTCTTTTAGGCATATAATATTTTAAGTGATTTTTTTAAAGGGTGCCCTGTATAATGTACTGATTTAGTGCTTTGTGAACTCTGTGGTTTAACCAGAAAGCCATCAGGTACAATTGGTTTTTAAATAATGATAATCAATAGTTTGGCATCTGTGCCTCGGACTCCTTAGGGGAACTTCTGATGAAACTCTTTTATGCTTTAATTACAGCTGGTCTAAGATTATATATGTTATATTTTCATTCCAAATGAAGTAGGAATAAAAGAAGTAGAAATGTTCATTGAGATAACAGTTCTCCTGGGTAGCTGTTTTTTAGGACTGCACTATTCTAGTCTGTATTTTTAGGTAAAATCAGACTAGTGTTGAAGGCAGAGAGAGTTGTATTTACCTCCAATGGAAGAAAAACATTTTCTGTTAAATGAATGATAATACAGAGTTGTTTGGTAGTTGTCTTATACCGTATTGTAAAAGTGAATAGACTGTGTTTCTTAGTTATATTGTTGATTTCCTGTTTGAATGTAGTTTTACCTTTCGCGTGTTAGGCGAACGGGGTAACCGCCACACTATGGAAACCACACGGCCAGTTTTTTAAGGACTCTGCATTTCTTATGTAATAAAAATCAAGAAAAGTCATTTGAGAACAAATTTCAAAGGATGTATGGAAGCTAAGTTTGAATAAGATGAATAAGAGTTGTGGATTCAAAGTACTGAAGTATATAATGCCATTAGGTTCTCAGTTTAGGATTTCTTTAATTGCTTGGGAAATGTTTTTATTGTTATATGGATTTTCTCACTTGTAGAGTTTTGTCTTGAAGAAGATTAGACGCTGCTCTGTCCAGAGGAAACATTGAAAAGTTTAGCTAGTGCTGCTCTGAAGTGGCCATTGTAATGTTTTTTCCCTAGTTTTGCTGCTCTTGACTGGTATTGGGGCTTACAAAAATGTACAAGATTATTTTGATTTTTGTTTTAGAATTTAATTCCTCTGACAGTGATGGAACACCCTGAGGGAAAACTGGAAAGGAAATAAGAAACAACTGTTTTCTTCTAAACAAAGACTTAAAAGTAAAGTGGGGTGGGAAACAGGATATCTTCAAATGTAAATCAAGACTTTAAAAAATTATCCTGATTTCATCACCTTGGTATAAATCACTCTTTACAGTTTTAAACCAAATTCCAAGTTAATAAATGTGTTCAAGATTTTTTTTTTTAGCTCAGTAATTTAGGAAAGTGGTTGGAATAAATAAAATAGTTTCTAAATGCTATTTTTGCTCCTTCAGAGAACTGTATGTAATAATTTGATAATTCAGACTTAATTTATTATTTTCCAGTGGGACCATTATGCTTGTTTGTTTCTATATGCCTGTTCCGATAGTATATGCAGAGTATATGCAGAGAGGCCAGAAGCCCTGTAAAGCGGACATTTCTGGAAACGTTCTCTGTTGTATGTATATGGAAAAACCCTGCCTCAGGATAAAATTCTGGCCAGATTGTCATAATCTTGGGTTCTAATTGAATACTATGTTATTTTATATCACAGCCATCTTTCTTCACATTGGTTTTCATGATCTTAAATAAAATATTTGAGGATCTCCCTGAAAGATGAATTAAATATTTCATAATCTCAAACAAAGTTGTAGTCTTGTAAAGCAAGTATACCCCAGTGAAATTTTTTTAAAAAGGAAAAAAAAAAGAGGGCTGCCTTGTCATGTTACATAGTTGAAAGTTAATAAATAATTATATGAATCTGGAAAAATAACATGTTTTCGCTTATAATACTTAAAACTAGGATCTTAATTAATTTATGTGTAGTTCTGTTTTAATGGATTGGGAGGAAAAGACAAGTGATCTGTTTTCAGGAAGGTAAAACTAAAAAGATAATTTATTTAAGAAAAGTATTCTTTCCAAACCTGTTTAGTCTTGGTTTGTTGGGATGAACAGCATTCACCAGACATTCCTGCTTCTCATTCAGTTGTCTGGGATACTCAATAGACCCTCATTCTTGGCTCATTAACAAAACAGATGTGAGAAAGAATATTGTGTGGTGTTTCAACCATAGTAGTTATGCTGTTAGGATACATGAACAGACTTTCTGTGTTTGGAGTTTCTGTAGTTTTCTGCCATTATCTGTGTTTTTAATATTAATGACTTTCATTGGCTACACATTGCTTTGAGAAAGAAAAAGACTGTTGAGAGTTAGCAAAATCTTGTTACACAACTGATGCTTTCTTTTATATCTTAAATATAGGCTCTTAGTGATTTGGTTGCAATAAAATATTATATACATTAATCTAGAATGTTAGTTTAATGAAATCATAAGGAAGAATTCTTTGTTTTATATCAGCCAGTTTTTCCTGCATTATTTCTAAATTATTGAGTTCTTGAGAAATCAGAATACATCTATAGAATATAGACATGAGATATTTTTCTATTTTTCATTTTTGCAAGAAAATGTTCTCAATTGTAGACTTACATAATGCTCCTTTTGAGTCATTACCAATATTTGACGTTTTAACTGATTTCTAAATCTTAACAGCAGAAGTTCAGTAGTGTATCTGTCAAGTTAAAAAAGTTGAAGAATAGATTGCAGGATAGCAGTGAAGTCCTTTTGTTTGAAGAAACTTCTAGCTTCTGAATTGGGACTTGCTATCTTTCTGTATATTTGACATAAAATTACTCAGATTTTTCTAAATTTTTGGTTGGGTGATAATAAGTTTTTCAAAAGTTCCCCAACTTCAATTATAAAATAAATCTCAAAGCTTTTCCATAGTGCATGGACTGTTTGTTTTCTGAAGAGGGGGTGGGGCATGGTGGGGGAATGTCTTTGAAAAAATTGTTCCCCATATGGCATCTGAGAAATTTAACCCTGAACAGTCTGAATGTTCTAGAGTGCTGATTTAGCTACAGTGAGTATAATAAATGTAATCTGATATGAGTACACTGTGTTTGTACAGGTTCATTGAAAAAATAGGTAGAATTAGTAGATAGGAAGTTACTAAAATCTCATGCCTTGTGGATTTAACTGGTAAAAAGACATTTAACTATGTCAAGTTTTGAAGTCAACACAATATATTTTTTCAAAACAAAAATAGAAAATTTTTCCTGATTGTAAAAATATATGTTTATTGTTTTTTTAAAGCAAACAGTATAGGAAAATCTAGAATAGAAATGAAAATAATATGATCTTATAATCCAGAAAAAACCAGTTAATTTTTTCTTGTATATTTTCTTATATGTCTATCCATCATCATATTAATTGTTTTTAACCTGCTTTTTCTACTCAGTTATGTATCATGGATATTTTTTCCTTATCATTACTTATATCTATGTAGCAATATAATTTTTACTAATGTATAGCATTTAATTTTTAAATTTTTATTATTATTTTTTGCCATGCCATTTGGCTTATGAGTTCATAGTTCCTGGACCAGGGATTGAACCTTTGGCAGTAAAAGCACAGAGTCTTAACCAATGGACCACCAAGGAATTCTAGCATTTAATTTCCTATTATTAGTCAGTCTTAACTGATGGTGTTTAGATTTTTTCCATTTTTTAAATAAAATTTTAACTGAAACTTTGGTAAGTATCCTAATGTATACATCTTTGTATGGTGGTCCATTGATTGCTTTAGGATAAATTCCTAGAGGTAGAATTGTTAAAATGAAGTATCCCATGAATATGGAAGTAAAAGTTCCCAGTGAAAATCCATAATTTGATAATAGGCTATAGTTGATTCTGATTTGTTCATTGCTTATTTTTATTTTTTTGTTGTTGTTCATTGCTTATTTTTCATCAGTCACATTTGATGTAGGCAGGCTGTAATTTAGCTTTGGATTCACAAGTAGAACGTGTTAAATTCTTAGGTCAGTGAATACCACACACATATGCTTTGAAAATGTATAGTTTGAGGTTTATGTGGTTAGTTGTTATTTAGCCAATACTTGATATAGTTACCAAAAGAAAAGTTTAGGGTAGAAATTACTGATAGTGCTCTTTATTTCTATGTAATTATATTTTCAACTNCACACATATGCTTTGAAAATGTATAGTTTGAGGTTTATGTGGTTAGTTGTTATTTAGCCAATACTTGATATAGTTACCAAAAGAAAAGATTAGGGTAGAAATTACTGATAGTGCTCTTTATTTCTATGTAATTATATTTTCAACTGTAGTGGGCAATATATGTATTTGTTAAATAACTAAAATATGCTTCAGTGGAAGTTTAATTTATTGTATGGACAGAACTACCTCTTCCACTAATATACATTAACTTTTTTTTAATACTTTGATTTGATGATTTCATAGTCCATAGAGTTCTGTTACATTGCTTATTCATGAAACGGAATTTTTATTTTTACCAATTTGTATAAAAAGTATCAAGCAAAATAATAACAGAATAAAATTGACAGTGTAACATAGTGTAGAAAGCATGGATTTTGGAGACAAATCCTGGTTCTCAAATTAACATAATAATTATGTGACATTGCAGGTTCATCTATTTTAACAAATGTAACACTCTGATATGGGGATATTGTTAGTTGGGGAGGCTGTGCATAGGTGGGGGTAGGCGGCATATAGGCCATCTCTGCCTTCTGCTCAGTTTTACTGTGAACCCACAACTACTCTAAAAAAATAAAATGTTAAAAGGAATTAACTGTGATTTTAGGTAGTACATTTAATCTTCCTTAATCTTAATTTCCTTATCTGTATAATGGCGTAGTAAAGAGAATCAGTATGCAAAAGAAATAACATTCTTCACTTCCTAATTTGTAAGACATTTTACTGTAGAAGATTGAGGGTGTATAGGCAGAACTGTAATAAACTCCCATATACCCATCTCCCAAACCCAACATTCATCAACCCCATTTCCAATCATGTCCGTTCTACTTTCCTCTCTCCTGTATTTTTTGAAGTGTATTCTGGGCGTAATATTTCATTTATAAATATCTCCTAAGTATAAGAGATACAGGGGACTTCCCTGGTGGCTCAGTGGTAAAGAATCTGCCTGCCAGTGCAGGGGACACAGGTTCAGATCCTGTTGTGGGGAGATTCCACATGCTGCAGAGCAGCTGCTGAGCCCATGCTCTGGGGCCCCAGACCTGCCGCTGCTGAGACCTGCATGCTGAGAGCCCGTGCTCTGCAGCGAGAGAAGCCCACAAAACGAGAATCCCGTGCACTGCAACTAGGAATAGCTTCTGCTCACCCAACTAGAGAAAGCCAGTACGAAGCAATGAAGACCCAACACAGCCAAAAATAAATAATTTTTTTTTTCTTTAAGAGAGAGAGAGAGGGAACTTCCACAGTGATTAAGATTCTGGGCTTCCACTGTTGGGGGGCGTGGATTCAGTACCTGCTTTGGAAACTAAGATCCTACAAGCTGTGAGATGCAGCCTAAAAAATGATGGATATGTACTCTTTAAGCCACAGTACTGTTGTTACGGCAGAATAATAACAGTGTAATCATTTATATCAAATATCCAGTCGGTGTTCAAATTTCAGCTTGTCTCAGATATACTTTTTTTCTTAACAGTTTGCCTTTTTAAAATATATTTCATTTTTGAATCAGGATCCAAATAAATTCCCCACGTTGTAAATGATTGATACACGTTTTAAGTATCTCTTAATTTGTAAGGTTTCTATCCTTTCCTCCTTTACAATTTATAGATTGTTTGTTCCTTTAGACTTACAGTCTGGATTTGGCTTGTTCTGTCTTCATGGTATAATTTAACATGTTTCTCCAAGTTTACTGTAAACTTTTGTTGTTGTTCAGTCGCTAAGCGAGTCCAGCTCTTTGTGGCAGCACACCAGACTTCCCAGTCCTTCACTATCTCCCAGAGTTTGCTCAAACTCATGTCCATTGAGTCAGTGATGCCACCCAGTCATCTCATCCTCTGTTGCTCCCTTCTTCTCCTGCCCTCAGCTCTTCCCGTCAGGTGGCCAAAGTATTGGAGCTTCAGCTTCAGCATCAGTTCTTCGGATGAGTATTGGGGTTGATTTCCTTTAGGATTGACTGGTTTGATCTCCTTGCTCTCCAAGGGACTCTCAAGAGTCTGCTCCAACACTACAGTTCAAAAGCATCAATTCTTTGACATTCAGCCTTCTTTATAGTCCACCTCTCACATCCATACATGATTACTATAGCTTTGACTATATGGACCTTTGTTGCCAAAGTGATGTGTCTGCTTTTTAAAATGCTGTCTAGGTTTTTCATAGCTTTTCTTGCAGAGGGTAAGCATCTTTCAGTTTTGTGGCTGCAGTCACTGTCCACAGTGATTCTGGAGCCCCCCAAATAAAATCTGCTACTGTTTCCATTGTTTCCCCATTATTTGCCATAAAGTGATGGGACCAGATGCCATGATCTTTGTTTTTTGAATGTTGACTTTTAAGCCAGTTTTTTTGCTCTCCTCTTCCACATTCATCAAGAGGCTTTTTAGTTCCTCTTTGATTTCTGTCATAGAGTGATGTCATCTGCATATCTGAGATTATTGATATGTCTCCCTGGCAGTCTTGATTCCAGCTTGTGATTTCATCTAGCCCTACATTTCACATGATGTACTCTGCATTTAAGTTAAATAAGCAGGGTGACAGTAAACAGCCTTGACGTACTCCTTTCTCAATTTTCAATCAGGACCTAAAAGCTTGATCAGATTCAGGGAATTCTTTTTTTTTTTTTTCTTTTTTTCTGCCCACGCCTTGTGGCATGTGAGATCTAAGTTCCTTGACCAGGGATTGAACCTCCACACAGTGGAACACGGAATCTTAAACACTGGACCACTAGGGAAGTACCCCCAGAGCATTCTTTTAGAACTTAACTATAGTCAGGAAAGTGTCCTCTTGATTTCTTCTCAAAACTTTTTATTATTCCTGAGTCTTTCCTATCAGTATGTGACATTTCAAATTCTTTTAGTTGCTTAGACCAAAAAGCTTTTAGAGCTCTTTTCTTTCATACCCCACACCTAATCCATTAGCAGTTCCAACTAGGTGTCTTGTCTAAATATTTTCCACATTGACATCATTCCCATAGCTGCTACCACTGCTGTCCTAGCCAACATTATCTTTTGCCTGGAAAGTTGACTGGCCTACTGACTGGTCTCTTTGCTTGTGCTTTTACACATAATTTTTCAGACAGCAGTTAGAGTGATTGTTTAGCAAAGTTTAAGTCAGATCATAATGCTTCTAGATTCAGAACCTATTGTTGATTTCTCATATATCATAATCAGATCCAAAGACTTCATCATGGCTTGCAAATCCCGGGTGATCTGATCTCCCATTATCTTTCTGACCTCATCTCCTACTATTCTCTCTTGTTCACTTTGAATACCAGGCAAGCTTTTTGCTTTATACTTGATTTTTCCTTTGCCTGGACTACTCTTTCAGCTATCTGTAATACATGACTTTTTCTCTCACTTCTGTTTTCTGCCTCAGTTCAGTTCACTCGCACAATCATGTCCGACTCTTTGCAACCCCATTGACTGCAGCACACCAGGCCTCCTTATCCATCACGAACTTCCAGAGCTTGCTCAAACTCATGTTTATCGAGTCAATGATGTCATCCAACTATCTCATTCTCTGTCACCCCCTTTTCCTCCTGCCTTCCATCTTTCCCAGCATCAGGGTCTTTTCCAGTGAGTCAGTTCTTTGCATCAGGTGCCCAAAGTATTGGAGCTTCAATTTCAGCATTAGTTTTTGCAGTGAATATTCAGAACTGATTTCCTTGAGGATTGACTGGTTTGATCTCCTTGCAGTCTAAGGGACTCTCAAGAGTCTTTTCCAGCACTACAGTTCTAAAGCATCAGTTCTTCAGCACTGAGCTGCTTTATATTTCAACTCTCACATCCATACATGACTACTGGAAAAACCATAGCTTTGACTAGATGGACCTTTGTTGGCAAAGTAATATCTCTGGTTTTTAATATGCTGTCTCGGTTTGTCATAGCTTTTCTTCCAAGGAGCAAGCGTTTTTTAATTTCATGGCTGCAGTCACCATCTGCAGTGATTTTGGAGCCCAGAGAAATAAAGTCTGTCACTGTTTCCATTGTTTTCCCATCTATTTGCCATGAAGTGATAGGACCAGATGCCATGATCTTAGTTTTCTGAATGTTAAGTTTTAAGCCAGCTTTTTCACTCTCCTCTTTCACTTTCATCAAGAGGCTCTTTAGTTTATTTTTGCTTTCTGCCATAAGAGTGGTATTATCTGCATATCTGAGGATATTGTTATTTCTCCCAGCAATCTTGATTCTGGCTTGTGCTTCATCCACCCTAGCATTTGGCATAATGTTCTCTGCATATAAGTTAAATAAGCAGGGTGGCAGTATACAGCCTTGACATACTCCTTTCCCAATTTTGAACCAGTCTGTTGTTCCATGTCCAGTTCTAACTGTTGCTTCTTGCCCTGCATACAGGTTTTTTCAGGAGGCAGGTCAGGTGGTCTGGTATTCCCACTTCTTGAAGAATTTTCCATAGTTTGTTGTGATCCACACAGTCAAAGCCTTTAGGGTAGTCAATGAAACAGGTATAGATGTTTTCTGGAATTCTCTTGCTTTTTTAAATGATCCAGTGGATGTTAGTTTGATCTCTGATTCCTCTGCCTTTTCTAAATCTGGCTTGAACATCTGGAAGTTCACGGTTCACGTACTGTTGAAGCCTGGGGTGGAGAATTTTGAGCATTACTTTGCCAGTGTGTGAGATGAATGCAGTTGTGTGGTAGTTTGAGCATTCTTTAGCATTGCCTTTCTTTGGGATTGGAATGAAAACTGACCTTTTCCAGTCCTGTGGCCACTGCTGAGTTTTCCAAATTTGCTGGCATATTGAGTGCAGCACTTTCACAGCATCATCTTTTAGGATTTGAAATAGCTCAACTGGAATTCCATCACCTCCACTAGCTTTGTTCGTAGTGATGCTTCCTAAGGCTCACCTGACTTCACATTCCAGGATGTCTGGCTCTCTGTGACTGATCAGACCATCCTGCTTATCTAGGTCAGTTCTTCTGTGTATTCTTGCCATCTCTTCTTAATATCTTCTGTTTTTGTTAGGTCTGTACCA
The DNA here is from genome assembly GCA_006410735.1 of Raphicerus campestris. Lineage (NCBI taxonomy): Eukaryota > Metazoa > Chordata > Mammalia > Artiodactyla > Bovidae > Raphicerus > Raphicerus campestris. The sequence goes on from SJYW01046990.1 coordinate 180,657, forward strand.
TTTCTGTCCTTTATTGAGCCCATCTTTGCATGAAATGTTCCCTTGGTATCTCTAATTTTCTTGAAGAGATCTCTAGTCTTTTCTATTCTATTGTTTTCCTCTGTTTCTTTGCGTTGATCACTGAGGAAGGCTTACTTATCTCTCCTTGCTCTTCTTTGGAACTTTGCATTCAGATGGATATATGTTTCCTTTTCTTCTTTGCCTTTCTCTTCTCTTCATTTCTCAGCTATTTGTAAGGCCTCCTCAGACAACCATTTTGCATTTCTTTTTCTTGGAGATGGTTTAGATCACCACCTCCTATACAGTGTTACAAACCTCCATCCATAGTTCTTCAGGCAGTTTGTCTGTCAGATCTAATCCCTTGAATATATTTGTTGCTTCCACTGTATAATCATAAGGGATTTGATTTAGGTCATACCTGGATGGTCTAGTGGTTTTCCCTACTTTCTTCAATTTAAGTCTGAATTTGGCAATGAGTTTATGATCTAAGCCACAGTCAGCTCCTGGCCTTGTTTTTGCTGACTGTATAGAGCTTCTCCATCTGCGGCTGCAAAGAATATAATCAATCTGATTTTGGTATTGACCGTCTGGTTTTCTGCCTACTTGTGGCCTTTTCAAAGAGGACTTTCTTGACAAACCTAATATGGCTAGCTACCCCCTACCACACACGTACTGTCTGTCCCTTTAACTCATCTTATTTTGTATAGCTTCCATGGGCAGAGGAGCCTGGTGGGCTGCAGTCCATGGGGCTGTGAAGAGTTGGACACAACTGAGCAATTGAGCACACACACACATTTTTTATAGCAGTTATTATTACTTAACTGGCAAAAAAGTAATATAGTATAATATATCCTCCCACCCCTGTAAAATCTTCATGAGGATCAGGTCTTTATTGTAATTTTTTAAATTACTAGTCACCTGAACAATGCCTGGCACTTAATATACAGTAAATATTTGTTGAACACATTTATGAGTCAGGAAATAAATGACTCGATGAATGATAGACTTTCAGCAAATGTTAGTTTGTAGTATAATGTACTGATGAAAACTGCAGGCTCTGAAATCAGACTACTTATTTGCAAATCCTAGCTTTGCCATTTTCTTCCTGTGAACATGTTTTTTTTTTCAAACATTTGCTCCTTGTGCTTCAGTTTCCTCATTATAATATAGTACCTGATTCAAAAGTTATGTTGTAAGAAATCACCAAATATATGTCACATATATAATGCTCTGTATATGTTTCTGTTATTATTATTGTAATTTGGGGATATCCCCCATTATATTATGAACTACTTCAGTAAAGTAATTGTGACTTATTAATTCATGTATCTATAAAACCTCAAATAATAATACTTGTTCAATAAATAGAATAGATAAATGACCTTTTATATTTCTGATTTTTTTAAAAAANTCTTCTCTTCATTTCTCAGCTATTTGTAAGGCCTCCTCAGACAACCATTTTGCATTTCTTTTTCTTGGAGATGGTTTAGATCACCACCTCCTATACAGTGTTACAAACCTCCATCCATAGTTCTTCAGGCAGTTTGTCTGTCAGATCTAATCCCTTGAATATATTTGTTGCTTCCACTGTATAATCATAAGGGATTTGATTTAGGTCATACCTGGATGGTCTAGTGGTTTTCCCTACTTTCTTCAATTTAAGTCTGAATTTGGCAATGAGTTTATGATCTAAGCCACAGTCAGCTCCTGGCCTTGTTTTTGCTGACTGTATAGAGCTTCTCCATCTGCGGCTGCAAAGAATATAATCAATCTGATTTTGGTATTGACCGTCTGGTTTTCTGCCTACTTGTGGCCTTTTCAAAGAGGACTTTCTTGACAAACCTAATATGGCTAGCTACCCCCTACCACACACGTACTGTCTGTCCCTTTAACTCATCTTATTTTGTATAGCTTCCATGGGCAGAGGAGCCTGGTGGGCTGCAGTCCATGGGGCTGTGAAGAGTTGGACACAACTGAGCAATTGAGCACACACACACATTTTTTATAGCAGTTATTATTACTTAACTGGCAAAAAAGTAATATAGTATAATATATCCTCCCACCCCTGTAAAATCTTCATGAGGATCAGGTCTTTATTGTAATTTTTTAAATTACTAGTCACCTGAACAATGCCTGGCACTTAATATACAGTAAATATTTGTTGAACACATTTATGAGTCAGGAAATAAATGACTCGATGAATGATAGACTTTCAGCAAATGTTAGTTTGTAGTATAATGTACTGATGAAAACTGCAGGCTCTGAAATCAGACTACTTATTTGCAAATCCTAGCTTTGCCATTTTCTTCCTGTGAACATGTTTTTTTTTTCAAACATTTGCTCCTTGTGCTTCAGTTTCCTCATTATAATATAGTACCTGATTCAAAAGTTATGTTGTAAGAAATCACCAAATATATGTCACATATATAATGCTCTGTATATGTTTCTGTTATTATTATTGTAATTTGGGGATATCCCCCATTATATTATGAACTACTTCAGTAAAGTAATTGTGACTTATTAATTCATGTATCTATAAAACCTCAAATAATAATACTTGTTCAATAAATAGAATAGATAAATGACCTTTTATATTTCTGATTTTTTTTAAAAAAATTGTGGGTACAGTGAGTTTCATGAGAGAATAATGAATATAGATTAATAATACATTTTTAAGCCTATCTTGATGGTTATCACATGTAAATAAAACGGCAGAAGGCTTTTTTTTTTTTTTGGTAACATATAAAAGATTTTCAAAAGTTGTAATGCCTAATGCTAGAGAGGGCATAGGAGAGAAAGAAATCTAGTGATAGTAATGTGTTCATATGCCAGTTTGGCAGAAAATACCAAGACAGAAATATGTTTCTGTTCCTGTCCTTTGACCTGGTGGTAGGTCTATTTCTGACATTTGTCTGAGGAAAAATTTCTGTATGCCGGTTCCCCTCTCTAGTTCCCCCAAATAAAACAGTAGGTGCTTGATGCAGAGAAATTTCCTTAGCATATTGATATGACATATTGTAGGAGTCTATTAATATTTATTGAAGAACTACTGCTTTTTTTAATGACTTCTGTGCCTGGCACATCTAGAATATATAGATCATTTTATCTCATTTTTAAAATAAGGTAACAATGTACCGCAGCATAATAAAGGCCATATTTGCCGACGTCCACAGCTAGTATCATAGTCAATGTGAAAAACTGAAAGCTTTTCTTCTAAGATCAGGAACAAGAAAGACAAGAATGCCTACTGTCAACACTTTTTTTTCAACTTAGTGCTGGGGACTTACCTGGTGGCACAGTGGATAAGAATCTGCCTGCCAGTGCAGGGGACATTGGTTCGATCCCTGGTCTTGGAAGATTCCCCGTGCTGCAGAGCATCTAAGCCCATGTGCCGCAACTATTGAAGCCCGCACACTCTAGGGCCTTCAAGCTCCTGAGCCTTGTGCTACAACTGCCAAAGCCGGTGTGGCTAGAGCCTGTGCTTGCCACAAAAAAAGCCGCCACAGTGAGGAGCCCACACACCATGAGAAGGAGCCTCTGTTCACCACAACTAAAGAAAGCCCAGGCAAAGCAACAAAGACCCCGTGTAGCCACAGATAAATAAGTAAAAGAGAAAATTGACTTTTATACCTTTAAAAACAACAACAGTGCTGGACAACCTAGCCAGGACAATTAGATAAGAAAAAGAGTAGAAAAGGCACTTTTACTGGATTGGAAGGAGTAAAACTGTAATTGCAAATGACGTGCTATTATATATAGAAAACTCTAAATTGTGAAAAACTGTTGGAAATAATAATTGAATTTAGTAGAGTTGTACAATACAAAATCAATATACAAAGCCTAGTACATTTCTATATACTAACAACTATCAAAAAGATAGAATTTTTAAAAATCCCATTTACAGTAGCATCAAAAGCAATAAAATGCTTATGGAAAGATACTTTATGCTCATGGATTGGAAGAATTAATATTGTTTAAGTGTCCATACTATTCAAAGTTATCTACAGATTCAGTACAGTCCATATCAAAATTGCAATGGCAAAAAAAATAAAAATTCCAGGGCATTTTCTACAGAAATAGAAAAAGTAATACCACAGAAGACCCCCAATAGCTAAAATAATCTTGAGAACGATGAGCAAAGCTGGAGGCATCACACTTCGTGGTTTCAAACTATATTACAAAGCAATATCATAATAGTGTGGTATTGGCATAAAAGTAGGCATATGGATCAATGTGAGCCTAAAAATAAACCCATGCATATCTACTCAGTTTTTGACAAAGGAGCAAAAAGTACACAGTGGGGAAGGGATAGTCTGTACAACAAATGGTGTTGGGAAAACTGGATAGCCACATGCAAAAGAATGAAACTAGGCCCTAGCTTATACCATATATAAAAATTAAAATGGATCAAAGACTAACAGAATACCTGAAACCATAAAATTCCTAGAAGTTTTACTCCATAGCACCTAAGCTTCTTGACATTGGTCTTGACAGTGATTTTTTTTTTTTTTTAGTTTAATACCAAAAACAAAGTTAAGGCAACAAAAGCAAGAATAAGTGGGTGAGACTATATCAAAATAAGTCTCTGCCCAGCAAAGAAAATCATTAACAAAAGGAAACTTTATAGAATGAGAGAAAATATTTGCAAATCACATATCTGATAAAGGGTTAATATCCAGTGTATACAAGAATCTCTTACACCTCAATAGCAGAAAATAACTTGATTGAAAAATGGGTAAAGGACTTGGAATAGACATTTTTCCAGAGAAGACATGCAAATGGCCAGCAAGTACATAAAAGGTGCTCAGCAGTACCAGTTATCATGGAAATGCAAATCAAAACCACAGTGAGATATAACCTCATACCTGTTGGGATGACATTTTATCAAAAAGACAAGATGATAAATGCCAGTGTGAGTGTGGAGAAAAGAGAACCGTTATACACTGTCAGTGGTAACATAAACTGGTACAGCCACTGTGGAAAACTGTGTGGAGGTTCCTCAAGAAATTTAAACTAGAGCTACCATATGCTCCTTTACCAGCGGGGGAAGAGTAGGGGGAGGGATAAATTGGGAGTTTGGGATTGACATGTACACGCCGCTGTAGTTAAAATAGCCAACAAGGACCTACTGTATAGCACAGGGAACTCTGCAATATTCTAAATTGGGAAGGAATTTAAGAAATAATAGATGGCTGTATATGTATAACTGAATCACTTTGCTGTGCATCTGAAACTAACAGAACATTGCTAATGAACTATATTCCAGTATTAAGAAACAAATAGAGCTGCCATGTGTCCCAGCAGTCCCACTTCTGAGTATATATCCGAAGGAAGTGAAACCATTATCTTGAAGCAATATCTGTACTTGACTGTTCATTGCAGCATTCACAGTAGCCAAGGTATGGAAACTATCTTAAATGTCCATCAGTGGATGAATTGAAACAAAATGTGGTGTGTGTATACACACACACACAGTGGAATATTGTTCAACCTTTGAAAAAGAAGGAAATCCTTTTATTTCTGACCATGGATGAGCCTAGAGGTCAGTGAGCTAAGTATAAGACAAAGACAGATACTGGTTGGTATCACTTACATGTGGAGTCTTAAAAAGTAGAAAAATGGTTGTCAGGGGATGAGGGAAATAGGGAAGGGCTGGTACAAGTGTACATACTTTAAGATGAGTAAGATTGTACTATGAGTAAGATCTGCGGATCTAATGTATACCATAGTGACTAGAATTCATTATACTGTGTTGTGTAATTGAAATTTGCTAAGAGCATAGAACTTCAGTGTTTTAAATCCTCCCCTCGTGCAAAAAGATGAACATGCGAGGTGATGGATATGTTAATTAACTTGGTAGGAAGAATCTGTTCACAGTGCACGGGTCTATCAAACTATCTTGTTGTATGCTGTGAATATCATTTAGAAAATTAATAGGCAAGTGAGCCAGAAGTTGAGCCTTTTCCCTGATCGTTAGATCTGAAATTTGAACTCAGATCTGAGACCATACTTCAGTTAAAGTAATTTAATATATTACTTTGTTTATATGTTAAGAGTTTAGCCTACTGCCCTCCAGGCTTATCCATGCAAATAACAGAAATCAAACTGAAACTAATTAAAGCAAAAGGGGCTTATTGACTCCTGGAACCTAAGGAAGGCTGAGTAGCAACAGGAAGAACAGTTTGCAGCTGAACTCACATCTGGAGCAGCTGGAACTGGAAACTCATGGTATCAGACTGCTCCATCTCTTATTTTTATTTCACTGTACATGTAGCTCTACTATATGTAGTTTCCATTTTATCTTACTGTTGATTGGCTTTTTCTACACATCAGAACATTTGATCTCCAATGGCTGTTATATCTCACAGCCTTAGTCCCTGAAGGGGAAATGCCTGATGGTTGTTTAGGTCCCAAGTTAAGAAAAAGTCCCAGGGGAAGGACTACTTACTAGTTTTTCTTGGTTCTGGTGTCTGTCCCTGGACCAGTCAGTTGTGGGGTAAGTTCATGTAAGAACATATCAACTGCAAGTATTCTGTAGTACTTGGGAAAGTGTGCAGTATTCAGGAGAGTAATGAGGGAGAGGAGAAGGATGGTGGTGTGCTTGGCATACAGTCCTGTGAATATCCACACAGTTGCTTGTTTCACTGTTCATAATAGTGAAAATTAGAAGCGAGCTAAATATCCTGGGGTGAAGCTTGGTCAGTTGTAGCTCATCAACTTAATGGATCGTTAAATAGCTGTTAAATTATGGTTATTAAGACCTTGGGCTTCCCGATGGCTCAGTGGTAAAGAATCTGCCTGCCAGTGTAAGAGACAGGTTCAGTCCCTGTGTTGGGAAGATCCCCTGTAGAAGGAAATGGCACCCCACTCCAGTATCCTTGCCTGGGAAATCCTGAGGACAGAGGAGTCTGGCAGGCTACAGTCCATGGGGTCCCAAAAGAGTCAGACACAACTTAGCTACTACACAATAACATAGGAAGATACGCTCATGATGCTACGTTAAATGGGAACAGGATATAACGTTTTATATACAGTGTGTTTGCTACTGTGAAACTTGAAAATTCAGATTACTGAAACAAATTTACACGGTAATATGACAGAAGATCAGGTTTCAAGCAGGAGACACAGGTTTGATCCCTGGGTCAGAAAGATCCCTGGAGAAGGAAATGGCAACCCGTTCCAGTATTCTTGCCTGGGAAATCCCACGGGCAGAGGAGCCTGGGGGGCTACAGCCCACGGGGTCGCGGAGAGTCAAGCACAGCCTAGAAACTAAACAGCAGCAGCATTGGCAGAGGGTCACTGTGGTCCACAGTCTGGTCCCTCACTTTGCAGATCCTGATCCTTCGTCTTGCCAGGCATCCAGAAACCATCATCACCATGAGGAACTGACTGATTCTAACCAAAGTTCACAGGAAACTGATGCATAAATCATAATGTTCAGTCAATCATTTGCCGAGAAAAGTACTATTTCCAGAGCATCAAGCAGATTCATATTGACTAGTCATGAGGCAGCAAACTTCTCTCCCTCCAGTGGTCTATATGGGCATCCAGACAATAATTAGAAGATTTCTCTGAAATTGTGGAATCAGGAAAAGGGGCTTAATATGAGGCACTCGTAAGTATTAGGGATAGAAATATCACTCACTCACAAACTCTGTCCTCTGATCACTCAGTTTATATGAAAATACAGGTGTTGAATAGCTATAGAATTTTCTCTGTATAGAGTAGGCAGGCTGTTTTATTAGGCTCAGAACTCCCACTAAAGAAAACTTAAAATATCTGAATGAAATAGAACAAAATGTCTTCCTAAAAGCATGGAATAATTAAGAATAGGTTGCTGAAAATCAGACATTGTGCATCACAACCACTAGTTGGGAGACTGTTTGCCATTATGGTAAATGAGAGAAAGTATAATGTGTTAGATTATTGGCCTAACCTCAACTGATTTCTCCACATGAGAGACTGATGCTGGGAAGGATTGAAAGCAAAAGGAGAAGGGGGTGACAGAGGATGAGATGGTCAGATAGCATTACTAACTCGATGGACATGAATTTGAGCAAACTAAGGGAGATAGTGGCGGACAGAGGAGCTAGTGTGCTGCAATCCATGGGGTCTCAAAGAGTTGGACACGACTTAGCAAGTGAACAATAACAACCAAAGTACATTAACATATCTGTACATCGATCAGAGTGTCATGTTAGGATGTAAAATGCTTAGGAACATCTTTCCTGATCACGATAGTTAATATGGTTGGTTATAAACAGTTGTTTTCTGAGTAGTACATGACAAATAGATGAGCTTTTAAAAAATTATCACTTTACTGCATTCTTTCCTTAAACTGAAATATAATTGATATAAGTTTCAGATGTACAACATGATTCACTATTTGTAAATATTATTTCCACAATAAGGAGGTAATAACATCTGTCAACATACTTAGTTAGAAATTCTTTGTGATGAGAATGTTTAAGAGCTACTTTTTTTTCTACCTTCAAGTATGCAGTACAGTATTATGAACTATAGTCATGTTGTACATTACATCCCCAAGACTTACTTATTTTGTAACTGAAAGTTTGTGCTTTTGATCCCCTTTGCTCATTTTGCCTACTCCCATAGTGGTAAAGAGGGCTTCTCAGGTGGCGCTAGTGATAGAGTCTGCCTACTAGTGCATGAGAGGCAAGAGACTCAGATTCAATCCCTGTGTTGGGAAGATCCCCTGAAGTAGGAAATGGCAACCACTCCAGCGTTCTTGCCTGGAAAATTCCGTGGATAGAGGAGGGGCAGGCTGCATGGGACTGCAAAGAGCACACACATGGTGGTAAAGAATCTGGCTGCCAGTGCGTGAGAGGCAAGAGACTTGGGTTTGATTTCTTGGACAGGAAGATCCCCTGGAGAAGGGAATGTCAACCCACTCTGGTATTCTTGCCTAGAAAATTCCATGGATAGAGAAGCCTGACAGGCTGTGCTCCATGGGGTCACAAAGAGTCGGACACAACTGAGCACGCGTGCACCTCTGGCAACCACCAGTCTCTTCTCTGTTATCTGCAAGCTTAGGTTTTTTTTTTTCTCTCTCTCTCTCTTAAGTTCCACATATAGATGAGGTCATGTGGCCTTTGTCTTTCTCTGTCTGATTTTTTCACTTAGCATGTTTTCAAGGTTCATCCATGTTTCAGATGGCAAGATTTCCCTTTTTATGACTAAGTAACTTTCCATTTTGTATATAGAGCACATTTTGCTTATCCATTCATCCAGTAGACACCTAGGTTGTCTCCATATCTTGCCTGTTGTACGTAATACTGCAGTGAACGTGAGAGCGGATATGTCTTTTTAGGTTAGTGTTTTCCTTTTCTTTAGATAAATATCCAGTAGTGGAATTGCTGGATTATGTGGTTCTTCTAGTTTTAATTTTTAAAGGAATCTTCGTTCTGTTTTTCATGGTACATGTACCAGTTTACATTCCTACGGATAGTGCACAGGGCTTCCTTTCTCCACACTCTTGCCAACACTTGTTATTTCTTGTGTTTTGATAATAGTCATTCTAAGATGTGAGATGATGTCTTACTGTGGTTTAGACTTGTATTTTGCTGGTGATTAATGATGTTGAGTGTCTTCGTGTGCCTGTAGTACATCTGCATGTCTTTTTGGGAAAAAATATCTGTTCAGATCCTCTGCCCATTTTTTTAATTGTATTTTTTTTCCCCTATTGAGTTGTATAAGTCCTTTATATATTTTAAGTATTAGCCCCTTATCAAATATGTATCAAATACATTTTGCAAATGTATTTTCTCAGTCTATGGCTTGTGTATTCATTCTCTTGTAGAACAGGTTTTTATTTTTAATGAAAACATCAATTTTTTATTTAATATATTTTGCTTTTGGTATCTATGTGCTTCTTCTAAGAAGTCATCACCAGTGAACGCTGGAGTACAATGTGTCTTTTTAAATATACATTAGCATATGTAAAATAGACCGCTAATAAGAAGTTGCTGTATCACAAAGGGAGCTCAGTGCAGTGCTCTGGAACAACCTAGAGGGCTGGGGTAGGATAGGGTGTGGGAGGGAAGTTCAAGTGGGAGGGGACATATGTATACTTATGTATACATATGTATTCGTATCATTGTATGCCAGAGATCAACACAACATTGTAAAGCAGTTATCCTCCAATTAAAGATAAATTTTAAAAAGTCATCATCAGTCACTGATGTTTTGAGCTAGGAGTTCAATAGCTTTGCATTTTACATTGAGGTTCACGAGCCATTTGAGTTTGTTTTGTTTGGGGTTTTTGACCATACTGTGTGTCTAGTGGGATCTTAGTTCCCTGACCGGGGATTGAACCTGTGCCCTCAGCAGTGATAGTGTAGAGTCCTAACCACTGGACCACCAGGGAATACCCTGAGTTTTTAAAAAAAGTTTTGGATCTGTGTCCAGATTCTTTTCTTTTTTTTCTTTAGCGTGTGGCTATCCATTTGTTTAACAGCACCATATTTTTAAAATGTCCTTTTTCCATTGAATTGCCTTTGCTCCTCTGTTAAACCTGAGTTGACTGTGTGGTTCAGTTTTGGGGCTATCGGTTCTGTTCCTCAGATCTATTTTTCTGTTTTTTAATGAAAACCACACTATTTCTATTATTGTAGTCTTATATATTAGCACCAAAAAAAAAAAGAAACACTTCGGTATGAATCTAACAAAATATGTATAAGATGTATTTGAAGGAAACTGCAAAACTTTGATTAAAAAAAAAAAAGAAAGAAAATCTGTGGTTTGGTGGTGGTGTCTCTAAGTTGTGTCTGACTCTTGTGACCCCATGGACTGTGTAGCCTGCAAAGCTCTTCTGTCCATGGGATTTCCCAGGCAAGAATACTGGAATGGGTTGCCATTTCCTTCTCCAAAAGAAATCTAAATAGAGATATTCTATTATACATGGGTAGGAAGACTCATTATCATAAAGATCTTAGTTCTTCTCAACTTGATTTATGTAGTCAGCACAATTCCAAACAAAATGTCAGCAAGTTATTTTATGGACATTGACAAACTGATTGTGAAGTTTATATGGAAAGACAAAAATACCCAGAAGAGCTGCATGATATTAGAGATTAAAGTCATAGAACTGATTGACAGTACCTGATTTCAAAGCTTACTATAAAATATTGTAATCAAAATAGTATGTGTTATTGACAAAAGGATAGGTATGTCAGTGAAACAGCACAGTAGAGTGAGTTCCAATCCCAGTTCGGCTACTAAAACAAAAAGACATCCTACAGACTGGAAGAAAATATTTGCAAATGATTCAACCAACAGGGGCTTAATTTCCAAAATATACAAACAGCTCCTACAATTCCATAACCGAAAAAAAAAAAACCCACTCAATAAAACAGACAGAATACCTAAATAGACATTTTTCCAAAGAAAACATACAGATGGCTAACAGGCTCCACAGATGAAAACATGCAGATGAAAACATGCTCCACATCACTAATTAAAAATGCAAGTCAAAACTATAAGGAGATATCACCTCACGCCAGTCAGAATGGCCATCATCAAAATGGCCATCCTACACATTGTTGGAGAGGGTGTGGAGAAAAGGAACCCCCCTACAGCATTGGTGGGAATGTAAATTGTTGCAGCCACTATGGAAAACAGTATGGAGGTTCCTCAAAAACTAAAAATAGAGTTATCATATAATCTAGCAATCCCAGTCCTGGGCGAGTCCCCATACAAAACTATAATTCAAAAAGATACATGAACCCTTAATTCATAGCGGCACTGTTTACAGTATCCAAGGCATGGAAACAACCTAAGTGTTCATCAGCAGATGAATGGATGAAGAAGACGTGAGTTACATATAAGGGCTTCCCTGGTAGCTGGTAAAGAATCCACCTGCAGTGTGGGAGACCTGGGTTCCATCCCTGGTTGGGAAGATCCCCCTGGAGAAGGGAAAGGCTACCTAGTCCAGGATTCTGGCCTGGAGAATTCCATGGACTGTATAGCCCATGGGTTCGCAAAGGGTCGGACACGACTGAGTGACTTTCACTTCACTTCTTCCTCCATGGAATATTACTCAACCATTGTGTGTGTGTGTGTGTGTGTGTGTGTGTGTGGATAAAGAAGATATGTTACATATATGTAACATAATATTATGTTATTACTCAGCCAGTAAAAAGAGCAAAATAATGCCATTTGCAGCAATATGGTTGGACCTAGAGATTATCATATTAAGCAAAGTAAGTCAGAAAAAGACAGGGACTTCCCTGGTGATCCAGCGGCTAAGACTCCATTCTCCCAATGCAGATCGCTTGGGTTTAATCCCTGGTTAGGGAACTGAATCCCACATGCTGCAACTGAGAGTTCACATACCTCAGCTAAAAGAATCCTGCATGCTACAGTGAAGACCTGGCACAGCCAAATAAATAAATTTTTTTTAAGGAGACAAATACCATATGATATCACTTATATGTGGAAACTAAAATATAGCACAAATGAACATGTCTAGAAGACAGAAACAGACTTACAGACATAGAGAACAGAGTTGGGGTTGCCAAGGAAGAAGCAGGTTGGAGGCGGGAAGGACTGGAGTTTGGTAGCAGATGGGAACTATTAAATGTAGGATGGATAAACAACAAGGTCCTACGGTATAGCACAAGGAACTATATTCAGTGTCCTGTGNATAGAGAACAGACTTGGGATTGCCAAGGAAGAAGCAGGTTGGAGGCGGGAAGGACTGGAGTTTGGTAGCAGATGGGAACTATTATATGTAGGATGGATAAACAACAAGGTCCTACAGTATAGCACAAGGAACTATATTCAGTATCCTGTGATAAACCAGAATGAAAAAGAATATGAAAACGGGTATATGTATAACTGAGTCACCTTGCTGTAAAGCAGGTGACTTTTAACTAAACACAACATTGTAAATCAACTATACTTCAGTAATGTTTAAAAAATAAAAATGATTATTATAAGATGTAGTAAGAGCTGGGTAAATTTTATCTATTGGTTCTGTTCTGATTTGATCCTGACAAGATTCATGAAAAAGAGGCAGATGAGATATTATTTCTGTTTTACAGGTCAGGAAATAGAATTTAAGGGCTATTACTATGTAACAAAGAGCAAGTGGTTAGGGGCTTCCCTGGTGGCACTAGTGGTAAAGAACCTGCCTGCCAGTGCAAGAGAGGCTGGTCCAGTCCCTGAGCCAAGAAGATCCCTTGGAGTAGGAAACGGCAGCTCCAGTATTCTTGCCTGGTGAATCCCATGGACAGAGGAGCCTGGCAGGCTACAGTCCATGGGGCCGCAAAGAGTCGGGCATGACTGAGTGACTAACACACGCTTACTTTGTTTATTGTGAATAGTACTGCTATGAGCGTGGGTATATAATTATCAATAGCCCGCTTTCAGTTCTTTTGGGTTTATACCCAGAAGTAGGTAATAGATCTCTTGGATCGTATGATAATTCTGCTTTTAATGTTTTGAGGAACCACTCTACTGTTTTCTAAAGCAGCTGTACCATTTCACATTTTATCAGCAGTTTTTCAAATTTTATCTGCTTTTGTGTACCGGTAAGCTGTATTTTTCTAGGACTTTGTCTAATTCATCAAACTTTCAAATTTATTAACAGTGTTTGTAATGTCTTTGGTATTTGTAGTAATACATTTTTTCCATTTATATTGGTTACTTCGGCCTTTTTTCTCATGTCATAAAAGTTTGTGTTGTCTGGAATTTATCACTTTATTTATCTTTTCAAGTAATTGATTTTGTGCTTTGTTGATCTTCTTTTTGTTTGTTTGTTTATTTTGCTCATTTGCTCTTACCCTTCTATAAGATTATTCTGCTGTTGGTCACACACTCTTTGGATACGAGTAGTTTGTGGATTTGTGGTTTGCTTATGATCCCCTGGGTTTGTGTGATTGTTTTTTCCACCCCTTCCAAAACAATTTTTCAGAGGTACCCTGTTTCTTTCTGTGTATGTTTTAATGAAGAAAGTAAATCGGAGTGAAAGAAAGGGGTCTTACAATTGACATCATTTTTCAGCACTAGGCTTTAATCATTATCAGCCATACTTAAAATTCTGTCCTACTCTGGTCGACAAGATTTTCAAACGCAGCTTGTAACAGTGTTTCTGTCTCTTTTTTTCCCCTTCCCTGGCAGGACCCGTTGGGGCCCAGCCCCTACTCATGGTGCCCAGAAGACCTGGCTATGGCACCATGGGCAAACCTATTAAATTGCTGGCTAACTGTTTTCAAGTTGAAATTCCAAAGATTGATGTCTACCTCTATGAGGTAGATATTAAACCAGACAAGTGTCCTAGGAGAGTGAACAGGTAAGAATCAAGAAGTCACAGAGATCTTTTGCTGTTGTGTTTTTGTCTTTGCCTTAGAAATTATGTTTATCTTGTTTGTCTAAATAGCAGTGTTTAATGTCTAACAGTTTGACCAAGAACACATGGTAATTTTCTTTGAAATTGACTGTACTTCAGAGGTGTGATAATAGGGGAAATCTACAAATAGTCTTGAAATTTTTCTGTTTCATATGAAACAGAACGTATGTTTTCTCTGTGATAATAGAGAAAAGGTCCAACTCATTGTTACGTGCTCTTAAAATCAGACTGAGCATTTTTTTCCTTTGCTATTAGGTAGTCTCTGTCTATGCTTTCTTTTCTCTTCCTACCCACCTTGACCTGATTTACCCCTTCTGTAGTGGTCCCTTTGAGACGATGGTGATTGTCATGGTTTTATGCCTTCCCATCCTCAACTCCTCTAACTGTTCCCTACTCTTATATAGGAACAAGTATGTATGATCTATACTGCTCTCTCACTCCCTCCAGATATTGTGGATGTGGCTATGGTGTAGGTAATNTGGTGATTGTCATGGTTTTATGCCTTCCCATCCTCAACTCCTCTAACTGTTCCCTACTCTTATATAGGAACGAGTATGTATGATCTATACTGCTCTCTCACTCCCTCCAGATATTGTGGATGTGGCGATGGTGTAGGTAATACAGGAAGCGTGAAAGGAGTTACTGACATGATGTGCACCACAAACGAGGCTTTTTAATTGTTTTCTAACAATGTTGTGTGTGTTTCTGCTGCACAATAGCATGAATCATCGTGAAGTACACATATACTCCCTCCCTCTGGAGCCTTCCCGCCCTCCCTCCAGGTCATCACAGAGCGCTGAGCTGAGCTCCCTGAGCTGCGCAGACAGCTGTCTGTTTTGCACACAGCAGTGTAGGCACGTCAGTGCTGCTCTCTCGATTGTACCACCCTCTTCCTGCCCCCTCCTGTGAGATAAAATCCATAAGAAATATGAAATAAATTAGTACTAAGAAACTTTGTAATATAACATGTGACAGAAACCCCCCTATCATATGAGTGTTATAATTAACATGTAACACGGAGNACAGCAGTGTACGCACGTCAGTGCTGCTCTCTCGATTGTACCACCCTCTTCCTGCCCCCTCCTGTGAGATAAGATCCATAAGAAATATGAAATAAATTAGTACTAAGAAACTTTGTAATAACATGTGACAGAAACCCCCCTATCATATGAGTGTTATAATTAACATGTAACACGGAGTTGTTTCTGAGGTCAGGAGGCAAGTTATAGAGTATTACAAGTGGAGAAACCTAAGGTATCAACTAATCTGATATCTTTTTTTCCCCCGATACCTTCTTTATAGCTGAAATCCAGAACGGTCGAGAGACTTATTCAACAATGCTTGCGAATAGCAACATTTGCTAGTAGCAAATGTGAGACCAGAACTCCAGAATCCTGACTTGATAGTTGTTAAGAAATAATTTCTAAAGCAAGAAGGGAAGGAATTGAATTAATCTAGAGTTGGTGGAATTGGAGATAGCTGTAGTAAAGAAAGCACTTTTTGTGTGTGTGTTTTTTTTTAAGATAAGGCAGCAGTAACAAACATACAAACTCCAGGAGATAGTGAAGGACAGGGAAGCCTGGCGTGCTGCAGTCCATGGGGTCGCAAAGAGTCGGACATGACTTAGCGACTGAACAGCAACAAAGGTATGGCAGTTGAGGAAAACCAGGTGTGCTGACCCAGGCCAGGCTTAAAGGGGAGGTTCTAGTCAGTTACTGCGGTACTTGGCATCCATTAGTGGGTGATCACCCAATCTTGCTGTAGCCTCCACCTCTCTCCTGAGCTCTGGGCTGACACCTTACTGTCTGTAAAGGACTTCAAACAACGTATTCTCTGAATCCTCCTCCCCACACTCTGCTCATGTTGCTGTGTTCTTTTTCTTTACCTAAATTCCCAAACTAGACCTTCCTGTTCCTCCTCTTGGTGACCATGTCCTATTGCTTCTTTTTCAGAAGTTATTCCCTAGTCTGGCCCCCTCTATCTGTAGTTACTGCCACCTTGGTTTCAGACCCTTGTTTGTTGCCTAGACTATTGTAATGACCTTCTCTGCCTTAACATCCCTTTCTCTCTCTATTCTCCTTACATATCTACACTTTTGGCCTAGTTATCCTTTTAAGTAAGAAATCTGATTATTTCGCTCCCCTACTTTTAAATGTGTTCAGCTGCCTATTGCCTACAGAATAGCATCCCAAGTTTAGTATAGTATGCCCTTCTTAGTTTGGCTCTAGCCCTCATCTTTTTTCATATTCTGCAACTCCTACCTGGAATGCCTTTTCTGCCTTTATCTATCTGGCAGACTTCTATTATTTTTCAAGACGAACCTTTGAACTCTATAGTCAGATGGTAGTTCACTTTTTAAAATAAATAGTAACTGGCAGTTTATTAATCGATGGAGTATATTGCACAACAAATTCCCTCACATCTTTCAGGAAGAAAACCCATTAGATCTGAAGAATAAAGACATCACCCACTGAATTTGGACATCATTAAAATGTGCTTTAAATATTTCTTTGGGAAAAGGGACACAACACTTCTACTCAGGAGAAACATACAGTCCAGGTCTTTTATTTTCTTTATAGCCGTTGTGACACGAATTCATGGAGAATGGGCTCAGCAGTTCAGGCTCCTTCCCACTGGTTCTCACAGAGTGTGCGTCTCTGGGTGGAGCAAGCTGGAGCTGCAGCTGAACCCAAATGCTTTTCCTTTTGGCTCCCTTCTTTTTCTAATCATTTTCCTTTACACATTTCAGGAAGCTGTCTTGGCTCTTAGGCTGCTTAATGTGCTCATGTGCACATTAATTCTCTTGGCAAGAACCTTGCCCTTAACTTGTTTGTTTACACGGATGCCAACAGCATGCTAGGTAACACTGTAGACTCTTCCAGTTTTGCCACAGTAACATTTATGGGGCATTCCTTGTCAAGAATGGTGCCCTNTTTCCAAATTGAACAGAGTACTCCAGAGTTTGAAATGACCTGTGTAATAGATGGTGGGAAGGTTACCTGCCTTATACTGACTATTTAAATATGTGCAACCTGAGTTCTTTAATTTTGAAGAAACTACATCACAACATTAGTTCATTTTGGGTTTATAGTCATCTAAAGCTTCCCTGGTGGCTCAGATGGTAAAAAATCTGCATGCAATGCAGGATACCTGGGTTCTGTCCCTGGATTGGAAACACCTCCTGGAGGAAGGAGGGCATGGCAACAAACTCCAGTATTCTTGCCTGGAGAATCCCACGGACAGAGGAGCCTGGCGGGCTACAGTCCACGGGGTCACAAAAAGTCAGACACAACTGAGTGACTAAGCAAAGCACAAAGCCCTTTTGCATGAAAGCAGTGGATAAGTTCAAATCCTTTCATTTATTTTTATTGCCATTGAACTTTTCAAACATAAGTGTTTTGACTTTACAGTTACCGTTATTACATTTCATCTTCATATATTTAGTTTATTGTTGCAATTAGTCTATAGCTTTAAACATTACTAATTTGTTTTGGCATACTAGCCTTTCTTGTGTTTGTATCATTTGAGAGTTTCTTAACCAACAGATATTTTTTGATTACTTATATGTAGGGCACTAGATAAGTTTCTTTTGCTTATTGTATTAATAGTTTGGGCGTGGGGGAGGACTTTACAGATTTATTTTGATAAATGTTTTCATGAATATCCAAGTTAACTGAGAGAAAAGGAACTTGCCCTGCCCCACATTATAATTTAATAAAACACCCCAGTAATCATGGATACTGGTCCAGGAACAGACAAGTAGACCACTGGGACAACATAGAAAACTCAGTTCAGAACTTAAGATAAACTGTTCTTATAAACTGATCAGTTAAGTATAGACTGTTTAGTAGACAGTGTGGGAGAAAAATAAAATTGAGTTCTTACATAATACTATTTATAAAGAAGAACCTAAGATGGAATAGTGACCAATATAAGATAAATAAAATTAATAAAGCATAATACACCTTTGTGACTTAATATTAGCAAAGTATTTCTTAAAACCTTAAAAAATGAAACCATAAGTTGAAGAAAACGATTCATTTGATGATACAGCATTAACGTTTTCAGTTCAGTAAATACATGGACATTGTTAACAGGCAGATAACATTTAGGGGGAAGATATTTGCAACAACTAAACCTGTTAATGAAATAATATTAGAATAACAAAGAAACTCCTTCAGTTCAATGAGAAGACTGGCATCCCAATAGAAAATGAGCAGAGGAAATAAACAGGGAGTTCACAGAAGTAGGGAAATAGGACCCTCCAGGAGGATGGGTTAGTGCAGGCATTCTGAAGAGCAGTTTGGCAGTTCTTCATCATTTAGTTGATAAAATTCACTTGGACCTAGCAGTTCTGTTCCTCAGTGTATATAGCCAGAGATTATTCTCACAAGTTCATAAAGGGACATAGAAGGAGATAATGCTTTGCAGCATTGTCTTGGTGGCTGACTGTCAAAGATACTGAGTCTGTATTGCTAGGAGACCAGATTGACAACATGTAGAGTTCAGTTCAGTCGCTCAGTCGTGTCTAATTTTGTGACCCCCTTGGACTGCAGCACGCCAGGCTTCCCTGTCCATCACCAACTCTTGGAGCTTACTCAAACTCATGTCCATCGAGTTGTTGATGGTCGTTTCAAATGAGTCAGTTCTTTGCATCAAGTGGCCAAAGCATTGGAGTTTCAGCTTCAACATCAGTCCTTCTAATGAATATTCAGGACTGATTTTCTTTAGGATAGACTGGTTGGATGTCTTTGAAGTCCAAGGAACCCTCAAGAGCATCACTCAGAAACAATGAACTAAGTGTCCCACAGCAATGTAAATAGATTTTAAAAACCTTATGCAGAGGGTAAAGTTGGAATGTATACAAACATATTAGAGAAAGTAATTTATTGAGAAGAATGGGAATAGGGAAATGGATATGGAATGAAAAGNCCTTTTGCATGAAAGCAGTGGATAAGTTCAAATCCTTTCATTTATTTTTATTGCCATTGAACTTTTCAAACATAAGTGTTTTGACTTTACAGTTACCGTTATTACATTTCGTCTTCATTTATTTAGTTTATTGTTGCAATTAGTCTGTAGCTTTAAACATTACTAATTTGTTTTGGCATACTAGCCTTTCTTGTGTTTGTATCATTTGAGAGTTTCTTAACCAACAGATATTTTTTGATTACTTATATGTAGGGCACTAGATAGGTTTCTTTTGCTTATTGTATTAATAGTTTGGGCATGGGGGAGGACTTTGCAGATTTATTTTGATAAATGTTTTCATGAATATCCAAGTTAACTTAGAGAAAAGGAACTTGCCCTGCCCCACATTATAATTTAATAAAACACCCCAGTAATCATGGAATCGTACGATACTGGTCCAGGAACAGACAAGTAGACCACTGGGACAACATAGAAAACTCAGTTCAGAACTTAAGATAAACTGTTCTTATAAACTGATCAGTTAAGTATAGACTGTTTAGTAGACAGTGTGGGAGAAAAATAAAATTGAGTTCTTACATAATACTATTTATAAAGAAGAACCTAAGATGGATTAGTGACCAATATAAGATAAATAAAATTAATAAAGCATAATACACCTTTGTGACTTAATATTAGCAAAGCATTTCTTAAAACCTTAAAAAATGAAACCATAAGTTGAAGAAAACGATTCATTTGATGATACAGCATTAACGTTTTCAGTTCAGTAAATACATGGACATTGTTAACAGGCAGATAACATTTAGGGGGAAGATATTTGCAACAACTAAACCTGTTAATGAAATAATATTAGAATAACAAAGAAACTCCTTCAGTTCAATGAGAAGACTGGCATCCCAATAGAAAATGAGCAGAGGAAATAAACAGGGAGTTCACAGAAGTAGGGAAATAGGACCCTCCAGGAGGATGGGTTAGTGCAGGCATTCTGAAGAGCAGTTTGGCAGTTCTTCATCATTTAGTTGATAAAATTCACTTGGACCTAGCAGTTCTGTTCCTCAGTGTATATAGCCAGAGATTATTCTCACAAGTTCATAAAGGGACATAGAAGGAGATAATGCTTTGCAGCATTGTCTTGGTGGCTGACTGTCAAAGATACTGAGTCTGTATTGCTAGGAGACCAGATTGACAACATGTAGAGTTCAGTTCAGTCGCTCAGTCGTGTCTAATTTTGTGACCCCCTTGGACTGCAGCACGCCAGGCTTCCCTGTCCATCACCAACTCTTGGAGCTTACTCAAACTCATGTCCATCGAGTTGTTGATGGTCGTTTCAAATGAGTCAGTTCTTTGCATCAAGTGGCCAAAGCATTGGAGTTTCAGCTTCAACATCAGTCCTTCTAATGAATATTCAGTACTGATTTTCTTTAGGATAGACTGGTTGGATGTCTTTGAAGTCCAAGGAACCCTCAAGAGCATCACTCAGAAACAATGAACTAAGTGTCCCACAGCAATGTAAATAGATTTTAAAAACCTTATGCAGAGGGTAAAGTTGGAATGTATACAAACATATTAGAGAAAGTAATTTATTGAGAAGAATGGGAATAGGGAAATGGATATGGAATGAAAAGAGTCAGTTAGGGGTCTTAATGGATGAACGATGATAATGTGGCAGGTAACCGAGGAGCTTGATTAACTTAACCTTTTTGTATCTGGAGAGTAAAAGTGAGGTTTGGAGGCTCATGTGGCAGTGGTGTAAAAGTTGGGCTGGAGAAGAAAAAATTAGAGGCCTAAAAATTAAAATAATCCAGGTAGTAGGACATGAGGTTTTATGTTAGCGGTAATTGAAATAGAAAGTAAAAGAGTGGTGCAAGAAATACTTGCAAAATAAAATTGAAAGTTGAGGGAAATAGAAACTTTGAGCGTTTGGAAAGTTTCTCTGGGTGTCAAATCAGCTTAATTTTGTTCCAGAAAATGCTTCTTTCTCCTTTCTCTTCTACTTGACTGGGCTAGAATTGAAATTTTTTTCTCATTCTTTTAAATGTACTATAAATTATATTTAGTACTATATACTGTCATTTAGTACTATATACTATAAATTATATTTAGTACTATATACTGTCATTTAGTACTATATACTGTCATTGTAATATATTTAGATTATATAAACAAAATAAAAAACCATTCTTTTCTTCACTTCTTTCTCCAGAGGTAACTAACCGTTGTATCTGTGTGGCACATACCCTTCTAGATATTTTTCCACTGCTTTTACAAATTATGTGTGTGCAAAAATAAATATTGATTTGTGAATATTTGGTGTTATTCTCTTTATAATCTGTAATTTTTTTAATGTCTAAAAAAGAAACTTTTAAAGTATCTTTCCATGTAAGTATATAGGATAAAAATATTTGCTGGGTAAAAAATAGAGGTTTCAAAACATTTTTATTGGCTAGATACCTTTGGAATGGGATGGAGGGTACAGAGTACAGGTGTGTTTATTGCTCTTAAAATCTCACAGTCTAGTAGAAGTATATAATACTAATACTACAGTGAAGTAAGTGTTCTAATAGATATACGTACTTGGTGCTGTTTGAGTGCAAAGGAAAGAGCACCATAAATGTGTCAGTTAGTGCTTAGATGGTGAAAGGGATTTTAGATCATCTATAAGGATAAAATTTTGCAGGTCACCTGTGTCCCAGAATAATTAAGTGATTCACTGGAATCATTTCCAGAAATCAGTCTTTCTGATTATCCTAAACTATAATCCAGAAGGGAAAATCTTTGTCATGTATAATGATCTTTTAGAATTTTGTGACAGCTTTAAATAGTGTAAGAAACTAGTTAAGATTTTTGTATTTCATCATGGAGAGGATTATATGAATGCATTTTTTCCCCTTTTTTAGGGAGGTGGTTGACTCAATGGTTCAGCATTTTAAAGTGACTATATTTGGGGACCGTAGACCAGTTTATGATGGAAAACGAAGCCTTTACACAGCCAATCCACTTCCTGTGGCAACTACAGGGGTAAGATGCTAAGATGCATTCCTTTACATTTGCAGTGTCTTTTAAATGCATTTATGACCATTTTATTATGGTCTATATGTATCATTTATCAGCTCTAACATGTTATTTTTAAGTAATTTCAGACTTAAAGTTGTAAGATTCACGCAGAGAACTCATGTATACCCAGGTTCATCAGCATTCCCAAAGTTTACCATTTGTCATTCTCTTTTTCTCTTTTGCTCTCTTCGTGTCTGTAGAGACAGCTATATATAAAGATACGTATACATACTTGTCTCTTCTTGAACCATTCAGGAGTAGGTCTCATACATTACACCCTTTGGTGTGTTTTTCCTAAGAACAAGGATAGAAGCCATAGTACAGTTATCAACTTCCCTAAATTCTATGTCGGTCCATTTTTGTCTGATCGGCCCTNTCTTGAACCATTCAGGAGTAGGTCTCATACATTACACCCTTTGGTGTGTTTTTCCTAAGAACAAGGATAGAAGCCATAGTACAGTTATCAACTTCCCTAAATTCTATGTCGGTCCATTTTTGTCTGATCGGCCCTTCGTCCAGTTTTGTCATTTGTCCCAGTGATGTTCCTTACAATTTTTTTTTCCCTTTAGTACAGAATCCAGTCCAAGTTCCTGAATGGATTTACTTTTTTCTTAATTTATTTATTTTAAATTGAAGGATAATTACAGTGTTGGTTTCTGCCATACCTGAATGTATTTAAATGTCATGTGGTCTTTGTTCTGGAAAATTTCCCAGCCTTTTTTTTTTTTTCTTTTATGATATTAGCATGGTTGACGATTACAGCCAAGTTATTTTGTAAGATGTCCCTCTGTGTTTTTTTTGAATCTTCTTCTTGATTAGATTCTGATTGAGGTTTTTGGGCAGGAAAATTGCATAAGTGTTCTTTCCTTATAGTGTATCATATCAGGAGGTACATAATATGTATTTGTTTCACTAATGGTGAGGTTAACTTTGATCACTTGGTAAAGTTGGTATCTGCCAGATTTCTCCTTTCAAGTTATTATTCTTTCTTATCTGGGGAATAGAATTTTGTTTTGTTTTGTTTTTTAATTATAATTGTGGTAAAGTATATGTTCAAGCTGGTTTTAGAAAACACAGAGGAACCAGTGATTAAATTGTCAACATCCACTGGATCATCGAAAAAGCAAGAGAGTTCCAGAAAAACATCGATTTCTGCTTTATTGACATGCCAAAGCCTTTGGCTATGTGGATCACAATAAACTGGAAAATTTTAGATATGGGAATACCAGACCACCTGACCTGCCTCTTGAGAAACCTGTATGCAGGTCAGGAAGCAACAGTTAAAACTGGACATGGAACAACAGACTGGTTCCAAATAGAAAGGGAGTAGGTCAAGGCTGTATATTGTCACCCTACTTATTTAACTTCTATGGAGAGTACATCATGAGAAACACTNTTTATTTTATTCTTTGCACCAAAGTTTTAAGAAAGGGAGATCCTTTTAAGCACTTATAGAAAGTGCTTGAAGTGCTCAAAGCTTGTTTCTTTTGATTATCTTTAAACTTACAAAGATAGTTAATAAGGGAGATACTTTTAAGAATCCTGATTCTCATTAGACTTTTATTAACTGACGATTCTTGCTTGGAAGGATTATTATTATATAACAATGGTTATTTTTCTAATTCTGTCATTCCTTCTACATTAATAATTGGTATTCTACTGTAAGGGAGCACATTTTCTTCTCTTCTGTTTATTTATCCTTATTTATTTGCCCCAATTGTCCCAGATTTGGCCTGCAGGAGCCCCTCTAAATTTGTGTGCTTTTGTCATGATAACAGCTTTTTTTTCCTGAGTACTTCCTTACTTTTGGACCCAAGATATTCCAGGTTCATCTTATGTTTTCCCTCTGATAGTCCTGCAACCAGCCATATCTCAAAGGTACACTGGTTTCTTTTAGTTGAGGAATACAATTTAGAAACCAAAATCTGGCTACTGGATGTGCTCATTGCTGAGTTCAAACTGATTCTACTAGTTCTAGTCTATCCCCACTGGATTCTTCCTTTACTCCCTATGTTGC
The DNA here is from genome assembly GCA_006410735.1 of Raphicerus campestris. Taxonomy (NCBI): domain Eukaryota; kingdom Metazoa; phylum Chordata; class Mammalia; order Artiodactyla; family Bovidae; genus Raphicerus; species Raphicerus campestris. Next base: position 205,028 of record SJYW01046990.1, read on the forward strand.
ATATTTGTAACTTTCTTTTCCTTTAAACCCCTGACTCCACAGAATATCACCACTTTTTTGTGTTTATTCAGTCACACAGTACATATAAAATAGTTTCTGAACTACTACACGGTAGTTACTACGCGTCACTGTAGAAAACAGATCTGAGAGTAGGAATTTGAGGTTTTATTGTGTATGCAGTTCTTTCCCACTCACCCCCCTCCCGCACCTCTAACTCAAAGTGTAGTCAACATATGTTACTATGTTCAGAAGTTTTGCGATAGTGTTTTTATTTTAATATTCTTTCAGTCTGGCTGTTACTTGTTTGAATTGCATTTGGTTTCATTTGATTTTGTATCTATTCAATTTTAGCTTTTCCCTTCCATCCTTATTTGTCTTGTTGTTGTTGTTGTAGGACTTAATTTAACATGCTTCCAAAAATCAAAACTACACTAGAAAAAATGCTCAGAATTGTTCGTCTCTCACTTATTTCTTCCAGTCTTTTCCTTCCTGTCTTTTGAAAGTTAGCTGCTTTTTCTTGTGTCTGATTCATGCTTGCTGTTTCTTTTTTAAAAAAATAAGCAGATACGTGAATGTTTTTCTGTTTACCCCTTTCTCATGCAAAAGATGGCATGCTATTTATAATCTTCTGTACTTGCTTTTTTAACGGTATTGCTTAGAAATTATTCCATAGCAGTTCCAACAGGTCTTCCTCATCCTTTTTTTAATAGTGGCTAAATGAGCATTTAAGTCATTTCCATGTTTTTCAGTAACAAAGAGAGTTAGCATAAATGACTTACCGACATTTTAGTCTATTGATTTGACATTGAGATTGGTTATTTTTTTGTATTTGCCTTTTCTCTTAAATATTTTTATATATTAAACTTAAAATAATTATATTTATCTTTTTAAACGTTTACCAGTTAACTCTTTTCCCATCAACAGGTGGATTTAGATGTTACTTTACCTGGAGAAGGTGGAAAAGATCGACCTTTCAAAGTGTCAATCAAATTTGTCTCTCGGGTGAGTTGGCACCTACTCCATGAAGTACTGACAGGACGGACCTTGCCCGAACCACTGGAATTAGACAAGCCAATCAGCACTAACCCTGTCCATGCCGTTGACGTGGTGCTACGACATCTGCCCTCCATGAAGTGGGTGCTTCTGGCTTTTTTTTTTTTTTTCCTTTTTAGATTTTAAGTAGAAAAGCTGTCTTCTGAAGAATAAGTCTTGTAGTCTTTATTTGGCTAACCTTCAGATGTTGTATATTTTGATTATCTCAGTTGAGGAATAGCATCCATACCAATTCAATGACAGAAGTAAGTTACATAAAATTTTCTGACTTAAGAAAGTAAGTGTACATCATTACTTAGCTATTCTGTTGGATATTTTTCAGGAAAAAAAAATGTCTAACCCTTTTTCTTAGGAGCTATCCATCTTGGGTAACTGATACATTTTCAGTTTTAGTATTTTAGTTAAATCACCTTGTCTTAAAGGTGATTTCATTACTTTCATAATAGTACCAAATTATGTTGAAATTATTACTCTTTTAATCATATTAGCATCTCACACATGTATATATGTATCTATGTGTATATGTAAAGAATCAGTGTGTCTTTTTAAAGAAAAATATTGTCTTGAGACTTCCTGGCAGTCCAATCAGTGGTTAAGACTCCATGCTTTCAATTCAGGGGACGCAGGTTCAAACCCTGGTCAGGGAAATAAGATCCCACATGCTGCGCAGTGTGGCCGGAGAAGGAAAACACTGTCTTACAAACACATTTAACGAAGTAGCTTTTTGGTCGGTGATTGTTTATTCTGTAGCATTTTTTAAGGTTCGAGCTATTTTTTAAAACTTTTTAAATAAAATTAAGCCTTACTCAAACTAATGTTAGTTTTAAGTATAGTGAATTTCAGTGAGGGATTTTTTTCATTTTGAATAGCTGCTTTTTGCTTTCACAAATTTGGAAAACATTTAGTTTCATATATTCATAATGATTGGCATTTTACTATAAGTTAAGATTATGTACTCTAGACTCACCTGTTCTTCAGATTTAAATATTAAATGGGAAGGAAAAGATTGAATATGCCATTTTAATTCTTGTAGATATACACCTGTGGGGCGTTCCTTTTTCTCAGCTCCAGAAGGATACGACCACCCTCTGGGAGGGGGCAGGGAAGTTTGGTTTGGATTTCATCAGTCTGTTCGGCCTGCCATGTGGAAAATGATGCTTAATATTGATGGTAAGGGAATTTAAACCATATTCTGTGTTGGGCAGTTGATTTCTATATGACCTCTGTGTGTGTGTGTGTGTATACATTTTATATATAATTATACATACCGGTGTCTTGAATTAATATTTGGACATATATTGAGACAAACATATATTAAGAAAAAC
>SJYW01046992.1:0-17598 GCA_006410735.1 Raphicerus campestris
AGCCCACCTGCCAGTCCAGGAGACACAGGAAATGAAGTTTTGATCCCTAGGTCAGGAAGATTTCTTGGAGGAGAACATGTCAACCCACTCCAGTACTCTTGCCTAAAGAATCCCATGGACAGAGAAGCCTGGTGGGCTATAAGCCACAGGATCGCAGAGTCAAACATGACTGAAGTGACTCAGCTCGCATACATGCACACACAGAGTGGCTTACCATTTTCCATGGAAAGAATCCATTTTACCTTTTATTTTCAGATTTAAAAAGTTAAGCCTTCAGATCAAGAGGTAAGGATAGAGGGAGCTAGCTGAAACTGCTGATTATTTAGGATAAGGGGAGTGTGTGTGTGTGTGTGTGTGTGTGTGTGTGTGTGTGTGTAGCTGACAACACTCTTGCAAAAGTAGGAGAGTAGTGTGGGTGGTTAGCCAAATACCTCAGTGGCAGGGAGAAGGCTGCTTGCTTCTCTTCTTCGGAAGTGGTCATTAACTTTGGAAATTGCTAACGGCCAATGTTTGTGATGCAATTGCCAAAATCATCATCCTGTGGCTCCGCCATCAAGATGCACTGGCCAGTCTCTGGTTTTCTTTATCCATTATCTCATGATCATTAGTATTGCTTTCTCTTCTTCCCAATTATAGCCTCCTCTTCTCTGAAAAATGAACATGTCCAGGCATCGGTGTTTGTCATCTTAAGTGGAAGGGTCGTTGAAGAGTCATCATTTAGATTTATGAAAAGATCTGTTATTCACTTAGTAACTTACCAAATATTTATTTCCTGCCCAATTCCAGTCATGACTATAGCCCTGGAGCCACAGAAACAAAATAGATAGACAGTGACCTCAAATGGATCATAATCTAACAGGGAAACCAGCAAGGATGCAGATGACTAAAAGACAGTGCGACCTGTGTGACAACAGCAGCAAAAACAGGGAACGATGGGAGTGTGCAGAAGAGCAGAGTTTAGACGGATGCGTGGGATGTAACCAGATGAAACAGTAAAGAAAAGATGATGTAGGGAGAAACAGGTACAAAGTATGGGGAAGGCAATGGCACCCCACTCCAGTGCTCTTGCTTGGAGAATCCCACGGATGGAGGAGCCTGGTGGGCTGCAGTCCATGGGGTCGCTAAGAGTCGAACACGACTGACTTCACTCTCACTTTTCACNAACACGACTGACTGACTTCACTCTCACTTTTCACTTTCATGTATTGGAGAAGGAAATGGCAACCCACTGCAGTGTTCTTGCCTGGAGAATCCCAGGGACGGCAAAGCCTGGTTGGCTGCCATCTATGGGGTCACACAGAGTCGGACACGACTGAAGTGACTTAGCAGCAGCAGCAGCAGCAGGTACAAAGTAAGACAAAGCTGGCATTTGCTGGGACCTGCAAAGACTTTTATGTAGCTACAGTGTGAGATGTGATGAGAGATTTTTACCTTCCAAATGCCTCAAAATTTTCCATCTCAAATACCAAGTTANGGCAGCAGCAGCAGGTACAAAGTAAGACAAAGCTGGCATTTGCTGGGACCTGCAAAGACTTTTATGTAGCTACAGTGTGAGATGTGATGAGAGATTTTTACCTTCCAAATGCCTCAAAATTTTCCATCTCAAATACCAAGTTATAATTTAGGGCCTTCCCAGGTGGAACTACAGGTAAAGAATCTGTCTGCTAGTGCAGGAGATGGAAGAGACCGAGTCAGATCCCTGGGAGGGGAAGATCGCACCCAGTTAGTGACTACCAACTCCAGTGTTCTTACTTGGAAAATTCCATGGACAGAGGAGCCTGCTGAGCTTTCAAATTGTGGTGCTGGATCAACAAATGTGAGAGTTGGACCATAAAGAAAGCTGACTGCTGAAGAATTGATGCTTTCAAACTGTGATGCTGGAGAAAACTCTTGAGAGTCCCTTGGACAGCAAGGAGATCAAACCAGTCAATCCTAAAGGAAAACAACCCTGAATATTCACTGAAAGGCCTGAATCTGAAGCTGAAGTTCCAATACTTTGGCCACCTGATATAAACAGCCAACTGATAGATATGACCCTAATGCTGAGAAAGATTGAGGGCAGGAGAAGGGGGCAACAGAGGATGAGATGATTGGATGGCATCACCTATTCAATGGACCTGGGTCTGAGCAAACTCCGGGAGACAGTGAAAAACTGAGCACACACACGTACACACTTTCAATATATATTGAGTGCCCACTATGTGCCAGACACTATTGAAATTATGAGAAAGAGGAACAAGCAAGATAGAGCAAAATTCCTGCCTTACAAACTTATATTATAATATGCTCATATGCTCAGTCATGTCCAGCCCTTTGCAACCCCATGAACTATAGTCTGCCAGGCTTCTCTGTCCATGGGATTTTTCCATGCAAGAAGACTAGAGTGGGTTGCCATTTCCTTCTCCAGAGGGTCTTCCCCACACAGGTATCAAACCTAGGTCTTCAGCATTGCAGGTGGATTTTTTATCAACTGAGCCACCAGGGAAGCCTTACATTATAATGAGAAATGCTAAATAAAATTTATTTTAACACATTCAGGAGATAACAGTTCACAATAGTAAAATACACTGAATTTAGGAAATAGTGTTTAAAGTGAAAAATAATAAAGAAAACAGAATCGATCCTATCTTCTTTACTTATTCTTTTAATAAAATAAAATGAAAAATCTAACAATAGATGACTTTTTCTCAATTAGGTACTGGTAGTTCTCTGTTACCTTTCTTTCATTGAAACATTTTTCGAGTTTCTACATTAGTTCTGTGAAACCTGGCAGCCTCTTTTTTTTCTACAATGATCTTCATGTTTTCACCTTACTCTGCCTTCCTCTTTGCTGTATTTCCTTGGACCTTTTCCATTGACTGTTCCCTGGTGGCTCTTAATACCAAAAGGGACGATTAAGCCAAAGAGATGTAAACCAATACCTAAACTTAGTGAGATGAGCCCACTCTTTCTCTGATACTGCAGTAATGATGTGTGGTTATACTTGATCTAGAGGTGGGATTTTTAAATAAATAATTTTTTAATTATTTAAATTTTTAAATTTAAAGGAAAACTCATAAGAGCTTTCCTAGTGCCTCACAATCATCTTCCAACACGGCAGGGTTATCAAGGACCTAACAGACTGACAGAATGGATAGGTCTCCTAATGAGGCCAGTTGCTTCCAGATACTTATATAATCACCAGCCATATATGTAACAGATGAGAAAGCCAGACAGTGGCATATGTGAAAGCGTTATGAATTCTTGGTATTCTTTTTTTTTTAGAGGAGATATCCAGGAGTATGTTCACAGTTTCCACATTCTGGGAAAGTTGACTGTGTTGTCATCAGCATCAGATTTCAATTAGTCTTCTAAAGCACATGGCATGGTGCTAGATTCTATCACTACAAAGACAAATGAGAAAAAACCTTTGATCTCCATGAGTTCACAGTCTACTGGAAGAGACAGACAAGTAAACACACAGTTGTTTTGTTTTTATAATGGGATGAGTTCTGCAATGGAGTTATATATAGAGCACAATGAATGCAAAAAGGAAAGAATGCCTTGATGCAGGAAAGGAAAGAATTCACAAAGAATGCTCCATAGAAGAGCTACTTCAGCTGAATTTTGAAAACTAAGTGAAAATTCAACAAGAAATTTTTAGCTAAATCATCTATGACGATTCTAGAACCTTCCCCAAATCCGGGCTATCAACTTAAAAATGTTTATGTGTCCCAATTATGTCCAGGAGTAGTGTGTGACCCCATGCCCACATTCCAGATAGTTCTTGCTCCACTTGAACCCCATTCCTCATGCTATATTTGTAACGAAGAATGACGGGATGAATGCCTCATCTATAACTCAGTGCAAGAGGGTCAGTTTTCACTGGCCTCCCTTGGCCAAATGCCCACTGATATCATAGTAAAGTCAAAGAGCATTTGGCTTCAGGATGCAATGCTCTATGAAGGCCAGTAGTGAATAGCTTTAATTTTATGTTACAGTGAAACCTGGTAGAATACAAGCTTTATTGGTTTTAGAAAATTGACTCAAGAAGAAATTCAGAAGACTCACCAAATTCTACAGCCTTTACAACCTTTTCACTTGCTGCTCACACAGAAGAACCAGATCTTAAGTGAAATTAGAAAATATAGTGACCCATTTCTACTTGCCCAATTCCTATTAAAAAATAAAATGTCATTTCAGTGATTTGATTTCTTGGTGCAAAACCTAACTCAATCCTGAATCTGTAAATGCTTCCACATCCACTGTTACTGAGTCCATCATTAGTGAAGTCACTCAGTCATGTCCGACTCTTTGCGACCCCATGGACTATAGCCCAGGCTCTTCCCTCCATGGGATTTTCCAGGCAAGAATACTGGAGTGAGTTGCCATTTCCTTCTCCAGGAGATCTTCCCTATCCAGGGTTTGAACCCGGGTCTCCCTCATTGTAGGCAGACGCTTTACCATCTGAGCCACCAGGGAAGTCCATGAATCCATCATTAAGAGTCACTTACTTTTTGGTAGGGCTTCCCAGGTGGCGATACTGGTAAAGAACTCACCTGCCAATACAGGAGACATAAGAGGCATGGGTAAGATCCTTGGGTCAGATCCCCTGGAGGAGGGCATGGAAACCCACTCCAGTATTCTTGCCTGGAGAATCCTTTGGACAGAGGAACCTGGCAGGCTACAGTCCATGTGACTCCAGTCACAGAGCATGCACGCACATCTTTTGGTAATTGAAATTGCATGTTAGAGAGGGTAAACCAAAACCACCCTGTGACTGGGCTGCTACCTTGTTCTGTAGTTCTACACCTGAAAGTGGCTACTTAAAGAATATCGTGATGACTGTTAGTGGAACAGTGTTCACGTACTGAGCCAGAGTTATTTTAGAGACAGCACAATGGTAAGTGAATCACATGTTTATCTTTTAGAAAAAAATGGATTCTACGTTTTCCATTTATGTAAAAAAAAAGAATAAGCAAAAGAAAATTTGTTGCCGAGGAATGCCTTGTGAGAATGTTAGCATTGTGATGCCATTTGACAAGTGGCTTGAGAAAAAAAATGAATACTGCAGGTGGCATTGAGAAGGTCACTATAATAATAATCAGTGGTCAATTCTAGGTGGTTATCTGGCTTTAGGTCCTGGCTCCCGGCATTTATTCACTCTCTCTTTCCAAATTTCTGACGGAGGATCATCTTATTGTTTATTAGTGTCTCTCTATGAAAGCTGCCAGGAAACAAAGAAGATGAAACTTATTCTGTTTAATGTATTTGGATTTTTTAAATTCCTGCAAGATTTTTGAAGGAAAGAACTCTAGAATAACTGTAAAGTGAGATTTGAAGACCTCTGGGGCATCTATAAATATATCCTGCTTTTATTCCATAGCAATCATAAGTACACTGATTTGATTGCCTTTATTATAAGCACCTTTCTTGGAGCCTCTGAAATAAAGGTTTTCCTATGTACTGAAGACTGGCTGGTGGTGCACAGTTGATCACTGCTCCCACCCTTTTATCTCCCAGCCAGTGTCATCTCTGTGCGGCTCTACCAACATCAAGATTCCAACTTAAGAGAGTTCACCAAGCAAACCAACAAGTCCAAGAACCAAATGCTATGCTGTAAAATTTTTTTCCAGTGTGATCAGCTGGGTGTTTTGCTTGCATTTGGCTTCTTTGAGAGCCTTTATCATCTGAATTCTTGAGTGGCTTTCTCCTCCCAGTGAAAAGCAGTGTATGGCTGTGCTTCTCTGCTTCTCCACTGGTGATGGCAAAGTGCATCCACCAACCATTCTGCGTGCAGCACTCTTTCTACTTTTTAGAAATCAGAGGTTCAGATACTCTTCTTGATCCCATCTTCAGAGTTTGTTGGCATCTCCAGGGGAGAGCACATTGCTTTAGGAAATGTCAGTACCTTCCCCATATCAGGACAGGATGGGATCTCTGTGTTGAATCCAATATGAAAGTGTCTCTTGGAAGGGAGATACTGCTACTCTGGATGGACTGGAAACTTGAATGAGCAAAGCTGTGTCTGCGGCTGCCATGTGCTAGACTGACACTGCCTCCCTCTTGCATCACTATGAACTGTGACCAAATTCAGTTAAGGTAACCCAGAGGCTTGGGTGTTTATTTTGTCTAAAAAAGAAAACATTTTCACAACTTTACTTGAAGCAAAATTTCTTAATATAAATTTATTTATTTTAATTGGAGGCTAATTACTTTACAATATTGTATTGGTTTGCCATACATTCAGCTTGGATGTTCAACCATATGAAATGGTTCAGAATTTTCCAATTTGATATTACATAAACTCAGGGCAGCATTTTACATGTTTTTATTTCAAATCCAGATCATTCGCAGAGAAAAGGGGGAAAATGAGAAATCTCTCAGTATATTTCATCATTGAGGAAATGATGTATTTCATGTATTGAGGAAGCCAGGCTAAGTTTTCATAGGTGCTATGCACTGAACTATATCCCCTCAAAATTTATATGTTGAAGCCCTAACTCCCCATTGTGACCATATTTGGAGATAGAATCTTTTTTTAAACTTTTTATTTTATACTGGGCTATAGCCAATTAACAACGTTGTGATAGTTTCAGGGGAAGAGTGAAAGGACTCAGTCATAGATATACATGGATCATTCTCCCCCAACCCCTCTCCCATCCACGCTACCACAGAGCAAGAGTTCGCCTGTGTTACACTTCATTTTAAACATAACAGTGTGTACATGTCTGTCCCAAACTCCCTAACTATCCCTTCCCCCCAGCAGCCATAAGTTCATTCTCTGTCTGTGGGACTCTTTCTGGTTTGTAAGTAAATTCATTTGTATCATTTCTTTGTAGATTCCACATAGAAGGGATATCATACCACAAGGGTGGGGGGAAAGGAGAGAGTGGGACAAATTGAAAGCATAACATTGAAACATATATATTACCATATGTCAAATTAGATAGCCAGTGGAAATTTGCTGTATGACATAGGGAGCTCAAATCTGGTGCTCTATGGCAACCTAGAGAGGTGGGATAGGGTAGGAGGTGGGAGGGAGGGGAACATATGCATATCTATGGCTGATTCATGTTGATGTGTGGCAGAATCCAACCAACACAATGTTTTAAAGCAATTATCCTCCAATTAAAAATAATTTTTTAAAAAAGGATGGCATTCACTATTTCTCCTTCTCTGTCTGACTTATTTCACTCAGTATGATACTCTAGGTCATCCATGTTGCTGCAAATGGCATTATTTCATCCTTCTTAATGGCTAATACTAATATTCCATTTTATATATCTTTATCCATGTATCCTCTTTATCCATTCCTCTGTTGATGGACATTTAAGTTGCTTCCATGTCTTGGCTATTATAAATAGTGTTACAGTGAACATTGGGGTGCATGTACTCTTTTGGGTGATGTTTTTCTCTGGAAATATGTCCAGGAGTGGGATTGCAGGGTCATATGGTTGCTTTATTTTTAGTTTTTTAAGGAAACTCCATACCGCTCTTCATAGTGGTTGCACCAATTTACATTCCCACCAACAGTGTAGGAGGATTCCTTTCTTGAAGACAGGGCCTTTAAGGAGGGAATTAAGATTAAATGAGATCATAAGACTGGGGCCCTAATCCAATATGACCAATGTCCTTATAAGAAGAGAAACACCAGGGATACACACAGAGGAGAGGCTGGTATGTGTGTGTGCGTATGAATGTGTGTGCTCAATCGTGTCTAGTTCTTTGTGACCCCATGGACTATAGCCCACCAGGCTCCTCTCCATGAATTTTCTAGGCAAGAATACTGGAGTGGGTTGCCATTTCCTACTCTAACAGGCCAGGGGAAGACACAGCAAAAAGGAGCTGTCTACAAAGGAGAGAGGCCTCCGAAGATACTAAACTTGCTGACACCTTGATCCTGCACTTTCAGCCTCCAGACCTGTGAGAAAATAAATGTCATTTAAGCCAGGAAGCCTGTGGAGTTTTGTTATGGCGGCTCTAATAGACTAGCACAGTAGTCAAAATGTCTTCAAAGAGAAAGGTGAGAAAGTCAAACCTTCAAGAGTTTGACCAAATTTATCTTTTATGGATTCTGTAGATTTAATTTGGTTGCTTTGGACAAACATGATTTGGTCCTTTTGTTAAGATAATAATATCAGAGCAACAAGAAAGCACAGTTTTGTGTTCCCAACAAATTCAAATCTAAATCGTCTGAAGTGGGATAACTTTTGATGCATTCATCACTGTGCCAGGAACATGGTAGAATCCTGGCCATGATGTGTTCAACTAGAAACATCTGAAAAAAGAAATTTACCAGTTTCCTAACTGTGGTTGTATTATGTTGACTGTTCCACGGGCTATAGCTTTCCCTTTCCTATTTGATAGTTCTCAAATTTTATTCAGCATGCTAGCATTTCTTCCATAATGAAAAACTAAAACATAATTGGCTTGAAAACTTTACATCTGTCTGTGTAATTATATGATATTTTAAGCCAATTACCTTATTTGTCACATTCTGTGTATTTTATATAATTATTTTACAGCTATAGGCAGAAACTATATATTGTGATGTCATCCACAATTTATCTAGGATGTCAGGAATGTTTAATTGGAGAAGGATTGTAAGAGGAGAAAGAAATGATTGTGAAAGCAATGGCAAGAGAAAGGACGTGGAGAAAAGAGAACTTTTGAACAGGACAGAAGTTCAGTCTGTCATGCCACTCATGTGGTGAGTGTACATATATTAATTAAAATAAGGCTAGAAAGACTAAACAGATAACTGAAAATCATAAGTGCTACGTTAAGGAGGTTGGACTTGATTTGGCAGCGGCGGGAGGCCATGAATGGTAGCATGAGTGATAATGTGAAGGCCTACAGCAGAGAGACTAAAAAGCTTAGGAGACAGGTTACGAAGCTATAAAATAGTTCTTGAGAGAAATATTATAGGTCCTGAGGAAAATGGCAAAGGGATGGAGAAAATGGCATTGCCTAAGTGGAGCGGGCAGGACTTATGGGTAGACTGCACACGATGGAGAAAGGAAAGTATGAAGCCAGGACTGTCACCAAGTTCTTAGTTTGGAGGACGGTGAGAGTGGTAGCTCTATAATTCAGTGATGTTGTTGTTCAGCTGCTAAGTCATGTCTGACTCTTTGCCACTCCAAGGACTGCAGCACACCAGATTCCTCTGCCTCAAATTCATGTCCATTGAGTCAGTGATGCTCTGATCATCTCATCCTCTGCCGCCCTCTTCTGTTTTGGCCTTAAATCTTTCCCAGCATCAGGGTCTTTTCCAGTGAGTCGGCACTTCACATCAAGCGGCCAAAGTATTGGAGCTTCGGCATCAGTCCTTCCAGTGAATATTTAGGGTTGATTCCCTTTAGGATTGACTGGTTTGATCCCCTTGCAGTCCAAGGGACTCTCATGAACAGTATAATTCAGTGTAGAAAACTGAAGAGGAGGAACAGTGTAGGTTTTGACTTTGAACAACTGATGAATTAATGTTTATCTCTCTAGAAATGTCCAAAGACTATTTGGAAACACAGAGTTAGAACTTAAGAGGGAGCTAGAACCAAGAGAATGGTTATTCTTTCTTAGAGTAAGAGGACCATCAGACAGAACCAAGGAAGGGCCTTAGAGAAGGGCCCCAAATGTGGGACTGACTGTAGAAGGAAACACACAGTCATGGAGAAAAAGAGCAGAAATGGGGCAGCTGGATGGAAGAAGGTCCGGGAGAATGTGACGATGCAGAAGGTGTTAAGGAAAGCTTATTGTATGCTTGCCATGGCATGAACAGACTTGTTTCTTTCGCCTGACTGAATAAACAGCTTCCAGTCACCAGGGAAACCATTTCACTCCCAGAATCAACAATAGGATGGAGCCACGCTGTCTAGGGTAAGACGGGGTCGGCTATTCATCCCAAGACCTTTCCTTCCTGCTTATTGACCTGTAACCTGGCCTCCCTTTAGCCCCCTTATCTTCAGCTTGTGGGGAGCCTACTCCAGCTAGGAGAAAACCACCTCTCTCCTCCAGGCCTCTCCTCCTGTGTCTGTTATCGCTTATCAGCTGTGATACCATCCAAGGTTATGATTCCAGACAGCAGTGGGCCTGGACATTCCCTGTCCAAGACCAGAGGTTATACAAACAGCCAATGGACAAAGAGAAATACCTCTCACATGATAATAATTAAAGGCATTAACTGCTAAAATTGAGACTTCCCTGGCCACCCAAGAACACAAATGTGTTGATGGAGCTCACTTTAAATTCATGACCACTAACCTCAAACAGGCAACCCTATCACACAAGTCTCATTTATTCAGCTTCCTATTCTAAAATACTAGCTCACATTTTTTCCTCTACCCTCAAATCTCCTACTCCCCCAACATTCCCATCATTCTTAGAGATGATATTGACAGAGATAATAGAAGCAGTCACCGTCAGCCTTCCACCATCAAATCTATCCAATTATAACTGCATTCAGTAGCCTAACTCTGCATCTTTTCAGCTACATTGAACTTAGTATCATTGCTGTGTCAAAATCCAGTCCTCCACCTGGACCCCATTCCCTCTCACCCCCTCAGTCACTGTGACTATAATTATCACCTCTGCTCCGGAGCATTTCCATCTGCACACAAACATGTTCTGATGTCTCCCCTTAACTTTTCAGAGTCTCGGCTCCATTAGTGAGAATAAGGATAGAATGTCTATCCTTGAAACATTTAGATTCTTCCAAGAGTCTGTCTTTGACCATCCCCTTCCACCACCACCCTCACCTTTCTAATTCAAAGATGTTTTATTTCTACAAAGCCATATACTACTTTATTTCACTTGATGCAACACAAAGTAAACTCCAATTGTGAATTTATGGTTTTAGCTAATTATTCTCTCATTGGCTTATGGACGTAACACACTTCCTAACCCTTCGTTAGCCTTCTATATTGTGCTACCAAGAGCTTGGGAAAGACAAATAATGTCAATTCTTTATTTGTTAACAATTTGGAGACTATTAACCAAAACCAGGTCTATTTTAAGATAAGCAAAGATTGTGAAAGAGCAAAATTACACCTGAAAAATAAGTTAGAGCAGTAGGCCTTTTAAACCTAGAAATAAGTAAACAGCAGAACAATGTAACTGTAGTCTTTTTTTTTTTAACTTAAGAGAATTATTCAGAGGACAATGAATCCTGATTATCAATTCTATTAATAATAAAGGCAAAAATAGGTTTTGATAAATGCATGAGTATTTCTTAGTTGTCTGTCATTGAAATACAATATGAGATAAGTTTTAAATAACTCTCCTTCTCTGGAGTAGATATTTTCATATAAAATATAACTGCTTCATTTAGGAAGAATTCAAGAATGGTCATTTTTTTAAANAGGAAGCTGAATAAATGAGACTTGTGTGATAGGGTTGCCTGTTTGAGGTTAGTGGTCATGAATTTAAAGTGAGCTCCATCAACACATTTGTGTTCTTGGGTGGCCAGGGAAGTCTCAATTTTAGCAGTTAATGCCTTTAATTATTATCATGTGAGAGGTATTTCTCTTTGTCCATTGGCTGTTTGTATAACCTCTGGTCTTGGACAGGGAATGTCCAGGCCCACTGCTGTCTGGAATCATAACCTTGGATGGTATCACAGCTGATAAGCGATAACAGACACAGGAGGAGAGGCCTGGAGGAGAGAGGTGGTTTTCTCCTAGCTGGAGTAGGCTCCCCACAAGCTGAAGATAAGGGGGCTAAAGGGAGGCCAGGTTACAGGTCAATAAGCAGGAAGGAAAGGTCTTGGGATGAATAGCCGACCCCGTCTTACCCTAGACAGCGTGGCTCCATCCTATTGTTGATTCTGGGAGTGAAATGGTTTCCCTGGTGACTGGAAGCTGTTTATTCAGTCAGGCGAAAGAAACAAGTCTGTTCATGCCATGGCAAGCATACAATAAGCTTTCCTTAACACCTTCTGCATCGTCACATTCTCCCGGACCTTCTTCCATCCAGCTGCCCCATTTCTGCTCTTTTTCTCCATGACTGTGTGTTTCCTTCTACAGTCAGTCCCACATTTGGGGCCCTTCTCTAAGGCCCTTCCTTGGTTCTGTCTGATGGTCCTCTTACTCTAAGAAAGAATAACCATTCTCTTGGTTCTAGCTCCCTCTTAAGTTCTAACTCTGTGTTTCCAAATAGTCTTTGGACATTTCTAGAGAGATAAACATTAATTCATCAGTTGTTCAAAGTCAAAACCTACACTGTTCCTCCTCTTCAGTTTTCTACACTGAATTATACTGTTCATGAGAGTCCCTTGGACTGCAAGGGGATCAAACCAGTCAATCCTAAAGGGAATCAACCCTAAATATTCACTGGAAGGACTGATGCCGAAGCTCCAATACTTTGGCCGCTTGATGTGAAGTGCCGACTCACTGGAAAAGACCCTGATGCTGGGAAAGATTTAAGGCCAAAACAGAAGAGGGCGGCAGAGGATGAGATGATCAGAGCATCACTGACTCAATGGACATGAATTTGAGGCAGAGGAATCTGGTGTGCTGCAGTCCTTGGAGTGGCAAAGAGTCAGACATGACTTAGCAGCTGAACAACAACATCACTGAATTATAGAGCTACCACTCTCACCGTCCTCCAAACTAAGAACTTGGTGACAGTCCTGGCTTCATACTTTCCTTTCTCCATCGTGTGCAGTCTACCCATAAGTCCTGCCCGCTCCACTTAGGCAATGCCATTTTCTCCATCCCTTTGCCATTTTCCTCAGGACCTATAATATTTCTCTCAAGAACTATTTTATAGCTTCGTAACCTGTCTCCTAAGCTTTTTAGTCTCTCTGCTGTAGGCCTTCACATTATCACTCATGCTACCATTCATGGCCTCCCGCCGCTGCCAAATCAAGTCCAACCTCCTTAACGTAGCACTTATGATTTTCAGTTATCTGTTTAGTCTTTCTAGCCTTATTTTAATTAATATATGTACACTCACCACATGAGTGGCATGACAGACTGAACTTCTGTCCTGTTCAAAAGTTCTCTTTTCTCCACGTCCTTTCTCTTGCCATTGCTTTCACAATCATTTCTTTCTCCTCTTACAATCCTTCTCCAATTAAACATTCCTGACATCCTAGATAAATTGTGGATGACATCACAATATATAGTTTCTGCCTATAGCTGTAAAATAATTATATAAAATACACAGAATGTGACAAATAAGGTAATTGGCTTAAAATATCATATAATTACACAGACAGATGTAAAGTTTTCAAGCCAATTATGTTTTAGTTTTTCATTATGGAAGAAATGCTAGCATGCTGAATAAAATTTGAGAACTATCAAATAGGAAAGGGAAAGCTATAGCCCGTGGAACAGTCAACATAATACAACCACAGTTAGGAAACTGGTAAATTTCTTTTTTCAGATGTTTCTAGTTGAACACATCATGGCCAGGATTCTACCATGTTCCTGGCACAGTGATGAATGCATCAAAAGTTATCCCACTTCAGACGATTTAGATTTGAATTTGTTGGGAACACAAAACTGTGCTTTCTTGTTGCTCTGATATTATTATCTTAACAAAAGGACCAAATCATGTTTGTCCAAAGCAACCAAATTAAATCTACAGAATCCATAAAAGATAAATTTGGTCAAACTCTTGAAGGTTTGACTTTCTCACCTTTCTCTTTGAAGACATTTTGACTACTGTGCTAGTCTATTAGAGCCGCCATAACAAAACTCCACAGGCTTCCTGGCTTAAATGACATTTATTTTCTCACAGGTCTGGAGGCTGAAAGTGCAGGATCAAGGTGTCAGCAAGTTTAGTATCTTCGGAGGCCTCTCTCCTTTGTAGACAGCTCCTTTTTGCTGTGTCTTCCCCTGGCCTGTTAGAGTAGGAAATGGCAACCCACTCCAGTATTCTTGCCTAGAAAATTCATGGAGAGGAGCCTGGTGGGCTATAGTCCATGGGGTCACAAAGAACTAGACACGATTGAGCACACACATTCATACGCACACACACATACCAGCCTCTCCTCTGTGTGTATCCCTGGTGTTTCTCTTCTTATAAGGACATTGGTCATATTGGATTAGGGCCCCAGTCTTATGATCTCATTTAATCTTAATTCCCTCCTTAAAGGCCCTGTCTTCAAGAAAGGAATCCTCCTACACTGTTGGTGGGAATGTAAATTGGTGCAACCACTATGAAGAGCGGTATGGAGTTTCCTTAAAAAACTAAAAATAAAGCAACCATATGACCCTGCAATCCCACTCCTGGACATATTTCCAGAGAAAAACATCACCCAAAAGAGTACATGCACCCCAATGTTCACTGTAACACTATTTATAATAGCCAAGACATGGAAGCAACTTAAATGTCCATCAACAGAGGAATGGATAAAGAGGATACATGGATAAAGATATATAAAATGGAATATTAGTATTAGCCATTAAGAAGGATGAAATAATGCCATTTGCAGCAACATGGATGACCTAGAGTATCATACTGAGTGAAATAAGTCAGACAGAGAAGGAGAAATAGTGAATGCCATCCTTTTTTAAAAAATTATTTTTAATTGGAGGATAATTGCTTTAAAACATTGTGTTGGTTGGATTCTGCCACACATCAACATGAATCAGCCATAGATATGCATATGTTCCCCTCCCTCCCACCTCCTACCCTATCCCACCTCTCTAGGTTGCCATAGAGCACCAGATTTGAGCTCCCTATGTCATACAGCAAATTTCCACTGGCTATCTAATTTGACATATGGTAATATATATGTTTCAATGTTATGCTTTCAATTTGTCCCACTCTCTCCTTTCCCCCCACCCTTGTGGTATGATATCCCTTCTATGTGGAATCTACAAAGAAATGATACAAATGAATTTACTTACAAACCAGAAAGAGTCCCACAGACAGAGAATGAACTTATGGCTGCTGGGGGGAAGGGATAGTTAGGGAGTTTGGGACAGACATGTACACACTGTTATGTTTAAAATGAAGTGTAACACAGGCGAACTCTTGCTCTGTGGTAGCGTGGATGGGAGAGGGGTTGGGGGAGAATGATCCATGTATATCTATGACTGAGTCCTTTCACTCTTCCCCTGAAACTATCACAACGTTGTTAATTGGCTATAGCCCAGTATAAAATAAAAAGTTTAAAAAAAGATTCTATCTCCAAATATGGTCACAATGGGGAGTTAGGGCTTCAACATATAAATTTTGAGGGGATATAGTTCAGTGCATAGCACCTATGAAAACTTAGCCTGGCTTCCTCAATACATGAAATACATCATTTCCTCAATGATGAAATATACTGAGAGATTTCTCATTTTCCCCCTTTTCTCTGCGAATGATCTGGATTTGAAATAAAAACATGTAAAATGCTGCCCTGAGTTTATGTAATATCAAATTGGAAAATTCTGAACCATTTCATATGGTTGAACATCCAAGCTGAATGTATGGCAAACCAATACAATATTGTAAAGTAATTAGCCTCCAATTAAAATAAATAAATTTATATTAAGAAATTTTGCTTCAAGTAAAGTTGTGAAAATGTTTTCTTTTTTAGACAAAATAAACACCCAAGCCTCTGGGTTACCTTAACTGAATTTGGTCACAGTTCATAGTGATGCAAGAGGGAGGCAGTGTCAGTCTAGCACATGGCAGCCGCAGACACAGCTTTGCTCATTCAAGTTTCCAGTCCATCCAGAGTAGCAGTATCTCCCTTCCAAGAGACACTTTCATATTGGATTCAACACAGAGATCCCATCCTGTCCTGATATGGGGAAGGTACTGACATTTCCTAAAGCAATGTGCTCTCCCCTGGAGATGCCAACAAACTCTGAAGATGGGATCAAGAAGAGTATCTGAACCTCTGATTTCTAAAAAGTAGAAAGAGTGCTGCACGCAGAATGGTTGGTGGATGCACTTTGCCATCACCAGTGGAGAAGCAGAGAAGCACAGCCATACACTGCTTTTCACTGGGAGGAGAAAGCCACTCAAGAATTCAGATGATAAAGGCTCTCAAAGAAGCCAAATGCAAGCAAAACACCCAGCTGATCACACTGGAAAAAAATTTTACAGCATAGCATTTGGTTCTTGGACTTGTTGGTTTGCTTGGTGAACTCTCTTAAGTTGGAATCTTGATGTTGGTAGAGCCGCACAGAGATGACACTGGCTGGGAGATAAAAGGGTGGGAGCAGTGATCAACTGTGCACCACCAGCCAGTCTTCAGTACATAGGAAAACCTTTATTTCAGAGGCTCCAAGAAAGGTGCTTATAATAAAGGCAATCAAATCAGTGTACTTATGATTGCTATGGAATAAAAGCAGGATATATTTATAGATGCCCCAGAGGTCTTCAAATCTCACTTTACAGTTATTCTAGAGTTCTTTCCTTCAAAAATCTTGCAGGAATTTAAAAAATCCAAATACATTAAACAGAATAAGTTTCATCTTCTTTGTTTCCTGGCAGCTTTCATAGAGAGACACTAATAAACAATAAGATGATCCTCCGTCAGAAATTTGGAAAGAGAGAGTGAATAAATGCCGGGAGCCAGGACCTAAAGCCAGATAACCACCTAGAATTGACCACTGATTATTATTATAGTGACCTTCTCAATGCCACCTGCAGTATTCATTTTTTTTCTCAAGCCACTTGTCAAATGGCATCACAATGCTAACATTCTCACAAGGCATTCCTCGGCAACAAATTTTCTTTTGCTTATTCTTTTTTTTTACATAAATGGAAAACATAGAATCCATTTTTTTCTAAAAGATAAACATGTGATTCACTTACCATTGTGCTGTCTCTAAAATAACTCTGGCTCAGTACGTGAACACTGTTCCACTAACAGTCATCATGATATTCTTTAAGTAGCCACTTTCAGGTGTAGAACTACAGAACAAGGTAGCAGCCCAGTCACAGGGTGGTTTTGGTTTACCCTCTCTAACATGCAATTTCAATTACCAAAAGATGTGCGTGCATGCTCTGTGACTGGAGTCACATGGACTGTAGCCTGCCAGGTTCCTCTGTCCAAAGGATTCTCCAGGCAAGAATACTGGAGTGGGTTTCCATGCCCTCCTCCAGGGGATCTGACCCAAGGATCTTACCCATGCCTCTTATGTCTCCTGTATTGGCAGGTGAGTTCTTTACCAGTATCGCCACCTGGGAAGCCCTACCAAAAAGTAAGTGACTCTTAATGATGGATTCATGGACTTCCCTGGTGGCTCAGATGGTAAAGCGTCTGCCTACAATGAGGGAGACCTGGGTTCAAACCCTGGATAGGGAAGATCTCCTGGAGAAGGAAATGGCAACTCACTCCAGTATTCTTGCCTGGAAAATCCCATGGAGGGAAGAGCCTGGGCTATAGTCCATGGGGTCGCAAAGAGTCGGACATGACTGAGTGACTTCACTAATGATGGACTCAGTAACAGTGGATGTGGAAGCATTTACAGATTCAGGATTGAGTTAGGTTTTGCACCAAGAAATCAAATCACTGAAATGACATTTTATTTTTTAATAGGAATTGGGCAAGTAGAAATGGGTCACTATATTTTCTAATTTCACTTAAGATCTGGTTCTTCTGTGTGAGCAGCAAGTGAAAAGGTTGTAAAGGCTGTAGAATTTGGTGAGTCTTCTGAATTTCTTCTTGAG
>SJYW01046993.1:7855-18298 GCA_006410735.1 Raphicerus campestris
GAAAAAGAAGAGGAAGGTGAGAAGATGAGAAGAAGAAGAAGGTGAGAAGAAGAAGAATGTGAGGAGAAGAAGAACAAGAAGATGAGAAGAAAAAAAAGAAGAAGAAGAAGGTGAGAAGAGGAACAAGCTGGTGAGAAGAAGAAGAAGATGAGAAGAAGAAGAAGTTGAGAAAAAGAAAAAGAAGGTGGAAAGAACAAGAAGAAGGTGAGAAGAAAAACAAGATGAAGAAGATGAGAAGAAGAATAAGGTGAGAAAAAGAAGAAGAAGCAGAAGGTGAGAAGAAAAAGGAAGTGGTGAGAAGAAGAAAAGGTGAGAGGATAAAGAAAAAATAGGTGAGAAGAAGAATTAGAATAAAATGAGATCAAGAAGAAGAAGTTGAGAAGAAGAGGAAGAAGGTGAGAAGAAGAAAAAGAAGAAGTAGGTGAGAAAAAAAAGTTGAGAAGAAGAAGAAGATGTTGAGAAGAAGAAAAATTTGAGAAAAAGAATGTGAGAAGAAGTAGAAGAAGGTGAGAAGAAGAAGAAGTTGAGAAGAAAAGAAGGTGAGAAGATGAATAAGGTGAGAAAAAAAACTGGTAGTTAAGAAGAAGAAAAAGAGGATGGTGAGTAGAAGAAGAAGAAGGTGAATAACAAAGAAGAAATTGAGAAAAAGAAGAAGGTGTGAAGAACAAGAAGAAGAAAAAGGTGAGAATCAGAAGAAGACGGTGAGGAGAAGAAGAAAAAGAGGGTGAGAAGAAGAAAACGAAGAAGGTGAGAAGAAGAAGCAGGGGAGAAGACGAAGAAGGAGAGAAGAAGAAGAAAAAGGTGATAAGAAGAAGAAGAAGGTGAGAAGAAGGTGAGAAGAAGGTGAGAAGAAGAAGAAGAAAGTAAGCGGAAGAAGAAGTTGAGAAGAAGAAGAATGAGGTAAGAAGAAGAATAAGGTGAGAAGAAGAAGAAGGTAAGAAAAGAAGTAGGTGAGAAGATGAAGAAGAAGGTGAGAAGAAAAAGAAGAAGGTGAGAAGAAGAAGAAAAATATTGTGAGAAAAATAAGAAGAAAAAGAAGAAGTTGTGATCAAGAAGAAGATGGTGAGAAGAAATAGAATAACGTGAGAAGAAGAAGAGAAGAAGAAGAAAAATGTCATAAGAAGAAGTTGAGAAGAAGAAGAAGGTGAGAAGAAGAAGAAGGTGAGAAGAAGAAGAAGAAGAAGAAGAGGAAGAAGAAGAAGAAGAAGAAGCAGCTTCCAGTTTTTCTCGAGTTGCGGAGGGGTCCTCTCCAGTTATGACTGGGACCCCAGGGACCCGCCCCTCTATCCTCAAGAGAGGCCATTCTCAGTGAGAGTTGTGAGGCGCCTCTGGTTGTTCCTCCCCAGTCATCGTGGGGTCCTCAGTCCTCGTCTGGTGCTGAGGTCGGAACCTGAGATTTCCTCGCTCATGCTTTCATGAGATTTTCTGTAGCCCCCACAAGGGAATCAGGCCTCTTCTCGCATGGAGACTTGCACAAACTCTTTTTCCCCAACTGCAGCGGCAGTGTGCAGCTCCCTGTAAAGGGGACACAGGGATCTGTGTCTTGCCATCAAGGTACTCCAGGGCTGTCTCACGTGCCAGTGTTTTGGGAGTCGAGCCTCGGGGTGACAGTCGAGACAATGCAGGACAGTCATGTTCATCTGTAGTGGACGAGGCATTTGGGGATCTTGGGTAGTGGTGGTCGGACACCTGAGTCTCCTCCCGACTCTCCTGATGCGAGGCCACCTCTTGAGATGCGAGGGGAGCACCGGAAATCCTTTCCCGATGGAGCAGGAAATGGCCCCTCATCTGGAGCTCAGCAGAGGAAAACAGGGCTCCTCTTGAGTCGCAGTGGGACCCTCGGGGTTCCTCTCGAGTGGGGACGGTTCGGGCGGGGGAACTTCCTAGGTCACAAGAAGGGTATGAAGCAGACGTTCGAGGTTCAAGAGGCAAGGGGTGTTTTCCCCTGAGATGCTGCAGCGGGCAACGGACTTACCCTCCCTGCAGGGGAGCAGCTTCTGGTTTTTCTTGAGTTGCGGCAGCATCCTCTCGAGTTACGAAGGGGACCACAGGGACCCGTCCTTATGGCCTCAGGAGAGGCCAGTCTCCATGCGAGTTTCGAGGCGCCTGTGGGGATACCTCCTGAGATGTCGCCGTTTCCTCAGTCCTCGTCTGGTGCTGAGTTCGGAGACTGTGCTTGCCTGGCCCATGCTGACATAGGTCTTAGGGTTCCCCTGGAGCCCCCATAGGGGAGTAAGGCCTCGTCTCTCCTGCGGACATGCACAGCCGCTTTCCTTCCCAAATGCAGCAACAGTGTCTGGGTCTCTGTCAAGCAGATACAGGGATCAGTGGCTTGACCTCGAGGTACCCCAGGGCTATCACACGTGCCAGTGTGCCAGAGTCGAGCCTCGGGGTGACCGTCGAGGCAGTGCAGGAAAGTGAGATACATCTGGAGTGGACTAAGCATTTGGGGGTCTTGTGGAAATGTGACCCGACGCCTGAGGCTTCTCTGGACTTGCCTGGTGTGAGTGCCACCACTTGAGATGAGAGGGACGAGCGGGGAACCCTTTCCCAATGGAGTAGGCAAACTGCCCCTTATCTCGAGCTGAGCATGGGAAAATGGATCTCTTCTTGAGCTGCGGCGGGACCCTTGGCGGTCCTTTCGAGTGGGGACGTGTAGGGCGGGGATTTCTTGGGTCAAAACAAGGGTGTGAAAGAGCATTGTGATGTCCAAGAGGGAACGGGTGATTTCCCCCGGGACGCTGCAGAGGACAAGGGTCAGTCTGAGTCTGCAATGGTGTAGTTTCTGGTTTTTCTCGAGTTTCGGCGAAGTCCTCTCGAGTTACGATGGGGATCACAGGGATCCGCCACTGTGGCCCCAAGAGAGGCCAGTCTCCGTGCGAGGGTCGAGGTACATATGGGGATTCCACCCCAATGGCGCCAAGTCTTCTGCCCCCTTCTGGTGCTGAGGCTGCAGCCTGAGATTGCCTCGCCCTTGCTGACATTTGTATTGGGATTCCTCTGGAGCCCACAGAGGGGAGTCAGGCATTGACTGAACTGGACACGTGCACGGCTGCTTTCCTTCCAAACTGCAGTAACAGTGTCTGTATCCCTGTCGAGCGGTTACGTGATCTATGGCTTGCGCTCGAGGTACTCTAGGGCTATCACACGTGCCAGTGTGCTGGAGTCGAGCCTCGGGGTTTCAGTCGAGGCAGTGCAGGGCAGTCACGTTCATCTGAAGTGGACGGGGCATTTAGGGGTCTTGGGGAATGGTGGCCCAACCTGTGAGACTTCTTCCGACTTTCCAGGTGCCAGCACCTCCTCTTGGAATGCGAGGGGAACACAGTGAAACGTTTCTCGATGGAGCAGGGAGAGGGCCAGTCATCTGGAGCTCAGCAGGGTAAAACGGGGCTCCTCTTAAGTCTAGGCGGGACTCTTGGGGTTCCTCTCGAGTGGGGACGGGTGAGGCCAGGAACTTTTTGTTTCACAGCAGTAGTGTGAAGAAGTATTTCGAGGTCCACGAGGGATGTGGTGAATTCTCTTGAGATGCCGTTGCAGACAAGGGACACACCACGCCTGTAGAGGAGAAGCTTCTGATTTTTCTTGAGTTGAGGTGGGGTCCTCTCGAGTTATGACGGGGACCACAGGGATCCGCCCCTGTGGCTTCAGGATAGGCCAGTCTCCGTGCAAGGTGAGAGGAACATCTAGGGATTCCTTCCCAGTGGGGCGAGGTCCTCAGTCCCCTTCTGGTGGTGAGGCTGCAGTCTGAGATTGCCTAGCCCATGCTGACATTTGTATTGGACTTCCCCTGGAGCCCCCAGAGTGGAGTCAGGCCTCGTCTCAACTGGAGACTTGCACGGCCTCTTTCTTCCTCAACTGCTGTGGCAGTGTCCAGCTCCTCCAAAAGCGGACACAGGGGTCTGTGGCTTGCCATCGAGGTACTCCAAGGCTGTCTCACTTGCCAGTGGGTTGGGAGTTGAGCCTCGGGTTACAGTCGAGACAGTGCAGGGCAGTCATGTTCATCTGGAGTCGACGAGGCATTCGGGGACCTTGGGAAGTAGTGGTCGGACACCTGAGTCTCCTCCCGACTCTCTTGATGTGAGGCCACCTCTTGGGATGCGAGGGGAGCACCGGAAAACCTTTTCTGGTGGAGCAGTTTAAGGGACCCTCAACTGGGGCTCAGCAGGGGAAAACAGGGCTCCTCTTGAGTCGCTGCAGGACCCTCGGTGTTCCTCTCGAGTGGGGACGGTTGCGGCGGGGAACTTCCTACGTCACAACAAGGGTATCAAGGAGCCTTTCGAGGTCCAAGAGGGAAGGGGTGATTTACCCCGAGATGATGCAACGGACAAGGGACTCACCCTCCCTGCAGGGAAGAAGCTTCCGGTTTTTCTCAAATTGGGTCGAGGTCCTCTCAAGTTACGAAGGGGACCCCAGGGACCAGCTGCTGTGGCCTCAGGAGAGGCCAGTCGCCATGCAAGTTGCCAGGCACCTGTGGGGATTCCTCCCGAGACGTCATCGGGTACTCACTCTTCATCTGGTGCTGCGACCAGAGCCTGTACTTGCCTGTCACATGCTGACATAGGTCGTGGGATTCCCCTGGTTCCGCAATAGGGGAGTCAGGCCTCGTCACCCCTTTGGTCACTCACAGACGTTTTCCTCCACAACTGCAACAACAGTGTCTGGGACCCTGTCGAGTGGATACAGGGATCAGTGGCTTGAACTCGCGATACCCCTAGGCTATCACACGTGCCAGTGTGCCGGAATTGAGCCTTGGGGTAACTATCGAGGCAGTGCAGGGCAGTCAGATACATCTGGAGTGGACTAGGCATTTGGGGGTCTTTTGGAAATGTGACCTGACAACTGAGGCTTTCTGGACTCGCCTGGCGTGTGTGCCTCCTTTTGGGATGCGAGGGGGGAACCAGGAAACCTCTCCCGATGGAGCAGGGAAAGGGCCCCTCATCTGGAGCTGAGCACGGGAAAATGGAGCTCCACTTGAGTCATGGCAGGACCCTCGGCGGTCCTCTCCAGTGGGGACGGGTGGGGCGGGGAACTTCTTGGGTCACAGCAATGGTGTGAATGAGCATTTCCAGGTCCAAAAGGGAACGGGTGATTTCTCCCAGGACGGTACAGAGGAAAAGGGCCTCACTTCGCCTGTAAAGGTGAAACTTCTGGTTTTTCTCGAATTGAGGTGGGGTCCTCTCGAGCAATGACAGTGACCAGAGGGATCCGCCCCTGTGGCCCCAGGATAGGCCATGCAAGGGGCGAGGAACATCTGGGGATTCCTCCCCAGAGGCGCCAAGTCCTCAGTCCCCTTCTGGTGCTGAGAATGCAGCCTGAGATTGCCTCTCCTGTGCTGACATTTGTATTGGGCTTCCCCTGGAGCCCACAGAGGGGAGTCAGGCCTTGTCTCGACTGGAGACGTGCACGGCCACTTTCCTTCCCAATTGCAGTAGCAGTGTCCAGATCCCTCTCGAGCGGATAGAGTAATCTATTGCTTGCTCTCGAGGTACCCTAGGGCTGTCACACGTGCCAGTGTGCCAGAGTCGAACTCAGGTTTATAGTCGAGGCAATGCAGGGCAATCAGATTCATCTGAATTGGGCGAGGCATTTGGGGCTCTTTGGGAATAGTGGCCCAACCTGTGAGACTCCTCTCGACTTTCCAGATGTGAGCACCTCCTCTTGGGGTGCATGAGGAACACCGCGAAACCTTTCCCGACGGAGCAGGGAAAGGGTCCGTCATCTGAAGCTCAGCAGGAGTAAAGGGGGCTCCTCTTGAGTCACGATGGGACCCTCGGGATTCCTCTTGAGTGGGGCGGTTAGGGCGGGAAACTTCCTAGGTCACAACAAGGGTATGAAGGAGACTTTCAAGTTTCAAGAGGGAAGGGGTAATGTCCCCCGAGATGCTGCAGTGGACAAGGGACTCACCCTCCCTGCAGGGGAGAAGCTTCTGTTTTTTCTCGAGTTGCGGCGGGGTCCTAACAAGTTACCAAGGGGACACCAGGTACCTTCCTCTCTGGCCTCAGGAGAGGCCAGTCTCATTGCGAGTTGCGAGGCACCTGTGGAGATTCCTCCGGGACGTCACCGTGTCCTCAGTCCTCATCTGGTGCTGAGGCCGAAGCCTGTGCTTGCCTTGCCCATGCTGACATAGGTCTTGGGGTTCCCCTGGAGCCCACATAGGTTAGTCAGGCGTCGTCTCACCTGGGGATGGGCACAGCCGCTTTACTCCCCAACAGTAGTAACAGTGTCCGGGTCCCATTTGAGCGGATACAGGGATTAGTGGCTTGACTGCGAGATACCTCAGGGTTTTCACACGTGCCAGTGTGCTGGAGTCGAGCCTCGAGGTGATAGTCGAGGCAGTGCAGGACAGTCAGATACACCTGGAGTGGACTAGGCATTTGGGGATCTTGTGGAAATATGACCCGACGCCTGAGGCTTCTCTGGACTCAGCTCATGTGAGTGCCACCTCTTGGGATGCCAGGGTAGAGCCGGGAACCCTTTGCCGAAGGAGCAGGGAGAGGGCACGTCATCTGGAGCTCAGCAGGGTAAAACGGGGCTCCTCTTAAGTCTGGGCGGGACCCTTGGGGTTCCTCTCAAGTGGCGACGGGTGAGGCCGGGAACTTCTTGGGTCACAGTAACAGTGTGAAGGAGTCTTTCGAGGTCCACGAGGGACGGGGTGAATTCCCCTGAGATGCCATTGCAGACAAGGAACACACCACGCCTGCAGAGGAGAAGCTTCCGGTTTTTCTAGAGTTAAGGCGGGGTCCTCTCGAGTTATGACGGGGACCACAGGGATCCACCCCTGTGGCCTCAGGATAGGCCAGTCTCCGTGCAAGGGGCGAGGAACATCTGGGGATTCCTCCCCAGTGGCGCCAGGTTCTCAGTCCCCTTCTGGTGGTGAGGTTGCAGTCTGAGATTGCTTAGTCCATGCTGACATTTGTATTGGACTTCCCCTGGAGCCCCCAGAGGGCAGTCAGGCCTCGTCTCGAGTGGAGACTTGCACGGCCTCTTTCTTCCCCCAACTGCAGCGGCAGTGTCCGGCTCCCTGTAAAATGTACACAGAGATCTGTGGCTTGCCATCAAGGTACTCCAGGGCTGTCTCAAGTGCCATGTGTTGGGAGTCGAGCCTTGGGGTTATATTCGAGACAGTGCAGGGCAGTCATGTTCATCTGGAGTGTATGAGGCATTTGTGGATCTTGGGGAGTAGTGGTCAGACACCTGAGGCTCCTCCCGACTCTCCTGATGCGAGGCCACCGCTTGGGATGTGAGGGGAGAGATGGAAAACCTTTCCGGATGGATCTGGGAAAGGGCCCCTTATCTGGAGCTCAGCAGGGGAAAACGGGGCTCCTCTTGAGTCTTGTCAGGACCCTAAGTGTTCCTCTCGAGTGAGGACGGGTGGGGCGGGGAACTTCTTTGGTTACAGCAAGGGTGTGAAGGAGACTTTCGAGGTCCACGAGGGACGGGGTGAATTCCCCTGAAGTGCCATTGCGGACAAGGGCCACACCATGCCTGCACAGGAGATGCTTCTGGTTTTACTCCAGTTGCAGGGGGTCCTCTCGAGTTACGACGGGGACACCAGGACCTGCCCCTATATCCTCAGGAGAGGGCATTCTCATTGCGACTTGCGAGGCACCTCTGGAGATTCCTACCCAGTCATCGCTGGGTCCTCAGTCCTTCTTTGGTGCTCAGGTCGAGCCTGAGATTTCCTGGCTCATGCTTTCATATGTCTTGAGGATACACTGGAGCCCCCACAGGGGAGTAAGGCCTCTTTTCGCCTGGAGACTTGCATGGCTTCTTTCTTCCCCAAGTGCAGCGGCAGTGTCCGGCTCCTCCTAAAGCGGACACAGGGGTCTGTGGCTTGCCATCGAGGTACTCCAAGGCTGTCTCACTTGCCAGTGTGTTGGGAGTTGAGCCTCGGGTTACAGTCGAGACAGTGCAAGGCAGTCATGTTCATCTGGAGTGGACGAGGCATTTGGGGACCTTGGCGAGTGGTCGTCGGACACCTGAGTCTCCTCCCGACTCTCCTGATGTGAGGCCACCTCTTGGGATGCGAGGGGAGTGCTGGAAAATCTTTCGAGATGGAGCAGGGTAAGGGCCCCTCAACTGGAGCTCAGCAGGGGAAAACAGGGCTCCTCTTGAGTCGCTGCAGGACCCTCGGTGTTTCTCTCCAGTGGGGACGGTTGGGGCGGGGAACTTCCTACGTCACAACAAGGTTATGAAGGAGCCTTTCAAGTTTCAAGAGGGAAGGAGTGATGTCCGCCTAGATTCTGCAGTGAACAAGGGACTCATCCACCCTGCAGGGGAGAAGCTTCTGGTTTTTCTCGAGTTATGGTGTGGTCCTCTCGAGTTACCAAGGGGACACCAGGGACCCTCCTCTGTGGCCTCAGGAGAGGCCAGTCTCATTGAGAGTTGCGAGGCACCTGTGGAGATTCCTCCGAGACGTCACGGTGTCCTCAGTCCTCATCTGGTGCTGAGGCCAAAGCCTGTGCTTGCCTTGCCCATGCTGACATAGGTCTTGGGGTTCCCCTGGAGCCCACATAGGTTAGTCAGGCATCATCTCGCCTGGGGACGGGCACAGCCGCTTTACTCCCCAACAGTAGTAACAGTGTCCGGGTCCCAGTTGAGCGGATACAGGAATCAGTGGCTTGATTGCGAGATACCTCAGGGTTATCACATGTGCCAGTGTGCCAGAGTCGAGCCTCGAGGTGATAGCGGAGGCAGTGCAGGACAGTCAGATTCATCTGGAGTGGACTAGGCATTTGGGGGTCTTGTGGAAATATGACCCGTCGCCTGAAGCTTCTGTGGACTCAGCTCGTGTGAGTGCCTCCTCTTGGGATGCCAGGGGAGAGCTGGGAACCCTTTCCTGATGGAGCAGGGAAAGGGCCCCTCATCTGGAGCTGAGCATGGGAAAAAGGAGCACCTGTGGATATGCTGTGGGACCCTTAGCAGTCCTCTGGAGTGGAGACCTGTGAGGCGGGGAACTTCTTGGGTCACAGCAAGGGTGTAAAAGAGCATTTCGAGGTCCAAGAGAGAACGAGTGATTTACCCTGTGATGCCACAGCGGACAAGGGCCTCACTTCACCTGCAAGGGTGAAGCTTCTGTTTTTTCTCGAGTTGCGGCTGGGTCCTCTCAAGTTATGACTTGGACCACAGGGATTCGCCCCTGTGGCCTCAGGATAGGCTAGTATCAGTGCAAGGGGTGAGGCACATCTGGGTATTCCTTCCCAGTGGCGCCAAGTCCTCAGTCCCCTTCAAATGCTGAGGCTGCAGCCTGAGATTGCCTCGCCTGTGCTGACATTTGTATTGGGCTTCCCCTGGAGCCCGCAGAGGGGAGTCAGGCCTCGTCTCAACTGAAGACGGACATGGCCGCTTTCCTTCCCAACTGCAGCAACAGTTATCGGATCCCTGATACAGGGATCAGAGGCTTCACCTCGAGGTACCCCTGGGCTATCACACGTGCCAGTGTGCTGGAGTTGAGCCTTGGGGTGACAGTTGAGGCAGTGCAGGACAGTCAGATTCATCTGGAGTGTACTAGGCAATTGGGGTCTTGCCGAAATGTGATCCAAAGCCTTAGGCTTCTCTGGACTCGCCTGGTGTGAGTGCCCCCTCTTGGGATACAAGGGGTGAGCCGAGCACACTTTCCCGATGAAGCAGAGAAAAGGCCCCTCATCTGGAACTGAGCATGGGGAAATGGAGCTCCTGCTGAGTCGCGGTGGGACCCTCCGCGGTCCTCTTGAGTGAAGACGTGAGGTGCAGAGAATTTCATGGGCCACAGCAAGGGTGTGAATGATCATTTCGAGGTCCAACAGGGAACGGATGATTTCCCCCGGGACGACGCAGNGCTGAGTCGCGGTGGGACCCTCCGCGGTCCTCTTGAGTGAAGACGTGAGGTGCAGAGAATTTCATGGGCCACAGCAAGGGTGTGAATGATCATTTCGAGGTCCAACAGGGAACGGATGATTTCCCCCGGGACGACGCAGTGGACAAGGACTTCACTCTGCCTGCAAGGGTTAAGCTTCTGGTTTTTCTCGAGCTGCAGTGGGGTCCTCTCTAGTTACGATTGGAACCACAGGGATCCTCCCCTGTGGCCCCAGGATAGGCCAGTCTCCGTGCGAGGGGCGAGGCACAGCTGGGGATTCCTCCCCAGTGGTGTCAAGTACTCAGTCCCCTTCTCGTCCTGAGGCTGCAGCCTGAGATTGCCTCGCCTGTGCAGACATTTGTATTGGGCTTCCCCTGGAGCCCGCAAACGGGAGTAAGGGCTCGTCTTGACTGGAGACTTTCAGGGCCGCTTTCCTTCACAACTGCAGTAACAGTGTCTGGTTCCCTGTTGAGCAGATACAGGGATCTATGGCTTGCCCTCGAGGTACCCTAGGGCTGTCACACGTGCTAATGTGCCGGAGTCGAGCCTCGGGCTTACAGTTGAGCCAGTGCAGGTCAGTCAGTTTCATCTGAAGTGGACGATGCATT
>SJYW01046995.1:31-11118 GCA_006410735.1 Raphicerus campestris
GTGTGAGTCTGGATTTTCTTCAAGTAAAATAGCATATTGCCATAGACTAAATGCAGAAGCAGATAAGAGAATTCCACTGCCCCTTATTAAGCTAGATATTAATGAGATTTGCAAAAATGTAAAACCTATGCCACTTTTCTTACTTATTTTTGTCTGTACATTGTTTTTATACAAAATATTATTTCTATTACTATGTAAATGGTTTGTAGTTGTGGGTTGAGTCCATAAGAAAAAATTTAAAAAATTATTAGTTTTGATTTCTAATTTAAATATAGATGGTACATTGGAGTTAATAATTTTTAAGAGTTTAAAGAGTCCCTGACACTGAAGTTTTCAAGAAAAGCTAATGTACAGAAATGAACTAGGGAAAAGAAGTAAATGCTTTACAGAAAGGATGAGTGAAAAATGCAACCATAAAGAATGAAAGACAAAAATCTCTGGAGGTTATATTGTCCAAATCAAATCTCAAATCCAAAAAGTGCCTTAAGATATGCTAAATGGATAACCATTATCTTTTATTTTTCCCCCACTTTGGTTGGGGGTTAGGTAAGCGCCTCAGTTTTTCTCAGTAATAATATTAACTTCCATATCTACAATATGCTGGACAATCTATTATGGATTTGGCATATATTATCTCATTAATCAATTGAACTGATAATACTCCTTTGTAAGCCCCTGAAAACTCAATTTTGATGATGCCCATACATCTGATTGGGGTTTAAGAAATGTAGGGTCCATTTCCCATTTCTTTCTTCCCCCTGAGTTGAAAACTCAGGAAACTTCACAGCATAGGACAGTCCTTTAAGAGTGGGTGTCACTAGGGCTAGTCCTACTTTTATTAATACAGTGATGGGTGCTCAGAGAGAGAGGCTGAAAGGTGGCATATGTATGTGTGTGTGTGTGTNTCAGGAAACTTCACAGCATAGGACAGTCCTTTAAGAGTGGGTGTCACTAGGGCTAGTCCTACTTTTATTAATACAGTGATGGGTGCTCAGAGAGAGAGGCTGAAAGGTGGCATATGTATGTGTGTGTGTGTGTGTGTGTGTGTGTTTCTTTCAAAACATATTTAGCAATATAGAACCCTTTGACTATGACCTGTTAATATTATGTGTAATTCAGTTTTTTTTCTGCTTTCCAGCTCTCCTCTCTCCTCTTACTTCTCTGTTTCTCAACCCTGCAACTTTTTTACTTCATCAAATATTATTATGTGTTGTAATCTGCCTCATTCAACCCCTTTGTTTCTACAAAAGAACATTATATATGTTTTCTTTTTATGGTTAATTTAACATTTATCCAAGGAATACTATTCAAGTTAATCTTTTAAGTTTCTTATTGATTTATGTGTTCCTTGATTTCTGATATTGCAACAACATAGCTTCTACACTGGTAGTGAAAATACATTGTATTTCAATGATCTCAGACTTTAAACAGGATTGTGTAGGCTGGTCAGTGCACCAGTCCTTTGTGGCACCATATTCTTCCAAGTAATTAACTCACAGTGAACTCTTGGAACTCAGCATTTTTTGTAAAGAATTGTCTTCGCTCAGATGTTAGAATAATTATCCCTGCTTTATCACAGATAAGGCACATTGGTTCAAAATGCTGGATCTTCCTTATTCATCAAATCCTCACAGAGTTCCCCTGTTTAGGCCNACATTTTTTGTAAAGAATTGTCTTCACTCAGATGTTAGAATAATTATCCCTGCTTTATCACAGATAAGGCACATTGGTTCAAAATGCTGGATCTTCCTTATTCATCAAATCCTCACAGAGTTCCCCTGTTTAGGCCTTGGGGTGAGACTACCTGGATTCAAAGAATGATTTTACTAATGACTAACTTAAGGAAATTTCCTATCCTCTTACTGTCTCTGTTTTGGCAGCTGTAATTAAATATAATAATAGCTCTATAAGGAATAAAAGTGATTACCTGGCATATAATATCACAAAAGACATGTTGACTCTTAATTTAGAAGAATATTGTGATTAATTGGCAGGTGGGACTGTCCTAAAGAAAAAAAATCTTTTAATTGAAAAAAAATGAAAGTAAGCACTCATATGCTTTAACCAATGAACTGAAAAATAATAGGAACGTCTTTCATGAATTAAAATTAAGATTATCCATTAAAAAAGTTTGTAGCAAGGGCTGAAATTCCCTGATTAAATATTCTGCTTCTAAAGCTCTTAGGTTGAACAATTTGGGTATGCTAAAGCTGGCATATTCCACAGGAGCAATATTTCCTAGTAAAGCATTGAATGATTTTTGAAACAGCTGAGAAATCCCGCTGATAGAAAGATTCTCCCTGACAGGGGACAAGAGTTCAAGCTGAGTTCTGGCATTTTCTGTAGAGGGCTTTTCCAAAATAACACTAGGGAACTGTTAAGTGAGGCACCATGCCCAGAGTTATGCAGAAACCTATGACAAAGCACAGCAACTTAGTTTGCAGCTATTATGCTAGAAAGGGTGGAGATACAATAGGAACAACTTTGCTGGCTTTCTAAATGAGACTGCCCTTAAATCATCATAAAAATGGGGACAGAAGCTTTAGGGATGATAAAGAAAAGCTGACACAAAATGCCTTAAATGTATAAGCCATTTATGTTGCCACTGCACAAACAGAAAGGAAAAGCATAATGCCAAGTTATCTGCTTTTGATGCCAAGAGATGTACAAATTCTTATTATGAAGTTTACACAAATTTTCTTTAATTAAAAGCAAAGTCTACTGAAAATGTTATGAGACAAATAAGATGATGTTGATTAAATAAAGTTCATTACGATCATGCAAAGTGTAAGCAAAAAAAAAAAAAAAAAAAAAGGAAAAAGAAAACAAACTACCATTCTGTAAAATGTAGAGTGAACAGATTCATTTAGTTGTGATTAAAAACAAAGTAACGCAATGAACATGAATTTCAAACTAAAATGAATCAGATGTTAAAAAAAAAAAGCACAATTGTGAAGTTCCCAACAGGAGTGTAGCTGGCTAAATGTGAAGATAACCTAACTGTCTTGCTGCATTGATGTAATAGGAAATCACACCTGGGAACCTTTCCAGGTACCGTCACTCTTGGGTGATGACCAAGCCTGTACCTGGGAACCTTGGGTTCCTGGCTCAAGTTAGGAGCACAAACTGACATCTAGTAGCTCATCTCCCAGGTAGTAAAAAGCACCCATTAGTGTCCAGGTTGTTTTTTTTTTTTTTTAATTTATTTTTCTNTTGGGTTCCTGGCTCAAGTTAGGAGCACAAACTGACATCTAGTAGCTCATCTCCCAGGTAGTAAAAAGCACCCATTAGTGTCCAGGTTTTTGTTTTTTTTTTTTAAATTTATTTTTAATTGAAGGATGATTGCTTTACAGAACTTTGTTGTTTTCTGTCAAACCTCAACATGAATTCACTTTTGAAATCATATTATCCTCATCAAAATCTCTGTTGCTATTGTTTAACCAGACGAATCAAAAGAACTGGGTCTATGGGTTATTTTCATGACAATTTCACTGCATTTAACCTGATTAGTCACTCTTTGGAGAAGGCAATGGCATCCCACTCCAGTACTCTTGCCTGGAAAATCCCACGGATGGAGGAGCCTGGTAGGCTGCAGTCCATGGTTATATGAAGAGTCGGACGCAACTGAGCGAATTGACTTTCACTTTTCACTTTCATGCATTGGAGAAGGAAATGACAACCCACTCCAGTGTTCTTGCCTGGAGGATCCCAGGAATGGGGGAGCCTGGTGGGCTGCCGTCTATGGGGTCGCACAGAGTTGGACACAACTGAAGCAACTTGGCAGCAGCAGCAGCAGCAGTCACTCTTTGCTTCTTAAAATGGTTTCCATTTTTTGTTTTGTTTTCTGCCACATCCTTTTTTGTGAGTTATATACGTGGAGGTCTTAGGCCCACTTCCTTTCAAATAACAGATGCAGCACTTATGTGGAATAACATAGCTTTCTGAATCTGTTTCATCAATTGAAAAAATGGGGATAATCCTACCTCCTTGTTGAATTATTGTGAAGATTAAAACTGCAATGATAAAAATAACTGTGAACCTTTATGGCTTTCTGTGAGTCAGGCTCTGCTGAATATGGCATAGAAAGCATTTTAGCCTTCAATCTAATCTATAAAGTTGGTACCTTTGTTTTCCTCAAGCTACAGAAGCACAGAGAGCTTAAGAAATTTGCCAGCAGACTCAGCTAGTAAGTAATAGAGTTGTGATTTGAACCCACCCGTGCTCTAAACCACCATGGGATGATGTACATTGTATGGCTAGCAAAATTGCCTGATAACAGTAAGCATTCAATACATGTCAGCTATTGGGCTTCCCAGGAGAAGGAAATGGAAACCCACTCCAGTATTCTTGCCTGGAGAATTCTGCAGACAGAGGAGCCTGGTGGGCTGCTGTCCATGGGGTTGCACAGAGTCGGACACGACTGAAGCGACTTAGCAGCAGCCACACTGGGCTTCTCAGGTGGCGCTAGTGGTAAAGAACACACCTGCCAATGCAGGAGACATAAGAGATGTGGGTTTGATCCCTGGGTCAGGAAGTTCCCCGGGAGGACATGAGAACCCACTTCAGTATTCCTCCCTGGAGAATCCCATGGACAGAGGAGCCTGGCAGGCTACAGTCCGTAGGGTCACAAAGAGTCAGACACAACTGAAGTGACTTGGCACAAACATGTGCATACACATGTCAGCTATTATTATTGTTTTCATCACTTTAATTTGTAACATTTCTCCCTTTACTGGTCATGTGATTGGTTCTCTTTGTCGTTACTCCTACAATGCTGGAGTTCTTCATTCATTTCATATACTCTTCCAGGGTGGTTTCATCTACTTTCTTATCTTCAATCATCACACTTATATGCTGATGATTCCCAAACCTTAATCTTCTACTCTGACCTCTCTTTGGCACTCCAGAGACATAGATGTACCTTGTTTTTTCCTGAAATGATTTATTAATAGAAATCCCTAAAAGTGAACATCTAACTGATCTACTCTCCAGTTCTATGAATAGAGCTACAATCTATTTAGTTTCTCAAGACAGATACTCTGGAATCAGCCTCCCCTCCTTGCTTCTCTTGAAATCTAAGAGGTTACTCAATTCTAGAAACCTTTATCTCAATTCCAAATTCTTATCCCATTCATGTCTCTAGAATTGGCATTATTCTCCACCTCCCATGTTTCTGCCTCAATGCAGGCTCCCAGGAACTTCTCTGCTGCAAATAAAAAGGACATTTCACTCATTTCTTAGCTATTGCCCTCTCTTCTTAAATTCTTTCAGTCACTACTGAATTCATTCTCTTTTCTCTGACTAACCCTCAAACAATTCTGCAATGTATGATGATAATAGAGCAATATTATTATGTATTTTGTATGACTAAATCCTGGGGACTAGGGTTTCTGAAGTAGGGTGGAGGAGAATGACTTCATTAAGCAGGCCAAGGCCCTGGAGGACTATAGTTTTCATGAATCCTCCGCCCAGATGTGGAATCACTTAAGACGATGGTAGTTGCAGGGGCTGTGAAGCTTAATATGTAGGGACTTGTGGATAGAAAATAGTGATCAAATGGAGGCAGAGAGAGGTAAACGTGGACTTCATAAGCCCTGAGGTGAGGTCTTTATCCAAGAATTGTGGAGAAAGATCTGGAAACCACTTTAGGGAGGAAAAATACTCTGACCACATCATCAAATCCCAGCACAGAGGGCAAGGTAGGATAAACAGCTTCCCCAAAGAGGATGGCTGGGGAAGCCATATAATCAGAAGCCCAGCTGCTGCTTAGAAGGCAAGGAGATGGAGAATTACTTAGTGAAGAGAGTGAGTGTGGAGGGCTGGTGGTGAAGAATAGCATTGAGTCCAAACTGGCAAGAATGATAGAAACTAGGAGAGGAAAGGGACTTGGAGGGTTTTCTATGCTAGGCTGGGGGCCTCCCAGTGGTTCAGTTGTAAACAATATGCCTGCCAATGAAGGAGATGCAGGTTTGATCCCTGAATAGGAATATCCTCTGGAAGAGGAAATGGCAACTCTCTCCAGTATTCTTGTCTGAAAAATCCCATAGACAGGAGCCTTGCAGGCTATAGTCCATGAAGTCTCAGGGAGTTGGACATGACTGAGTAACTGAGCATATACACCATGCTGGGTTGTGACTGGCCAAAGGTAACAGGGGTGGTAGTGGGAAGACTGAGGAGGCTACAGATTGTCAACAGCACTTGTCTTGGAAGCCCAGGACACTGAGACATCTTAAACGTTTCTAGTATGATTTCACTAAGACCTGGATTTACTATTTTTCTGCTGAAATCTTTGCTCAGAAGAACAAGTAGCACGTTGAGTGAATTCCTAGGACCAATATTAGAAACTCTGAGTTAGGACAGAAAGTATCACACTTATCAGGAATCTGAACAACAGCAATAAAAGAAAGATATGATAGAAGAACAAAAATAAAAATCATTTCTGAATTTCCAAGTCCAAAACCTACTTACAGACTCTCAGTTCATATACTGATGGAAACTCCATCAAGTCAGATGGACAGATACTATTCTTTAGTAAGTATTTGGTAAGAAAACTGTTCAAGTACTGGGAAAAATCTGAGTTGTTTCTTAATCTAAATAATGTGGTAAGGTTTCTGTGTTTGTAGCTGAAATGGAAATGAGCTGTAATGAGGTCTAAATTTTATTAATTAGGAAACTAAAAGAGCTTGTGTAAACAGGTTATAACTTTTATTGTTAGAATAGTTTACATCAATGCCATTCATAACTTAATAAGACATTTTATAAGTAATACATATATGAAATTATTTTTGCTACTATGAAGAAAAGTAATAGATAAATGATTAACATTTAATGTGAAGAAACATTACATTGTGAATATTATACATTTTAAATACTTGATTGATTTATGAGTTAGAATTATTAGAATATGAGTTAGAATGATTAGAATTATGAATACAGCAGGTATAAAGTGTCTCAACCAATTAAAAAATATAAGTTTACCAAGTTTGACAAACATGTTCAAGTATGAAAAAAAGGGAAAGTACAGACCTTGGATGAAACTGAGGTAGCCAATATTTCACACAGCTGTCTCTCTGCATTAGCTGTATCTTTAGGAAGTTTGAAGCCTTATAATGACAACAAATAAAATTGCTATCCAGGGAATATGCAATTTTGAAATGCCAGAAGGTTACTGGAAAATCTCTGATAAGCGCTTCTTTGAAAAAGCATCACACAAGAGTTATCTGGATCAATGAAAAAAAGTCTCAAAGAATATAATGCAATTTGAATATTGTATAAGTAGAGGCCAAGGGAAATGAGTCTTTCTCCATAAATGGATCACTAACCTGATGGCTAATTTTCTTTATAAAGTTGCATGTCATGTCTAAAGATCCTTAGGGCACAAGAGGATCAAAATAAATCACTCTGTCATATGAATATGTGAATCCTTTCCCAAAACATCTAAAAACATCTTTGTAGAATTTATTTGGTACATAACTCCTTTACTTTTAAAAAAAATTAATTTATTTTATTGAAGTAGAGTTGATTTACAATGTTGTACTAATTTCTACTATTACAATAAAGTGATTCAGTAACACATATAATATACATATTCTTTTTCATTGTGGTTTATCATAGGATATTGAATATAAGTTACCTGTGCTCTACTTTAGGACCTTGTGTTTATTCATTCTATATGTCTAGTTTGCGTGTGCCAGAGCTCTTTTATATCTTTTAACTTGCTTTTTCATTAAAAGTAAGATGATTTAGAGATGATGACTGGCAGAGAAGGAATGTATAAGAAGAATTTGATATGCCCTTTATTAAAACCAGGGAAATGACCAAATGAGTGTTATCTAGCTATTAACACTTGTAGGAATCTTGATGATTCTCAAAGATTAGAATCCACAGTTTTAGAAACAGGATACAGTCAGAAGATACACCGAGAAATTCCTAAAAGGAACTCATATTAGAAGAAATACTAGCAGCACTGGAACGTCATTAGTAATCAAGAAACAGGATGAAGAACTGTAAGGAAAATCTTTCATATTTTGCCCCAGGTTGAGCACACACGCTGTGGGTGGAATTCTCAATAAGCACAGCTGCACTGGTACAAGTCAGGAATGACCTCCTTCCTCCCCAAACACAAGAAGCAGAGGTGGGCAACATGCCCTAGTGACACAAAGCGCTAAGAACATGGAATAGGGGATTATACAGAAGACAGCACCGAGGCCTGAGGGCCATTTCATTTGTGGATGCCATGCCTTTTCAGATGCCACGCCTCTCCATGATGGAGATCATCATGATTTCCATGATGCCATATTGGCATCTGTAGACCCAAATTTAATGTCTTGAATGGCTATGTGGGCATTAGCTGGGAGGAGGCAACAGGACATAAAAAATGCACTAGAAGCCAACAGGCACCTGGAAAAAGTGGACTGAGAGGGGGCTGCGGTGAGCTGGAAAGAAAGAGCACTCCTGGACTGAACACAGCAGTGGAGATTTCAGCAATGGGACAGGACAAAGTAGACACAGACTCTTGCATTGACCAATAGAGAAAAATAATAGTTTAAGTCAGTTAAATCATCAGCTCTCTTGATATGTCAAGTATTTTGTATGAGTGAGAGCCAATGGTTATTTGACTGCCAGATATATCTGTGCTTAGGGACTTTTGCACAAGCAGGATTTAAGGGCAATTTTTTCTTCCAGTAATGATGATCGTTATATTTTGTTCTACTATTCTTGTCTCATTCCTCTAGTGACAACATGCACTGTGATTTGGTGGGAAGGAGTGAGTCCAGCTGGCAATGTGATTCCAGGACAAAGACACATAGATAGGAATCCCATTGCCTTGACACCATTAGCACAAACCTTTGACCACTGAGTTTATCAGATACAGAAAAATGTTTCCATATTAACAGTGAGACCTCCTTAATTAATGATTAATATTTCAATATAAACACATCAGCTATGCCCACAAGCAAGACCCACAGACTGTATCTGTGTAGCTTATTTTAAAAAAGGATGGTTAAGTACAGGAGATACCAAAGTCTTATGAATATTTATCCATGTTATAACCTCCTTGGGTTTCCCTGGTGACTCAGACAGTAAAGAAACCAGCTGCAATGCAGAAGATCTGGGTTTGATCCCTGGGTTGGGAAGACCCCCTGGAGAAGGGAACAGCTACCCACTCTAGTATTCTTGCCTGGAGAATTTCATGGACAGAAGGGCCTGGCAGGCTACCGTCCATGGAGTTGCAAAGAGTTGAACATGACTGAGAGACTAAGCACACACAACCTCCTTATCACTAAGATGTATTTCTGTGTCTGGGGTAGAAACTGATTGATCTGCCCAGATTCTTTCTCCATAAGGTCTTGTTGATTACTGCCTACAGTGAATGTCCTGTTGGTTGCTGGCAACCTGTTGACTGTGTCTCTTGTCAGGCATTAAAGCTGAGATGACTAGTTTGTGATTCCCAAAGATATTTCTCCCTTTTAAAAAATTTTACAAAAGGAAGCTATTTTTTGCTCCACTACAGGGCACCTTCTGAAGATTCCTAAAATATCTGAGATAGGTGCTTTTGGATATAAATCTTTCTTTTCACATAACATCTCCACTTCCATTTCTCTCACATTGTTTTAACATAGGCTAATCCACTGTATCTATTTTTCATCTACTCCTTTATGGTACAGCAGGCCGACCAAGTGATTTCTTGTAAGTCTTGGTTATAGTACACTTCCTACAAGTATAAGGGTTGTATAAACACACGTTAGTTCTCTATGTGTGTCTAAGGTAATAACAACATTGTACATCTAATGCTTTACAGATGCCAAACAGTTTAGAGGCACTTTATATAAAATGATTCTGCATGAAAGCAGTAACTGCCAGACTGATCTTTCTAAGATGTCTTTCTAGCTGTTTTCCCTGTGTCACTCGGTGGCTGGACAAACTGCAGAGATTTCCTGTTCCTATCAGAACAAGCCTGATTCTTGTTCTTGGCATTCATTGCACCCCTACCCTATGCCTTCCTTACGGTATCACTCTGTTCTTCTAATACTCTCAAAACAAAGCCTTCTGCTTCAGCCAGGTCGGCCTCTGAAGGTCACAAAACAGGCTGTGATCCACCCTGTCTTCATTCATTGTTCTCATCATTTGGGTTTTCTCCTCTGCTGCTTCTGCAAATAATTCTAGCACTTTCCAGTCTATATCATGATTTCCTATCACCATGGTATCATGTACCCTCTCCAGTCCATACCAGTTTCTTCCTTTACTGAATGCTCAGAGCCTTTATTTTCTGATCAGATACTTTTTATGTAATTGCAAATTCTGTAATATTTTCTCTAATTATAAAGTCTTCCATTCATGTATAATTCTTATCTTCCTAAAAAGACAGTACATTCCTTGAAGGAAAGGGCCATGTCATATGTCTGCAATATTGTTCCCTGTTGTAATGAATGCTCCACTTGTCATGTATTATTTCAAAGGTTTCCCCAACTGGAATTAATTTCTTGGCTCTCTGCAGTACTATCAGGCTGGATGTTGTTTATTCAGCTCTTAAAACACTTATCACAGCTGTTTCCCCCTGTATATTGTGAGCTCTGGTTGAGTTGCTGTTCCATCTAATTCATCTTTTATCTCTCTGAGTACCTAAGATAGCACTGTTTATAAAAAGAATTGAACAATAGTTGCTAATTAAGTCTTTATTAAACTTAAACTTTGTTCAATATTGCAGTATTCCCTATTGCCCTCTTTTTGAGGAACCAACATTTGCACCGTCAAAAGTGATTATCCTTGAAGAAATGATGCTGTCATTTGGCATGTGAGAACAAAACTGTTTGATGCTTTCCTAATTAATTTGTTAACTACTAGAGCTAATCAATGAATATAGTAAAGTTGCAGGATATAAAATCCACACTCAGAAATCCCTTGCATTCCTATACACTAATAATGAGAAAGTAGAAAAAGAAGTTAAGGAAACAATTCATCATTGCAATGAAAAGAATAAAATACTTAGGAATATACCTATCTAAAGAAACTAAAGACCTATATATCGAAAACTATAAAACACTGATAAAAGAAATCAAAGAGGACACTAATAGATGGAGAAATAT
>SJYW01046997.1:0-15854 GCA_006410735.1 Raphicerus campestris
TGTACTCAAATCACTGTAGCTCATCCCTCAAAACACGCTTTTTAGTAACCAGGTTTCACAGTTACTATTCCACTTTCACTGGAGGCAGATAATCTTATAGGAGCTAGGAACTTCTCTTAAACAAACAACAACTGTCACCTTATAAATCACTGGTAGAAGAAGGATGCCAAATAGTACCAAACACAAGGAAGGACATTTGAATGGACTATACCCTATTCTCTATTCAATTGTTTTAGACTCTGGAGGATTACCATTTGGGACTGAGGTGACAGAGGTGGTCAAGTCCAAGTTCTTCTAGTTCAAGCAAACCCCTCTATACATATCCCCCGAGTATTGCTCTGCTGCTAGCAAGTGGACAAAGGGTCAGCAATCTGAATTGAGAAAGATGTTTATTAAGCAAAAGGTGCTGGGTTTAAGAAAAGCTCTAGGAAAGTGCTAAATGGTGCCCCTGGCATTGTGCACTACATAGCATGTCTTTACAGTTTGCAGAGGTACATTCTAATCTCTGGATCCTCCCAAGCACTTTAAAGCTTTCCACTAGGCAAATTCTGAGGAAGCGATGGCTCATTCCACCTGCAGTAGAAGCCTGTAGAGAAAAAGAAATGCTCGTTACACATCGATCCCTTTAACTCCTCCCAGCATGCCTGTGCCAAAGGCCCTGACAAGTGTCTGAATGCCAGCCAGTCCTTCTGAGTTTTATCGGGCCTTTCCCTGCTTCAAACCTCACACAATGGCCTCCTCTGGCCCTCCTTGTACCTCCTGTCTCGTCCAGTGCTACTCTTTCTCTTTGATCATTGTGCTCCAGCCACAATGGTCTCCTTTTCGTTTTTGAACATGCCCAGCTCTTTTCTTGCCTCCTGGCTTTTGCACTGGGTGTCCTCTTCCTGAGACCTTCTTTTCCCCCATGCTTCTCACTCCTACTCATCCTTAAGGGCTCAGCTTAAATATTACTTTCTCAGAGAGCCCATCTGTGACTGGACGGCTTAAATCGCTTTTCTTTTCCTGTATCTCCACTCTATCTTTTCCTATATCTCCACTCTTCTCTCTCATAGCATCTTGGACTTCTCCCTGCAGCACTTACCACATTCATTCAGATTTTGTTTATTTCCTGTCTCTTTCACTAGCCTGAACTCTTCAAAGGAGGTGATGGTGCTGATTTTTAAAATTTTATTTTTAATTGGAGGAAAATTGCTTTACAATGTTGTGTTGGTTTCTGCCATACAACAATGTGAATCAGTCATAGTTATATGTATATATATCCTCACTCTTGAGCCTCCTCCTTCCCATCTCCCCATCCCACCACCCTAGGTCATCACAGAGCACCAGGCTGGCCTCCCTGTGCTATTTGCTCATGATTACATTTTATCCTTCATGTCTAGCAGTGCCTGACACATGATATGCCTCCAAACATATTTTTCAAATAAAAGAATGTGTACAAATTTGAAGTGTCTTTCTTAAAGATTAAATTAGCAGATTAAATTAGCCTGAACATTTACTTTTGAAAAGATCAGCTGTCAATACATACTTAATTGGATTCTGATACCTTTTCCATGGTTAATTTGATCTAAGGTGGTTAAACTTTCTGATGAAAAACAAGTTGGATCATGTCATTACCTTGCTTAAAATCCTTCAAGAGGTTGCCATGGCCTACAGGAAAAGTGTCCAAACATGTCAGCAAGACTGACAAGTACCTTTGTGACAGTGGATTTCAAACCTTTTTGACTGTGACCCACGGCGCAAAATATATTTTGTGTGGTAGCCTAATACCCACTGCTATAAATATGCATATAAGTAACACATTTTTTCACAAAAGAATTTTTACCTTTACTGCAGGAAATACATTATATTTTCTATTCTACTATAGTCCATATCATTTAATAAGATGTTGTTCATGTCTCACCAAATCAACCTCACAAAATAGAAATGGGTTGTAAGCTTCAGGTCAAAAAGGATGCCATGTGGTTTGAATTCAATCTCCAGCCCCTCAAACCCTTCTAAGCTCCTCACAGCTCCCCTCATATGCCATGCCATCTCATCTTTACTCATATTGCTTCCCTGGTGGCTCAGATGGTAAAGAATCTGCCTGCAATGCAGGAGACCCGGGTTTGATCCCTGGATACAGGATATGATCTGTCCTCCCTTGGAGGAGGGCATGGCAATACACTCCAGTATTCTTGCCTGGAGAATTCCATGGACAGAGGAGCCTGGCAGGCTACAGTTCATAGTGTCACAAAAAGTCACACACGACTGAGCAACTAATGCTTTCACCTGCAGGACACATTTGGTTTTCAAAACTCAGTTCAAGACTCAGTGAAGCTGTTGTCTTCCCAAAGGAGAAGTGATGACTTCCTCCTCTGGGTCCACCTCATCCCAATCTTCAGAACTTCATATTGACATTCTTTATCAAAGTCCTCAACAAAATGTATTATTTGTGTTTACTTATATAGTTACAAGAGATTGACAAGGTGGGAGTATAAATACATTGAATAATGGCAGGTTCTTGGTCCTTTCTTGTCTAGCGAAGACATTCAGTGATCCTTGGACATCATTAGATACCCTCGTTGTGATTTCCATTTTTCAACCCTCACTACCTTGTTAACAAACGACTCTTGAAAGAAACAGTATTGGTGTGTGTTCCAGTGGAAAAACTTAATGAGTTCCTATACACTGCTGGAATGGATGG
The DNA here is from genome assembly GCA_006410735.1 of Raphicerus campestris. Taxonomy (NCBI): domain Eukaryota; kingdom Metazoa; phylum Chordata; class Mammalia; order Artiodactyla; family Bovidae; genus Raphicerus; species Raphicerus campestris. Next base: position 2,684 of record SJYW01046997.1, read on the forward strand.
TGAGTTTTTGTATTTTTTCTTCCATATTGAACATTTACCATTGGGTCTAGTATTCTTTCCCAGATGGCTAACGGCTGGAGAGAAAATGTGACAGACCTAGACGGTGACACTTGATGGACTTGGGTTGGACAGTATATTTGGTTCAAGTCATACCATTCTGACTTTAGACACTGTTTCCTGGTTTGGATTCTGTTCTTGCCCTTTGTGATTGAAATCTATACTTGATTTCCTTAGCTTGGCGTCCTACATTGCATCCCATATGTTTGAATTGTCTGCTTTGACCTTTTATGTTCCTGACTGTCTCAGGGTGTGGATGGAAGTGTCCTCTGCTTGTCATGACAGCACTTCCTTCTGTCTGGAGATAAGATACTATACCCAGCCATTTTTTTCCTGCAGAAGTCACATTTATTTGTTTTTAAATTAATTTTTATTGGAGTATAGTTGTTTTACAATGTTGTGTGAGTTTCTACTCTACAGAAAAATGAATCAGTTGTGTGTACAAGTATATCCCTTCTTTTGTGAATTTCCTTTCCATGTAAGTAGCTACAGAGCACTGAATGAAGTTCTCTGTGTAATACAGTAGGTTCTCATTAGTTACCTATTTTATACATAGTAGTATATGTACAGCAGTCCCAATTTCCCAGTCCATTCCACCCTTTTGTCCCCTTGGTATCTGTACATTTTTTTATGTCTGTATCTCTGTTTCTGCTTTGCAAATAAGTTCATCTGTACCATTTTTCTATATTTCACACATATGTGTGAATATATATTTGTTTTTCTCTTTCTGACTTACTTCACTTTGCATAAAAGTCTCTAGGTCCATCCACATCTCTGCAAATGGCACAATTCTCTTCTTTTTCATTGCTAAGTAGTATTACATTATATATATGTACCACAGCTTCTTTATCCATTCCTGTGTTGATGGACATCTAGGTTGCTTCCATGTCTTGACTATTGCAAATAGTACTTCTAGGAACATTGGGGTGTATATACTTTTCTGATTTATAGTTTTCCAGCCTTTCTAAGGTAGTATGGCATTCAAGAAACCATAAACCTCTCAATGTTTAAAGTAAACTTCTGAATGCAGCTCTCTAACCTACCCTCCCCAAATTCTAGTACCTTTATGAAAAAGAAGAAAATAAAGCTGAGGATGTGTCAGAATGCTTAGACTATCAAAACAATGATAACAGAGGATCACAACCTTTTTTGCTGCACATCAGAATTTCAGATTAACATAATGGATTGGGTATTCATAATCCTAAATCTAGTGGGAAGCACACAATGCCATCTAAAAGAAAGAGGAAATGAATAAAAGCAGAATTTCAGACTTTCTGACAGGTTTAAGAATTTTCCCAGTGATATATGCACACCATATGAATGGCATCATCCATGAAACTGAAACTGATTGGTTTCTTCAGGAATATATTGATAAACGCGGTCCACTGGAGAAAGGAATGGCAAACCACTTCAGTATTCTTGCCATGAGAACCACATGAACAGTATGAAAAGGCAAAAAGATAAGACACTGAATGGTGAACTCCCCAGGTGCTCAAACACTACCAGAATTCAGTGGAGAAATAACTCCAGAAAGAATGAAGAGATGGAGCCAAAGAAACACCGCCACCCAGTTGTGGACGTGATTGGTGATGAAAGCAAAGTCCAATGCTGTAAAGAGCAATATTGCATAGGAACTTGGGATGCTAGGTCCATGAATCAAGGTAAACTGGTAGTGATCAAACAGGAGATGGCAAGAGTGGACATCGACATTTTAGGAGTCAGCAAACTAAATTGACTGGAATGGGTGGGTTTAACTCAGATGACCATTATATCTACTACCATGGGCAAGAATCCCTTAGAAGAAATGTAGTAGCCATCATAGTAAACAAAAGAGTCAGAAACGCAGTTTCGGACTGCATTGGATGCAATCTCAAAAAGGACAGATTGATCTCTATTCATTTCCAAGGCACACCATTCAATATCAGTGTAACCAGCAATGCTGAAGAAGCTGAAGTTGAATGTTTCTATGAAGACCTACAAGACCTTCTAGAACTAACCACTCAAAAAAGATGTCCTTTTCATTTTAGGGGACTGGAATGCAAAAGTAGGAATTCAAGAAACACCTGGAGTAACAGGAAAATTTGGCCTTGGAGTACAGAATGAAGCAGGGCAAAGGCTAATAGAGTTCTGCCAAGAGTATGCACTGGTCATGGCAAATACCTTCTTCCAACAACACAAGAGAAGACTCCAAACATGGACATCACCAGATGGTCAATATCAAAATTAGACTGATTATATTCTTTGTAGCCAAAGTTGGAGAAGCTTTATACAGTCACAAAAACAAGACCAGGAGCTGACTATGGCTCAGATAATGAACTCTTTATTGCCAAATTCAAACTTAAATTGAAAAAGTAAGAGAAACCACTAGACCATTAAGGTATGATCTAAATCACATTTCTTACGATTATACAGTGAAAGTTTGAAATAAATTCAAGAGATTAAATCTGATAGACAGAGTGCCTGAAGAACTATGGATGGAGGTTTGTGACATTGTACAGGAGGCAGATATCAAGACCATCCCCAGAGAAAGAAAGGCAAAATGGTTGTCTAAGGNCATGCCCAGCCAGGACTGCAGCAGAAGGGAAGTCAGACATTACAGCCACATTTAATACTTCATTCCCTCTAAATGCAGTCAGGGTGATCATACCCAAGGTCATGGGCACTGCAGACAAGGATGCTACTGAGTGAATGAAGGAAAATGCTTCAAAGTTTGCCTTTCTCCCACCTCTGCAAACCTCCTGTCTTGGCCCCTCTTCTGGCTCCCTTTGTATCTTGGGTTCTAGCTTTCATCCAGAACCATTTGTGTTGAGTGACCTTGTAGCACTAGATATTATCACTTCCAGGGACTTCCCTGGTGGTCCAGTGGTTAAGACTCCATGCTGCCAGTTCAAGGGGTATGGACTCAATCCCTGGTATTGATCTCGGTGAGGAAGGAACAAGGGATGGTGAGAAACAAGATCTTAATTCCCTGTCCAAGAACTGAACCTGGGTAGCCTGGATGAAAACTAGGAATCCTAGCCACAAGACCAGCAAGGGCTAGAGTTTAGAAGCTAGTTTTCCCTAGATCTTTGTCCCCTGTGAAAAATACAGGTATCACAGAGGCAGAAACTGTAAATGCATGTACAAAGTTTATTATTAAAGACATAGCACAACAAGTGAGAGAGCCCAAAGAGAAACAGTTTAGATGAGATGGAAGCAAGGCAGAGATGCACAGCTGGAGAGAAAGGGTGTGGGCTTCCCTCCTAGTCAGCAGGAGTGCAGTAAAGAGGCATTTAAGCCATTTATATAGAACAGTTCTTCTGGGTCTTTGTTTACCTTTGGCCAATTATCTGGTTTCTTTTTCCACACCTGACCTACTCTGATACACTCCCCTGCGAGTGCATGCACCCTCCAGCCAGATGATATCAAAGGGAAGGTTTCTGGGAAAAGCAAGACTCATTATGGTCTGGCATTATCCCCTGACTTTTGACCCACAAGGAACCTTTCTGTGCCTGTGTAGTGTCTCCTTTAGGGGAGAGTGGAGAACCCTTAACTTTACTGAAAGTTTGCCCCTCTTTGTCCTTGCCATGAGTTACCTTAAGGTGTTGATAAGAGACAAACACTGGCTATTTACCCTGTTTCTGTTGCTACTTCCATTTTGGAGGGAAAACAGGAGGCTGACTTATCTCTTATCTCAGAAAATGCTGACAGTTTTAAGTATCCAGCCTGAAGCCCACTTCTTTGTGCCCCATGAAATGTAAATAGGAGGCCAGTTGTAAATGTCTAACCGGGAGCCCATCTATCTCCTACATCAATTAGGGGACTAAGATCCCACATGCCATGAGGTGTGACCAATAGATTAAAAAAAATAGATGTCACTTCCAGTTACTGGCTGTAGGCAAAGCCTCCTAAAAACATAGGTGAGAAACATTATTTCCTCAGCATCTAGCCTAGGCATATGAGACAACACATACCACATGCCTTAGGCTGTGGGTACCATACTTTGTTCTACAGAAACCACTGAACTAGGGACTTTGGCTTCCTGCTGGCAACCACTGCAGTTTAGTGTCTGTGTTTGTAGTACAGTTGGTCTGTTTATTTCTTCTGAAGGGACCTAGAACATGGCTGCCATTTCTCCTATCTTGAAAGTGACGACTTGTTCCTCCAACCACCCTATGAAGGCCTAGCAATGCTAGATCAACCCTGATGGCAATGCCTGTGAGCCACAAGATGGTCATATCAAAGTGACAGTGAGGGAGCAAATCAAGACAGTCTTTATGGCCAATTTTCATCAAATACAGTTAATCTTTCGATGATACACAACTCTGCTTAACTGTTTCAATAGCTCACCCTTACTTGTGTGGAAATGTCCAAATGAGTTCATACAACTTCCAGGTCCCTGTATGATGTGTGTGTGCTCAGTGACTCAGTCATGTTCAACTCCTTTCGACCCTGTTACCACTAATGAAATAAAATCAGACATTTCAAGTTAATGAACTAATCGCTTTTCTAGATATGGGAAGATGAAAGCGGCTCTTGCTTACTGAGCCTGCCAGTCTTCTCTGTCTATGGCATTCTCCAGGCAAGAATACTGGAGCAGGGCTGCCATTTCCCTTCAGAGGATCTTCCTGACCCAGGGATTGAAGCCACATCTCCTGCATTGGCAGGCAGATTGTTTACCACTGCTCCATCTGGGAAGCCTGCCCTGAATGATAGTAACTTTGAGATGTTTTTTAGGATCAACAGTAAAAACTACATTTTATACACTTTCCACCTTTCCCATTGGTCTTTCAGGGTTTTGGTGCTAGAAGACCACAAATTAAGGCCACTTTCTGCAAACACATTTTCTTCTCTGTATGAGGTCCACTCTTCTCCTAGGCTCTATAGCATCTGTCTCTCCTAGACCTTGTGATGAAAAGTGTTGCCTGCTTTCTCAGCAAACAAAAGATTTGGCCATCAAGCCATCAGCCATTACCTCTTCCATGAATTGAGCCTGAGGGAATTCAGGGTGGAAACCACTCATCCACTACCAATGATTCACCCAGAGGGCACTCAGGATGGGAAAGAACAGGATACTGGCCCTAGATAGCTGAGGAGCATAGTCAAAGGAGCAACTTCAGTGAGCCCATACTCTCGCATCTTCCCATACATAGAAAAGTGATTAATTCATTAAGTTGAGATGTCTGATTTTCTTTCATTAGTGGTAATTTTTGATGTTCTGACTATCCGGTTTTTGTTGCCAAAACTCCTAAATATCCTGGCTCCTCACTCACCTGTTTGGAGCAGTGCTTCAGAGTGATCTGAGAGGCTGCTTCCCAGGCTTGTTGTCCTCAGAAAGCCTGTCAAATAAAACATAATTCTCACCTTTTAGGTTGTGTGTGTTTTTTCCCCAGCTGACAAACCTGGGAAGCAATTTATTCACATAAAATCGGATTTGCTTCTGGAACCTAGGTCCCTATGTACCCATATCCTTCTCTTAACTAAACACCTAGGCTTTCTGTAAGAATGTGGGCAACTGGTACTATACATCTTGATTCAGCACAGAAATTTGGGGCCCATTAGACTAGAGTTTGAATCCTGACTCTGCCTCTCATTAATTACATGAGAGTTTCTGCTCCAGTTTCCCTCTGTCAAATTGGAATGATGATAATAGTTGAACCTCTTTCATAATGTTGTTCTGAAAATTATATGAACCAATACATTTAAGTCACTCAGTGTCTTACTAGTCATTTAGCTTGTTTCCCTACTGTTGGACTTCCCTAGTGGCTCAGGTGGTAAAGAATCTACCTGCATTTAAGGAGGCCTGGGTTCAATCCCTGGGTTGGGAAGATCCCTTGGAAAAGGGAATGGCTACCCACTCCAGTATTCTTGCCTGGAGAATTCCATCGACAGAAAGACTGGCAGACTACAGTCTGTGGAGCTGCAGAGTCAGACACTATTGAGCTACTAACACGTTCACTTACTTACTTTATGATAATTCCATGTTTAGTACTGCAAGAAATCAAACAGTTTCCACAGTGGCTGTACCATTTTACACTCCCACCAGCAATGAATGAGGGTACAAAGTTTTCCACATCTTCATCAGCACTTCTTGTTTTCTACTTTTCATTATAGCCACCTAGTTGGTGTGTTGGAGAAGACTCTTGATAGTCTCTTGGACTGCAAGGAGATCCCACCAGTCCATCCTAAAGGAAATCAGTCCTGAATATTTGTTGGAAGGACTGATATTGAAGCTGAAACTCTTATACTTTGGCCACCTGATGCGAAGAACTGACTTGTTAGAAAAGAACCTGATGCTGGGAAAGGTTGAAGGTGGGAGGAAAAGGGGATGATAGAGGATGAGATGGTTGGGTGGCATCACCGACTCAATGGGCATGAGTTACAGTAAATTTTGGGAGTTGGTGTTGGACAGGGAGACCTGGCGTGCTGTAGTCCATGGGGTCGAAAAGAGTTGGACACAACTGAGCAAATGAACTGAACTGAACTAAACTGAGCGGGTATGAAATGATATCTTATTGTATTAATACCTTTTGCAATTTGCAATAGGTATTTGCAATTTCCTAATAACTAAAGCTACTGAGCGTCTTTTCATCTGTTTCTTGGCCATTGTTTATCTTTTTTGGAGAAATGTTTATGTAAATCACCACAACAGAGATGTACTCAAATCACTGTAGCTCATCCCTCAAAACACGCTTTTTAGTAACCAGGTTTCACAGTTACTATTCCACTTTCACTGGAGGCAGATAATCTTATAGGAGCTAGGAACTTCTCTTAAACAAACAACAACTGTCACCTTATAAATCACTGGTAGAAGAAGGATGCCAAATAGTACCAAACACAAGGAAGGACATTTGAATGGACTATACCCTATTCTCTATTCAATTGTTTTAGACTCTGGAGGATTACCATTTGGGACTGAGGTGACAGAGGTGGTCAAGTCCAAGTTCTTCTAGTTCAAGCAAACCCCTCTATACATATCCCCCGAGTATTGCTCTGCTGCTAGCAAGTGGACAAAGGGTCAGCAATCTGAATTGAGAAAGATGTTTATTAAGCAAAAGGTGCTGGGTTTAAGAAAAGCTCTAGGAAAGTGCTAAATGGTGCCCCTGGCATTGTGCACTACATAGCATGTCTTTACAGTTTGCAGAGGTACATTCTAATCTCTGGATCCTCCCAAGCACTTTAAAGCTTTCCACTAGGCAAATTCTGAGGAAGCGATGGCTCATTCCACCTGCAGTAGAAGCCTGTAGAGAAAAAGAAATGCTCGTTACACATCGATCCCTTTAACTCCTCCCAGCATGCCTGTGCCAAAGGCCCTGACAAGTGTCTGAATGCCAGCCAGTCCTTCTGAGTTTTATCGGGCCTTTCCCTGCTTCAAACCTCACACAATGGCCTCCTCTGGCCCTCCTTGTACCTCCTGTCTCGTCCAGTGCTACTCTTTCTCTTTGATCATTGTGCTCCAGCCACAATGGTCTCCTTTTCGTTTTTGAACATGCCCAGCTCTTTTCTTGCCTCCTGGCTTTTGCACTGGGTGTCCTCTTCCTGAGACCTTCTTTTCCCCCATGCTTCTCACTCCTACTCATCCTTAAGGGCTCAGCTTAAATATTACTTTCTCAGAGAGCCCATCTGTGACTGGACGGCTTAAATCGCTTTTCTTTTCCTGTATCTCCACTCTATCTTTTCCTATATCTCCACTCTTCTCTCTCATAGCATCTTGGACTTCTCCCTGCAGCACTTACCACATTCATTCAGATTTTGTTTATTTCCTGTCTCTTTCACTAGCCTGAACTCTTCAAAGGAGGTGATGGTGCTGATTTTTAAAATTTTATTTTTAATTGGAGGAAAATTGCTTTACAATGTTGTGTTGGTTTCTGCCATACAACAATGTGAATCAGTCATAGTTATATGTATATATATCCTCACTCTTGAGCCTCCTCCTTCCCATCTCCCCATCCCACCACCCTAGGTCATCACAGAGCACCAGGCTGGCCTCCCTGTGCTATTTGCTCATGATTACATTTTATCCTTCATGTCTAGCAGTGCCTGACACATGATATGCCTCCAAACATATTTTTCAAATAAAAGAATGTGTACAAATTTGAAGTGTCTTTCTTAAAGATTAAATTAGCAGATTAAATTAGCCTGAACATTTACTTTTGAAAAGATCAGCTGTCAATACATACTTAATTGGATTCTGATACCTTTTCCATGGTTAATTTGATCTAAGGTGGTTAAACTTTCTGATGAAAAACAAGTTGGATCATGTCATTACCTTGCTTAAAATCCTTCAAGAGGTTGCCATGGCCTACAGGAAAAGTGTCCAAACATGTCAGCAAGACTGACAAGTACCTTTGTGACAGTGGATTTCAAACCTTTTTGACTGTGACCCACGGCGCAAAATATATTTTGTGTGGTAGCCTAATACCCACTGCTATAAATATGCATATAAGTAACACATTTTTTCACAAAAGAATTTTTACCTTTACTGCAGGAAATACATTATATTTTCTATTCTACTATAGTCCATATCATTTAATAAGATGTTGTTCATGTCTCACCAAATCAACCTCACAAAATAGAAATGGGTTGTAAGCTTCAGGTCAAAAAGGATGCCATGTGGTTTGAATTCAATCTCCAGCCCCTCAAACCCTTCTAAGCTCCTCACAGCTCCCCTCATATGCCATGCCATCTCATCTTTACTCATATTGCTTCCCTGGTGGCTCAGATGGTAAAGAATCTGCCTGCAATGCAGGAGACCCGGGTTTGATCCCTGGATACAGGATATGATCTGTCCTCCCTTGGAGGAGGGCATGGCAATACACTCCAGTATTCTTGCCTGGAGAATTCCATGGACAGAGGAGCCTGGCAGGCTACAGTTCATAGTGTCACAAAAAGTCACACACGACTGAGCAACTAATGCTTTCACCTGCAGGACACATTTGGTTTTCAAAACTCAGTTCAAGACTCAGTGAAGCTGTTGTCTTCCCAAAGGAGAAGTGATGACTTCCTCCTCTGGGTCCACCTCATCCCAATCTTCAGAACTTCATATTGACATTCTTTATCAAAGTCCTCAACAAAATGTATTATTTGTGTTTACTTATATAGTTACAAGAGATTGACAAGGTGGGAGTATAAATACATTGAATAATGGCAGGTTCTTGGTCCTTTCTTGTCTAGCGAAGACATTCAGTGATCCTTGGACATCATTAGATACCCTCGTTGTGATTTCCATTTTTCAACCCTCACTACCTTGTTAACAAACGACTCTTGAAAGAAACAGTATTGGTGTGTGTTCCAGTGGAAAAACTTAATGAGTTCCTATACACTGCTGGAATGGATGGTGAGTTTTTGTATTTTTTCTTCCATATTGAACATTTACCATTGGGTCTAGTATTCTTTCCCAGATGGCTAACGGCTGGAGAGAAAATGTGACAGACCTAGACGGTGACACTTGATGGACTTGGGTTGGACAGTATATTTGGTTCAAGTCATACCATTCTGACTTTAGACACTGTTTCCTGGTTTGGATTCTGTTCTTGCCCTTTGTGATTGAAATCTATACTTGATTTCCTTAGCTTGGCGTCCTACATTGCATCCCATATGTTTGAATTGTCTGCTTTGACCTTTTATGTTCCTGACTGTCTCAGGGTGTGGATGGAAGTGTCCTCTGCTTGTCATGACAGCACTTCCTTCTGTCTGGAGATAAGATACTATACCCAGCCATTTTTTTCCTGCAGAAGTCACATTTATTTGTTTTTAAATTAATTTTTATTGGAGTATAGTTGTTTTACAATGTTGTGTGAGTTTCTACTCTACAGAAAAATGAATCAGTTGTGTGTACAAGTATATCCCTTCTTTTGTGAATTTCCTTTCCATGTAAGTAGCTACAGAGCACTGAATGAAGTTCTCTGTGTAATACAGTAGGTTCTCATTAGTTACCTATTTTATACATAGTAGTATATGTACAGCAGTCCCAATTTCCCAGTCCATTCCACCCTTTTGTCCCCTTGGTATCTGTACATTTTTTTATGTCTGTATCTCTGTTTCTGCTTTGCAAATAAGTTCATCTGTACCATTTTTCTATATTTCACACATATGTGTGAATATATATTTGTTTTTCTCTTTCTGACTTACTTCACTTTGCATAAAAGTCTCTAGGTCCATCCACATCTCTGCAAATGGCACAATTCTCTTCTTTTTCATTGCTAAGTAGTATTACATTATATATATGTACCACAGCTTCTTTATCCATTCCTGTGTTGATGGACATCTAGGTTGCTTCCATGTCTTGACTATTGCAAATAGTACTTCTAGGAACATTGGGGTGTATATACTTTTCTGATTTATAGTTTTCCAGCCTTTCTAAGGTAGTATGGCATTCAAGAAACCATAAACCTCTCAATGTTTAAAGTAAACTTCTGAATGCAGCTCTCTAACCTACCCTCCCCAAATTCTAGTACCTTTATGAAAAAGAAGAAAATAAAGCTGAGGATGTGTCAGAATGCTTAGACTATCAAAACAATGATAACAGAGGATCACAACCTTTTTTGCTGCACATCAGAATTTCAGATTAACATAATGGATTGGGTATTCATAATCCTAAATCTAGTGGGAAGCACACAATGCCATCTAAAAGAAAGAGGAAATGAATAAAAGCAGAATTTCAGACTTTCTGACAGGTTTAAGAATTTTCCCAGTGATATATGCACACCATATGAATGGCATCATCCATGAAACTGAAACTGATTGGTTTCTTCAGGAATATATTGATAAACGCGGTCCACTGGAGAAAGGAATGGCAAACCACTTCAGTATTCTTGCCATGAGAACCACATGAACAGTATGAAAAGGCAAAAAGATAAGACACTGAATGGTGAACTCCCCAGGTGCTCAAACACTACCAGAATTCAGTGGAGAAATAACTCCAGAAAGAATGAAGAGATGGAGCCAAAGAAACACCGCCACCCAGTTGTGGACGTGATTGGTGATGAAAGCAAAGTCCAATGCTGTAAAGAGCAATATTGCATAGGAACTTGGGATGCTAGGTCCATGAATCAAGGTAAACTGGTAGTGATCAAACAGGAGATGGCAAGAGTGGACATCGACATTTTAGGAGTCAGCAAACTAAATTGACTGGAATGGGTGGGTTTAACTCAGATGACCATTATATCTACTACCATGGGCAAGAATCCCTTAGAAGAAATGTAGTAGCCATCATAGTAAACAAAAGAGTCAGAAACGCAGTTTCGGACTGCATTGGATGCAATCTCAAAAAGGACAGATTGATCTCTATTCATTTCCAAGGCACACCATTCAATATCAGTGTAACCAGCAATGCTGAAGAAGCTGAAGTTGAATGTTTCTATGAAGACCTACAAGACCTTCTAGAACTAACCACTCAAAAAAGATGTCCTTTTCATTTTAGGGGACTGGAATGCAAAAGTAGGAATTCAAGAAACACCTGGAGTAACAGGAAAATTTGGCCTTGGAGTACAGAATGAAGCAGGGCAAAGGCTAATAGAGTTCTGCCAAGAGTATGCACTGGTCATGGCAAATACCTTCTTCCAACAACACAAGAGAAGACTCCAAACATGGACATCACCAGATGGTCAATATCAAAATTAGACTGATTATATTCTTTGTAGCCAAAGTTGGAGAAGCTTTATACAGTCACAAAAACAAGACCAGGAGCTGACTATGGCTCAGATAATGAACTCTTTATTGCCAAATTCAAACTTAAATTGAAAAAGTAAGAGAAACCACTAGACCATTAAGGTATGATCTAAATCACATTTCTTACGATTATACAGTGAAAGTTTGAAATAAATTCAAGAGATTAAATCTGATAGACAGAGTGCCTGAAGAACTATGGATGGAGGTTTGTGACATTGTACAGGAGGCAGATATCAAGACCATCCCCAGAGAAAGAAAGGCAAAATGGTTGTCTAAGGAGGCCTTACAAATAGCTATGAAAAGAAGAGAAGTGAAAGGCAAAGGAGAAAAGAAAAGATATACCCATTTGAATGCAGAGTTCCAAAGAATAGCAAGGAGAGAAAACAAAGCCTTCCTCAGTGATCAATGCAAAGAAATAGAGGAAAACAATAGAATGGGAAAGACTCTTCAAGAAAATTATAGATACCAAGGGAATATTTCCTGCAAAGATGGACACAATAAAGGACAGAAGTGGTAGAGACCTAACAGAAGCAGGAGATATTAAGATGAATTGTCAAGAATACTGAGAACTATATAAAAAAGATCTTCACAACCCAGATAATCACTATGGTGTGATCACTCATCTAGAGCCAGACATCCTGGAATGTGACTTCAAGTGGGCCTTCAGAAACATCACTACAAGCAAAGCTTACTGGATGTGATGGAATTCCAGTTGAGCTTTTTCAAATCCTAAAAGATGATGCTGTGAAAGTACTGCACTCAACATGCTGGCAAATTTGGAAAACTCAGCAGTGGCCACAGGATTGGAAAAGGTCAGTTTTCATTCCAATCCCAAAGAAAGGCAATGCCAAAGAATGCTCAAACTACCGCACAATTGCACTCATCTCACATGTTAGTAGAGTAATGCTCAAAATTCTCCAAGCCAGGCTTCAATGTACGTGAATGGTGAAGTTCCAGATGTTCAAGCTGGATTTAGAAAAGGCAGAAGAACCAGAGATCAAATTGTCAACATCTGTTGGATCATGGAAAAAGCANAGTAATGCTCAAAATTCTCCAAGCCAGGCTTCAATGTACGTGAATGGTGAAGTTCCAGATGTTCAAGCTGGATTTAGAAAAGGCAGAAGAACCAGAGATCAAATTGTCAACATCTGTTGGATCATGGAAAAAGCAAGAGAGTTCCAGAAAAACATCTACTTCTGTTTTCTTGACCTTGTCAAAGTCTGACTGTGTGGATCACAACAAAGTGTGGAAAATTCTTCAACAGATTAGAATACCAGACTACCTGACCTGCCTCTTGAGAAACCTGTATGCAGGTCAGGAAGCAACAGTTAGAATGGGACATGAAACAACACACTGGTTCCAAATATGAAAAGGAGTACGTCAAGGCTGTATATTGCCACCCAGCTTATTTAACTTCTATGCAGAGTACATCATGAGAAACGCTGGGCTGGAAGAAGCACAAGCT
>SJYW01047001.1:29533-43396 GCA_006410735.1 Raphicerus campestris
TTGGCTGGAGAATCCCATGGACAGAGGGGGCCTGGTGGGCTGCAGTCCATGGGGAAGGACAGCCCACTCCAGTGTTCTTGCCTGGAGAATCCCATGGACAGAGGGCCCTGGTGGGCTCAGTCAGTGGCGTTGTGAAGAGCCGGTCGGGATTGAGCAGCTAACACTTTCACTTCGTGATCATTCTGCTTTCGCTCTCAGTAGGATCAGACGTTCCCGACCTGTCGCCGCCACTGTTTCGTTTTTAACTTTGACCTGTTAGCTCGGCCAGTAAACTAGCAGCAGGAGGAGACAGCGCCTCTCTTTTCTGTCGCAGTTCACGGGCATGGTGGTTGGCACGTGGGTGATTAGAGTCGCATGGACAGACTGCTCTTTCTTTGTTTTCTGATTCCCAGTTACACCTCGTTTTCATATGTGGAGAAGTTTGCACTCAGTTGATTTGATTACACCATAATACATACTTAAGTCCCTGTGCTTGCTAACTTAGCCAGCAGTAAACACTTGCCAGCTTGAATGAAATCATTTCTACTTGCAAAGCTCAGCTTGTGTTGCAGGGGCCGGCAATTTGGGGAACTTTAGGGCTTTCTTTCAGCCCATGTAATGTATACATTTTGCTGAAAGAGGAAAGTTGGCCAACACTCCACAATTGTTCCCGATCCTTTTGCACGCTTCCTCGGTTCCTTAGATTTGGAGTGGAATTTAGAACTTTTCCAAAAGCCAGTGAAGTAAAACAGATCTTGAAAGTAAGAGAACAGTGAGCTGTGAAATTGAGTAAGAGAGAAAAGCCTTAAGAACTGATAATGCTTTAAATGTTTTACAAAGTTTTTCTTTTCTTAATTAGCTACAGATTTATGCTACTTCAGTATTGAAAATGTGGCCTTTTTTCTGTCTTACCTGGATAGTTCTTGAGCTGCGATGCGATTTTAATCCAGTCAGATCATATTATTTTCAAATTTTATATATCATTGTTGTTGCTGTTCACTCGCCAAGTCGTATCCGACTCTTTATATCTGATTATTAACAATCAATTTTATTGATGTCTACAATTTCAATTCAAACTTTGGGACTGTACTTTTTCCACCTAGTGTTCCATGCTTTGTATTAAAGAGTGTGAAATTTCCCGCTGGTATTTGTCAGAATACTGATGACATGTACCTTAAATTTGTACTTCAAATTTACAGTGTCAGAACTCAGAATGTATTAACCATAATCTGTGGATGTGTGTGTGTGTGATTGATGTGTATCTGTTGCATATAATAAAAAGTTACGGTTCATGGCTCATACTTCTTTAGGAAATCAGCATATCATTTCTTTGAGATTTCCCTGGTGGCTCAGACAGTAAAGAATCTGCCTGCAGCACAGCAGACCTAGGTTCGCTCCCTGGGCCGAAAAGATACCCTGGAGAAGGGAATGGCATCCCACTCCAGTATTCTGACCTGGAGAATTCCATGGACAGAGGAGCCTGGTGGGCTGCAGTCCATGGGGTTGCAAAGAGTCAGACATGACTGAGAGGGAAGGAAAGCAAGTGCGTTTATTTTGAAAACAATTCAAGGGAAAATCTGATGGAGCAAGGTTCTTTTTTCCTTCCCTGCCCACATGCAGACACAAATACACACATCCCTCCTCTTTGTCCATTTTGATAGTATTGATGATGAAATTTGTTTACATTCCACTCTTTCCAGGAAGGACTTGAGACAGCTTTTAAAATTCTAAAATATATTCTGTATTTGAAAATAGGAGATTACACAGAAGATACTTTATGAGATGATCATCACTTTTATAAAAGGAGTGACCATAGTTTCTTTTTATTTTTTATTAATCTTTTTGTTTCTATTGTGGTATAGTCGATTAACAATGTTGTGATATCTTCAAGTTGAACAGCAAAGGCACTCAGTCAAACATATGCATGTATCCATCCTACTTCAAACGCCTCTCCCATGCGAGTTCCCTGTGCTGGACAGTAAGGCCTTGTTAATTATTCATTTTAAACACAGCAGTGTGTCCATGTCCATCCCAAGCTCCCTCACTATCCCTTCTCTCATCCTTCTCCCTGGGAACCATAAGGTTATTACAGAGTATTGAGCAGAGTTCCCTGTGCTGACCAGCAGGTCCTTGCTGGTTCTGCATGTTAAATACAGCAGTGTGTCCATGTCCATCCCAGACTCCCTGACTGTCCCTTCCCCGTCCTCTCCGCCCCCCACCCAGCAACCATGAGTTCACGTCTAAGTCTCTGCATCTATTTCTGTTTTGTACATAAGTTCGTTTGCATCATNGTGTCCATATCCATCCCAAACTCCCTAACTATCCCTTCCCCTATCTTCCCCTCTGGAAACCACAAGGTTATTACAGAGTATTGAGCAGAGTTCCCTGTGCTGACCAGCAGGTCCTTGCTGGTTCTGCATGTTAAATAAGGCAGTGTGTCCATGTCCATCCCAAACTCCCTGACTGTCCCTTCCTCCATCCTTCCACCTGGTGACCATAGGTTATCACAGAGTATTGAGCAGAGTTCCCTGTGCTGGGCAGCAGGGCCTTGCTGGTTCTCCATATTAAACACAACAGGGTGTCCATGTCCATCCCAGACTCCCTGAATATCCCTTCCCCCATCCTTCCCGCTGGGAACCATAAGGTTATTACAGAGTATTGAGCAGAGTTCCCTGTGCTGGGCAGCAGGGCCTTGCTGCTTCTCCATGTTCAGCACAGCAGTGTGTGCATGTCCATCCCAGACTCCCTGACCGTCCCTTCCCCGTCCTCCCCGCCCCCCACCCAGCAACCATAAGTTCACGTCTAAGTCTCTGCATCTATTTCTGTTTTGTACATAAGTTCGTTTGCATCATTGCTTTTTAGGTTCTTCACATAAGGGGTGTCACACAATGACTCTGCCTCTCTGCCTGACTCCCTTCACCCAGGATGACAGTCTCTAGGTGCATCCATGCTGGTGCAGATGGCATGACTTCATTCTTTGTAACGGCATGCAACATGCCATTGTATATATGTGCCACATCCACTTTATCCCTCTGCTGAAGGACACTGAGGTTGCTTCAGCATTTTGACCTGCCTCTCCGATGTTGTGGACATCAGACCCCATGAGTCTTTAACTTGAGGATTTGTGTTCTCTCGCAGTCTCTGTTTCCCAAGAAGAATTATGAGTGCGTGACCAGCTGTGAGTTCCTCAAGTACATCCTGTCGGTGAAGCAGGGAGACTGCCCCTCCCCAGAGAAGGCCAGCGGGTTTGCCGCCGCCTGCGTGGAAAGCTGCGACGTGGACGATGAGTGCTCCGGGGTGAAGAAGTGCTGTTCTAATGGCTGCGGGCACACCTGCCAGGTGCCCAAGACTCTGTACAAAGGTGAGGAGCAGGGCGGAGTGGGGGTGAAGGGGCTCCCAGCCTCACAGCAGCTTGTGTGTGCGTGTGGCAGAGGGTGTCGATCAAAGACGTGACGATGGCCAGCAAACACAGAGCTGCAGGAAGAAATACCCTGCGTCACACAAACATCTGAAAAGTTGTGAACTCACGCTGTGGTGCAGTGAACTGTCCATGTGAATGTTTATCCCTGTTTTTACTGAAGAACGGTTGGTTTACAATATTGCTTTCTGGTGTACAGCCTCGTGACTCAACGTGAAGCTATTGAGTATAATAATAATAGAATAGAATATAATAAACATAATAAAATATGTTGTCAGTTCAGTTGAGTCGCTCAGTCGTGTCCGACTCTTTGCGACCCCATGAATTGCAGCACGCCAGGCCTCCCTGTCCATCACCATCTCTTGGAGTTCACTCAGACTCACATCCATTGAGTCCATGATGCCATCCAGCCATTTCATCCTCGGTCGTCCGCTTCTCCTCCTGCCCCCAATCCCNGGGTAGCCGTGGCCCTCCGCTTTACAGGTGGCGTGACCCAGGGCTCGTCTCCAGCGGGTGCCAACCTGGAATCAATGGCATTATCAGTTTGTTTCTTTTCAAAAAAGCTGATGACGCCACTGCTTTCATATTTCCATGAACCTGTCAGTACTTGAAATTTGTCAACCTCAGGATTTTCGAGGTGGACCACTTTTCACAAAGTAATCACTCACATTTTGGATACAGTGACCGCATGCCCTCATGTGATAGGAACCCAGATGCCTTCAGGACAGCTGTCCTTATGAGAGATGCTGCTGCCTCNGGACCACTTTTCACAAAGTAATCACTCACATTTTGGATACAGTGACCGCATGCCCTCATGTGATAGGAACCCAGATGCCTTCAGGACAGCTGTCCTTATGAGAGATGCTGCTGCCTCTGCTGCTGCTAAGTGAGAGACGTTATGCAGTGACTAATTAATGACTCACTGAAACTCTGTGTCTGGGTGCGTTTTCACACCTGGACTTGTGTTGTGGCACGTCCTTTATGAACACTCGCCTCGGGTGATTTGCAGCTGCCGATTGCCAGCCTTCGGCGATTTTTCCGTCATTCTCTTTTGAACTTTTCTTTTTGTTTTTTGAAGCGTTGGGTTTCCGTGCCTTTGATTTCAGCCACAGACTTGCTACGCTTTCAAGAAACACCCCCATATATTGCGGGATGCTACACACCGTAGCGTTTTGACATTTTTAATGGAATCGTTTACATTTCAGATGACGACGAAGTTGTTTGAAACCAATAAAGAAAGATGGTAGTCGTTTACATAATGAAAACCACACTGAGGACAGATCTCTGTCATGCGCTCTGGGGATGCCGGCAGGAGGCTGGGAGAGCTCACAAGAACAAGACCCCTGGAAGGGGCGACGGTGGGGGCCGGGCCCCGTCTGCACACAATTAACAGCCCAGAGGGTGCAGTTCCTCCCAATCAGGGCAGCCAGCCGGCCCTAATGCAGACCAGATGGATGCAGACCGTTTCTTCACGTGCAAATGGCGAGATCGTTGCCCGTCAGCATGAAGGAGACGCTTAAGGGAAGGAATCTGAGGTGACAGCGCCCTGATGCTCAGTCGTGTGGTGTGCAGGCCCGTGGCAGTCACATGACATTCACGACCGTGGCCTCAGAGCATGCGGGTGTGGGGGCAGGCCCCCCCCTGCTGAGCTCAGGGTCCTTCAGCGCTGGACCAGTGACTGCAGCTGCACTTACCCTAGAGGATTCTCCGTGGAGGGCCAAGGAGAAGGGCGGGCTTGCAGTCTCAGGCAGTGCTCTGTGAGGAGACTAATGAGCCATCTTCTGTCCCTTAAAAAAAAAAAAAGAATGCATTTTTAATTAAGGGATCGTCACTTTGCAGGGTTCTGTTGGTTTCTGCCATACAACAAGAATGAGCCCTAAGTGTGTGTGTGTGCACACACATATATATAACATATATATACACACACAGTACAACATATATATATATATATATATGTTTAATAAAACACATTAAGGAAATGGCAACCTACTCCAGTGTTCTTGCCTGGGGAATCCCAGGGACGGCGGAGCCTGGTGGGCTGCTGTCTATGGGGTCGCAGAGTTGGACACGACTGAAGCGACTTAGCAGCAGCAGCAGCATATACATATATATATATATAAAGCACAGTCCATCCTAAAGGAAATCAGTCCTGAATATTCATTGGAAGGCCTGATGCTGAAGCTGAAAACTCCAATTCTTTGGCCACGTGATGCGAAGAACTGACTCATTGGGNGATTTTTCCGTCATTCTCTTTTGAACTTTTCTTTTTGTTTTTTGAAGCGTTGGGTTTCCGTGCCTTTGATTTCAGCCACAGACTTGCTACGCTTTCAAGAAACACCCCCATATATTGCGGGATGCTACACACCGTAGCGTTTTGACATTTTTAATGGAATCGTTTACATTTCAGATGACGACGAAGTTGTTTGAAACCAATAAAGAAAGATGGTAGTCGTTTACATAATGAAAACCACACTGAGGACAGATCTCTGTCATGCGCTCTGGGGATGCCGGCAGGAGGCTGGGAGAGCTCACAAGAACAAGACCCCTGGAAGGGGCGACGGTGGGGGCCGGGCCCCGTCTGCACACAATTAACAGCCCAGAGGGTGCAGTTCCTCCCAATCAGGGCAGCCAGCCGGCCCTAATGCAGACCAGATGGATGCAGACCGTTTCTTCACGTGCAAATGGCGAGATCGTTGCCCGTCAGCATGAAGGAGACGCTTAAGGGAAGGAATCTGAGGTGACAGCGCCCTGATGCTCAGTCGTGTGGTGTGCAGGCCCGTGGCAGTCACATGACATTCACGACCGTGGCCTCAGAGCATGCGGGTGTGGGGGCAGGCCCCCCCCTGCTGAGCTCAGGGTCCTTCAGCGCTGGACCAGTGACTGCAGCTGCACTTACCCTAGAGGATTCTCCGTGGAGGGCCAAGGAGAAGGGCGGGCTTGCAGTCTCAGGCAGTGCTCTGTGAGGAGACTAATGAGCCATCTTCTGTCCCTTAAAAAAAAAAAAAGAATGCATTTTTAATTAAGGGATCGTCACTTTGCAGGGTTCTGTTGGTTTCTGCCATACAACAAGAATGAGCCCTAAGTGTGTGTGTGTGCACACACATATATATAACATATATATACACACACAGTACAACATATATATATATATATATATGTTTAATAAAACACATTAAGGAAATGGCAACCTACTCCAGTGTTCTTGCCTGGGGAATCCCAGGGACGGCGGAGCCTGGTGGGCTGCTGTCTATGGGGTCGCAGAGTTGGACACGACTGAAGCGACTTAGCAGCAGCAGCAGCATATACATATATATATATATAAAGCACAGTCCATCCTAAAGGAAATCAGTCCTGAATATTCATTGGAAGGCCTGATGCTGAAGCTGAAAACTCCAATTCTTTGGCCACGTGATGCGAAGAACTGACTCATTGGGAAAGACCCTGATGCTGGGAAAGATGGAAGGCATGAGGAGAAGGGGACGACAGAGGATGAGATGGTTGGATGGCATCACCGACTTGATGGACATGAGTTTGAGCAAGCTCTGGGAGTTGGTGATAGACAGGGAGGCCTGGCCTGCTGCAGTCCATGGGGTCACAAAGAGTCGGATGTGACTGAGCTACTAACACTTAAACTCTCACTGTTTTCCTATGTTCCATATACATGTGTTACTATACAATATTTACTCTCTTTCTGATTTACTTGTATAACAGGCTCTGGTTTCATCCATCTCACTAGAACTCGAGTCAAATTCATTTTTTATGGCTGAGTAGTATTCCGCTGTGTATGTAACAGTCTTTTTATCCATCCGTCAATGGACATCACGGTTACTTCCATGGCTTAGCTGTTGTCGTGAACACTTGGGGTACCTGTGTCTTTTTCAGTTGTAGTATTCTGAGGGTATATGCCTGGTAATAGGATTGCTGGTTTGTATGGAAGGACTGATATTGGCCTTCTGATCCTTTGGCCACCTGAGGTGAAGAACTGACTCATTGGAAAAGACCCTGATGCTGGGAAGGATTGAGGGCGGGAGGAGAAGGGCATGACAGAGGATGAGGTGGGTGGATGGCATCACTGACTCCGTGGACATGAGTTTGAGTGAACTCCATTCCCACCCACAGCGCAGTAGGGTTCCCTTTTTCTCCACACTCTCTCCAGCATTCATTGTTTGTAGATTTTTTTGGTGTGTGCCTTGCCTTGCTCTGTTTAAACAGGAAGTAAAAGAATGTTTGAGTCCCAGGACCTTGATGGCAGAGCTCCTTGAATAGATATGATCCCAGAGGAGGTGGCAGTGAAAGCCTGCGATGAGCCTTCTCGTTCCTCTCTGAGACTCTCAAGCAGAGATTTTTACCCCTGTTGCCATGTCTTCCTCCTCCTCCTTCCTGAGATAAGAATAAAGAAGTGGGCTGCTCCTACTTTTCCGGGCGTATTCCTGAGAGAAGGATAGCGCAGTGGGCTAGGCCGTTTCTTCGGTGAACAGCTCCACACCATTTGCTTCTGCAGAGTACTTCTTATGGGGACATNTAAAGAAGTGGGCTGCTCCTACTTTTCCAGGCGTATTCCTGAGAGAAGGATAACGCAGTGGGCTAGGCCGTTTCTTCGGTGAACAGGTCCACACCATTTGCTTCTGCAGAGTACTCCTTATGGGGACATTGGCTGGGGGGCTGGGGAGGGTGGAAGAGAACCCAGTTAATCACACACACACACACGCACACACACACACACACACACACACACACACACACACACACACACACACACACACACACCCGGAGCTTAAGCTTCGTAGGGAAGATGAGACATTCAGAGAGCTGGCTGTGGTCAGACACTTGAATGCCTGTGTCAACAGTAGCAGAGCAAGGAATGGAGCCTCGNGCTGGGGGGCTGGGGAGGGTGGAGGAGAACCCAGTTAATCACACACACACACACACACACACACACACACACCCGGAGCTTGAGCTTCGTAGGGAAGATGAGACATTCAGAGAGCTGGCTGTGGTCAGACACACTTGAATGCCTGTGTCAACGGTAGCAGAGCAAGGAATGGAGCCTTGCACTTCTAGCTGGAGGCTGAGGGAAGGTGGCTGAGAAGACGGTGGCATCTGGACTGAGCCTGGACGTATTCCAGAGTCTATGTCAGAAAACCGAAGGCAAGAGATTGCAGAGTGCAGGAGAGCGTGCCACCAGACCATAGGAGTAGGGAGCGCCTGGCAGTGTGGTCATGGGAAGCCGGGTGTCTCATTTCTGTTTACTGGTCCCATCTTGTCCAGCTCTCTGCAGCTCCATGGACTGTAGCCCACCGGGCTCCTCCGTCCATGGGATTCTCCAGGCAAGAATACTGGAGTTGATTGGCGGAGCGCACTCTGTGACTCTTGCAAGCTGCAGCTAAGACCCAACACAGCTGGAAATGAATAAACACCTAAGTAAATAGATTTTTTTTTTCATGTACACCCGTGGCCGATTTCATGTCGATGTGTTGGCAGAAACCCCCACAGTACTGTATTAGCCTCCAATTAAAATCAGTTAATTAAAAAAAAATCATCAGTGAGCTTTTGAACAGGTACACACGTGCTGCGTTTAAAGCACCCAGCTCCATCCAGATCAGTGATGAATGACTTTAGAATTTCCCACCATAAGAAGACCTCGGCATGAATTCAGATCAAAATGAGATGAGCTGGAATTTTAGCCGCACCGCTAGCCTGCGGCNGTGGCTGAGAAGACGGTGGCATCTGGACTGAGCCTGGACGTATTCCAGAGTCTATGTCAGAAAACCGAAGGCAAGAGATTTCAGAGTGCAGGAGAGCGTGCCACCAGACCATAGGAGTAGGGAGTGCCTGGCATTGTGGTCGGGGGAAGCCGGGTGTCGAAGGCAGGTGGTGTCTCGTTTCTGTTTACTGGTCCCGTCTTGTCCAGCTCTCTGCAGCTCCATGGACTGTAGCCCACTGGGCTCCTCCGTCCATGGGATTCTCCAGGCAAGAATACTGGAGTTGATTGGCGGAGCGCACTCTGTGACTCTTGCAAGCTGCAGCTAAGACCCAACACAGCTGGAAATGAATAAACACCTAAGTAAATAGATTTTTTTTTTCATGTACACCCGTGGCCGATTTCATGTCGATGTGTTGGCAGAAACCCCCACAGTACTGTATTAGCCTCCAATTAAAATCAGTTAATTAAAAAAAAATCATCAGTGAGCTTTTGAACAGGTACACACGTGCTGCGTTTAAAGCACCCAGCTCCATCCAGATCAGTGATGAATGACTTTAGAATTTCCCACCATAAGAAGACCTCGGCATGAATTCAGATCAAAATGAGATGAGCTGGAATTTTAGCCGCACCGCTAGCCTGCGGCAGATCTCCTCTGGGTTTTGTAGCCTTCCCTCCGCTGAGACTGAAGAAATGGAGCCTTCCAAACTCTTCGTTTCAAATGAGTTGTCAGCGCTCTAGGCAAACGCTCATCCTCAGTGCAGAGTGGCTTAACAGGCAGCCAGTGTTCTTGGTTCGTGTGGCACTGCACTCTACCTAAATTCGGTTGGTTCCATCGATCCCTTTGCTATTAGGAATTTGTTCTAAGTTCCCCTTTCCATCATNGCAGATCTCCTCTGGGTTTTGTAGCCTTCCCTCCGCTGAGACTGAAGAAATGGAGCCTTCCAAACTCTTCGTTTCAAATGCGTCGTCAGCGCTCTAGGCAAACGCTCATCCTCAGTGCAGAGTGGCTTAACGGGCAGCCGGTGTTCTTGGTTCGTGTGGCACTGCACTCTACCTAAATTCGGTGGGTTCCATCGATCCCTTTGCTATTAGGAATTTGTTCTAAGTTCCCCTTTCCATCGTGGCTGCTATTTGGAACCGTGGTTCTTACATCTTTGGGTTACCAGGCAACTTGCTCGCTCCGTTCTGGGGAGAGAGAGAGAAACCAAAATGATGAAGTATGTTCTGACGAGCCACCTGTGAGGGACTGTTTTTGAAGCCAGGCACTCACCCGTGCCAAAACCCAAACATTATAAATTCATCTTTTTTCCCCCCTAGTTTTAAACAGCAAGTCTGTGGGGAGAGCCCCAGCAATCACTTGGAGAAATCCACGAGACCTGTGCTTCAGAAACCATTCCTGTATGCTTTGACCACATGAAAGCACTGGGCTTTATAATGTTTTCCTTAAAAGGAAGACTCTCTCCGACGGAGAGGAGAGGAAACTCAGGAACCATATCATAAGCACCCTGAGATATAGCAGCGGAGGCCGAGTGTGTTACATGGAGAAGGACTCGAGACTCCTCGTGACTGTCGTCTCTGGTGGGTTCCGTGTCAGGCTCCTCTGTGCAGCTTGCTGTGTACATGTGTGTTTCTGTCGTGTCCGACTCTTGCTGCCCCATGGACTGCAGCCCGCCAGGCTCCTCTGTCCATGGGATTCCGCAGGCAAGAATGCTGGAGTGGGTTGCCATGACCTCCCTCCATTGGATCCGCCCGACCTAGAGATCAAACCAGAGTATTCTGTCTCTCCTGCATTGCAGGCAGATTCTTTACCACTTGAGTCATCAGGGAAACCTGTTGATGCAACATATCCAGGCCTAATTCCGCCTGTTCACTTATGCGTTAGAGAATGGGAATTCTATCAGCTTTTCATTACAAACCACACTGAACCCAGTTTGGGTTCAGAAGGACACTTGGCACATAGTAAATGTGAGGTATTTCTCTTCCCCTTACAAAAGGTTTCGTCTGCCCTTGTGTCACGTTTTAACTTCAGCGGGAGTGCTTTCTAACACTGCTGTCTATAAAGTTCTTGCACTTTTCCTTTTATTTGAAAGAATGCACATAAAGAACTGATCTGAGGTTATGGGTTTCCCTGGTGGCTCAGACGCTAAAAACTCTGCCTGCAATGCAGGAAACCTGGGTTGCATCCCTGGTTCAGGAAGCTCCCCCTGGAGAAGGGAATGACAACCCACTCCAGTATTCTTGCCTGGAGAATCCCATGGACAGAGAAGCTTGGCAGGCTACCATTCTTGGGGGTCACAAAAAGTCAGACACAGATAAGTGACGAACACTCGAGGTTACTGGGGAGACAAAACCNTATTCCCTCTTGGCTCTGTAATTTTAAAGTGATTATTTGGGGGCGGGGTGGGGGAGGAAGAGATTGGAGTGTCTTATCTTCGTTATGGGAATATGCCATCTTGGTATTCTGAACACTGAATTGGGCCTTATGTTTAAGAAAATGTGAAAGTGAAAGAGTTAGCCGCTTAGTTGCGTCCAGCTCTTTGCAACCCCGTGGACTGTAGCCCACCAGGCTCCTCTGTCGATGGGACTCTCCAGGCAAGAACACTGGAGTGGGTTAATTCCCTTCTCCAGGGGGATATTCCTTATTCAGGGATCAGATCCAGGTCTCCCGCATTGTAGGCAGATTCTTTACTCTTTGAGCCACCAGGGAAGAAAATTTGAGCCAAATACTATTAGTTTATTTAAAGGCATTATCTCCTAGTGCTGTTTCATCAGTTAGGTTGTTTCCTATTTCACAAACTAGGTGATATTATCCTGGATTATTGCAATCACACGTAAAGCATGAGATATTTTTCCAGGGCGGTGAGTAATGATAGAATGAATGAAGTAGATTAAGGAAATGATGAAACACCACCAGTTGACTTTCCTAAACTGGGAATTTTCTTTAGAAATGTAGATGATTTTGCTCTTTTCCTGGGAACTTTGGATTTCTGGAAGCATAGCCATGTATTTTCAGCACATAGACATCCAGGTGCATCGTTGAAAACGTGAATGGCTGTGATTATCTTGACACGTTTTAATTTTTCTTTTGCTTTGAAGTGGTGATGAGCTGGAAGAGTAGCTTCCTCTGAGAAGGGTCTGCATTGACGTGGCGTAGCTTCAGGAGTGAGTCACACCACAGATTTGGTTCTAGGGGCCTCAGAGAACATGAAGGCAGGAGGAGACTGTGGCAATATTCTACCAGAGAGAGGAGGAGAACATGTATAATGGAGTTGGATAGCGAGACATCTGGTCGACCCACAGTAGATGAACAGTCAGTTCAGGACTACCTGGGGGGAGGCGTTGAGGCTCAACAACCATTGGAAGAGCCTCAGTAGCTCCTGGTTTCATCTCCAAGAAGTAACCTGGGAAGCAGCGTGGCCAGAGCAGCAGGAGGACCAGTCCCAAGCAGACTTGGGACGTTACGTGTGGCAGGGACGCACAGGGCTTTGGGGAGATGGCCAGCTCTTTTGGGAGGGGTGGGCAGTGAGAGCTTCTGAAGTCATGTCATGAAGAATCACCAGCTGGGACTTCCCTGGTGGTCCAGTAGCTAAGACTTTGTGTTCCCAACGCAGGGGACCCAGGTTCAATCCCCGCTCGGGAACTGGGTACCACCTGCCACAAGTGAGTTCCCATGTCCCAGCTAAAGATGCCACATGCTGGAACGAAGACCCAGCGTGGCCGAAGAAATACAAATCAGTTCAAAAGCAAAATAAACCAAACATACGCAAAAATAAAGGCATACTGGAGTGGATGGCCATTCCCTTCTCCAGGGGATCTTCCTGACATGGGGATGAAACCCAGGTCTCCCGCATTGCAGGTGGATTTTTAGTGTCTGCGCCACCAGGAAAGCCCAAGAATACTGGAGTGGGGAAGCCTATCCCTTCTCCAGTGATCTTCCCAACCCAGGAATCAAACCGGAGTCTCCTGCATTGCAGGCGGATTCTTTACCAGCTGAGCTACCAGGGAAGCCAAATAAGTTTAACAACAACAAAAAAAAAGATTCTCCAGCTGCCATACTGAGAAAGACTCAGACAGGCCTTCCCAGTAATCAGGGAGAGAGGAAGGTGAAATGGGCCCGGGGTGTTATTCTGGTAGAGACAGGGGAATTCCAGATAGACTCTGTAGTATTGATATTCCCACGGGAGCTGATCAGTGAGAGCCCAGGAAGGATACAGCCTCGAAGTTTGGGGAAGGAGCCGTGGGAAGGAGGATGGTGCATTTCCTGAGATGGGGTGTCTGCTATGGGGAGTAGGGGCTGGAGGGGCCAAGGCTGGCAAAGTAGTCTCCCAAGTGGCTCAGTGGTGAAGAATCTGTCTGCCCAGGCAGGAGATTCATGTTCGATTCCTGGGGGTCAGGAAGATTCCCCCAGAGAAAGAAATGGCAGCCCACTCCAGTATTTTTGCCTGGAGAATCCCATGGACAGAGGAGCCTGGCGGGCTACAGTCCATGGTGTTGCAGAGAGTCAGACGTGGCTAAGCGAGTAAACAGCAACAGTTATTTTATATAAAACATATTTCACATGAATATATTTCTGGGTCTTCCCAGGACTCACTGAAACAACATTATCTCAGCATAAGTCTCGGGCATTCCCGGAGGGTTCCTAATGTTGATTGTTTGAGAACGACTTGGTTAAAAAAAAAAAAAAATACAATGTGCTTTGGATTAGTGATTAGCCTAGAAAAGCAATTACAAAACTTAAAAAAAAAAAAAAAACCCACAAACC
>SJYW01047001.1:81815-95572 GCA_006410735.1 Raphicerus campestris
ACTGAACTGAACTGAAGCATCTCATCTAACGAAAAGGTGAACATACGGGAGATGAAAGCATCTCAGGCACAGAGGAGTAAACCGCCAACATCCTAACTTCTGAACGTGCACATGTGTTGTCCCTATACTTGAGGTTATCCAGACAGGATCTTAACGCTCTGCCCCTGGCTTCCTGCAGTGAACAGTACATGAAGACACTCACCCACTCCCCTGCAGGAAGCACTGATTAATCCACTCATCTCGCCGCACTGTTTTGTCCCCAGGACACCTCCAGCTGTGAAGCTTCTTGTCAACGGTGGCTGGAGATTTGGTTGGCCCCAGTGATGGGCTGGGAAGAAGGACTTCCCTGGTGGTCCAGTGGTCAAGATATCACCTTCCAACGCAGGGGTCGCGGGTTCCGTCCTTGGGCGGGAAGCTAGGATCACACACGCCCTTGGGCCAAAAGCAAAACGGAACATAGAACAGAAGTGGTGTTGTATCAAATTTGATACTTTTCAAAGGATCCGCATCAAAGAATCCTAAGGATGAAAAAGAACAGCACCGTTGTGAACATCCTGTGAACACACCTTCTGAGTCATACATGTGCATACATATTCCCCCCACCCAGAGCTGAGACTCTTAGGTCAGAGGATGTTGACCCCTAGCAGAGTCTTGCACAGTGCTTGGACCATGCACCCGCCCACCAGGAGGCTTAGATGTTCTCCACACAGTCTCCCCAAGTGAAGAATCCATCTTTTTCTCAGCTTGGCCCTTCTGGTATGTGTGTTGTGATGGCTCGCTGCTCTCTGCGTTTGCACGTTGCTGCTCGTCCAGGGGTTGAACAGCTTGTTGTGAGGTTATTGGCAATGGGGCTCCTCTTTTCCAAAGCACGCTCCAGGTGGTTTAGCCAGCCTGTCCTGCAAAAGTCCTTTATGTTTGGAGTATTTGAGTCATGTGCTGGTTTCACTCAGTTTCTTTCTATTTTATTTCTTTCACTTTCCTGAGAGTTCTTACTTTGGGGCTTCACTGGGCTTGCCTGGTAGCTCAGTTGGTAAAGAACCTGCCTGCAATGCAGGAGAACCCAGTTTGATTCCTGGGTAAGAAAGATCCACTGGAGAAGGGATAGGCTACCCACTCCAGTATTCTTGGGCTGGAGAATCCCCTGGACAGAGGAATCTGATGGGCTACAGTCCATGGGTTGGCAAAGAGCTGGACACAACTGAGCATGCACATTTGGCTTAAAGGTAACACGTGAACGTGCTGTGGACTTTGTGTCTTTAAAGCTCTACCTCACGCTAGTGATTTGAAAAAGAAAGAGCCTGTGGATCATCCGTGCCCACGGGACTGTGTCCTTGTAGATTTGTGGAGTCACTGGGGTTTATGCGCCAGTCCTGGGGTGCTTTGGTCCTCAGTGGAAATGCTTGTGCTGGGCTGGAAGGGAACCCGCGTCCACGTTCCCACCCGCCACTGCCCTCTGGGTTCCGCCCTCGAACCAGGAACACACCCTTGGTGTGGTCAGCTTTCCCGCCGTGGACGCCGTGTCTGTCTCGTTGAGATCTGCTGTGTGTTAAAGTGGCCCAGAGCGCAGAGCTGCCCCCTAAGGCTCCCCAGGAGGAAGGTGACGCCCCACCTGGCATTGGAGGTGGGCGGCGGGCCCGTCTCCCTGCAGGTGTGGCCTGTGGCACCGTGAGCTCAGTGAGAGGGCGGTAGTAACATGGAGCTGCCTCCAGAAATAGTGAGAGGAGAGCCCCTGATTCAGGCTTGCGGCTGCGTGTCAGGGGCCGGGGTCACACTGAGAGCCCGTGAGGATGCTCTGAAAAGGGGGAAGAAAGTAACAGTGCAAGTCGCTCAGTCGTGTCCGACTCTCTGCGACCCCATGGACTATACAGCCCATGGGATTCTCCAGGCCAGGATATTGGAATGGGTAGCCTTTCCCTTCTCCAGGGGATCTTCCCAACCCATGGATCGAACCCAGGTCTCCCACATTGCAGGTGGATTCTTTAGCAGCTGAGCCACCAGGGAAGTCCAAAAAAAGGTGAAAAAGGGGTTAAGTTTGTGGGTTCTGAGATGACGACAGATTAAAGTACAGTGGGGCTGGAGGCAAAAGACATTTGCTGTCCTTCTGAGATTGTGAAAATGTTTTCAACTAGAGTTCTGTGTGTGTGTGTGTGTGTTAGTGGCTCAGTTGTGTGACTCTCTGCAACCCCACGGACTGTAACCCACCAGGCTTCTCTGTCCATGGAATTCTCCAGGCAAGAACACTGGAGCGGATTGCCATTCCCTAGAGTTCTTTCAGTTCATAAATAATTGTAATATCTCTTAGATTAGATTTGACTTTCCCTGGTGGCTCAGATGGTAAAGAATCTCCCTGCAATGCAGGAGACGTGGGTTCCGTCTCGGAGTGGAGAAGATTCCCCTGGAGAAGGAAATGGCAACCCACTCCAGTGCTCTTGCCTGGAGAAGCTCAGACAAGACAGAGGAACCTGGCAGGCTACAGTGAGCCCATGGAGATCACAAAGAGTCAGACATGACTGGGACGACTAATGCTTTTAAAAGAGATATAGTAAGCTTTTAAAAAGAACAAACACATTAAAACAGGTTACTTACTGATTGGCGGACAACAATACCCATCACCACAAGAGTCCAGTAATCCTGCATTTCCACCAAGGAGCAGCCACCCAGGATTTGCTATGCTGTGTTCACGGTGACTTTCAAAACCCTAACTTGTGCGAGTTACAAGATGGCTGTGAAATGCAGGCCACTGATGACCTGCCTCGGAAAAGCTTGGACTGCAAGTTGTGTCTGAAAACACGCCATCAAGGACTGTGGGAAAGACAGGCAGTTCATGTAAACTGTGTTTAGTGGAAGGCAACTGATTAACAGACACCTGCCGTTGAGAAGATGGTTTCTGACTCTTGGCAGCCAAAGTGGGGTTTCACCACGTCTCTCTTGGGCAGACTCCAGGGTCAGGCAGGAAGCAGAGACAGTGCTCAGGAGCCTTGACCGTGCTTTCTGTGGAGGGTGTGNCTGATGACCTGCCTCGGAAAAGCTTGGACTGCAAGTTGTGTCTGAAAACACGCCATCAAGGACTGTGGGAAAGACAGGCATTCATGTAAACTGTGTTTAGTGGAATGCAACTGATTAACAGACACCTGCCATTGAGAAGATGGTTTCTGACTCTTGGCAGCCAAAGTGGGGTTTCACCACGTCTCTCTTGGGCAGACTCCTGGGTCAGGCAGGAAGCAGAGACAGTGCTCAGGAGCCTTGACCATGCTTTCTGTGGAGGGTGCGGACAGGAAACACTGGCCGTTCTGGGGGTTGGTGGGTCTGGATCATCAAAGTGGGCTCTGGGAAGTGGTGGTGATTTAGTCGCTCAGTCGTGTCCGACTCTT
Organism: Raphicerus campestris; assembly: GCA_006410735.1. Classification (NCBI taxonomy): domain Eukaryota; kingdom Metazoa; phylum Chordata; class Mammalia; order Artiodactyla; family Bovidae; genus Raphicerus; species Raphicerus campestris. The sequence continues at coordinate 85,187 of SJYW01047001.1, forward strand.
TGCAAGTCTATAGCCTGCCAGGCTCCTCTGTCCATGCGGGTTCTCCAGGGAAGAAACCCAGGTCTCCTGCATTGCAGGTGGATTCTTTACCATCTGAGCCACCAGGGAAGCTCAGGCTCTGGACACAGGCTGTCNACACTGGCCGTTCTGGGGGTTGGTGGGTCTGGATCATCAAAGTGGGCTCTGGGAAGTGGTGGTGATTTAGTCGCTCAGTCATGTCTGACTCTTTGCGAGTCTGTAGCCTGCCAGGCTCCTCTGTCCATGCGGATTCTCCAGGGAAGAAACCCAGGTCTCCTGCATTGCAGGTGGATTCTTTACCATCTGAGCCACCAGGAAAGCTCAGGCTCTGGACACAGGCTGTCCCAGTTCCCTGGCCCTGGGGGGCTGATGAGGGGGAACCTGGTGGCCCCGAGGGTGAGGGTCTCCCCTCTGAGGGGATGCTGGGGTGCAGGCTCTGGGTCGGCCGGTCTGCACAGAACACAGATGCCTGCAGGTGAGCCGTCTGCTCTCTGGACATAAGGCCATCCCGAGGAGGGCCGTCCCGCCAGGCACCAGGAGGTCAGAGCCTCACAGATACAGAAAACCAAAGGCATCATTAAATAAAAGCAGAGGGAACGCAGGGGGACAGGAATCTAGGGTGTGGAGCCTGCTGAGCCAGCCACGGGAAGAGACTGGAAAGCCTTGGGTTTGCACGGAGATCCTCACTAAGGTGGGGGTCAGTGTCCAGAGACCCAGGGCGTGCAGTCAGGCCAGAGGCTTGCAGAGCTAAGGGGTGGGAGGGGCCGTCAGATGTGTGGCTCGGTAGACGCTCCTGTGAACCGCGCTGTAGGAACCCGTGGGTTCTTGTGGGAGCTATGGGTAATAATTGCACACCGAACAGCTACAGCACAGCAAAGTGGGGTCCACACGGCTGCTCCGCGCCGGGACTGTGAGGAGGACTCTGTGCCCGGCTCCGGACTCGGCACGAACTAGCCTGTTCTCTGTGGTGCGAATCACGCTCTCTAATAGGGGGTTGGGGGGGGGTACCCACCTGTCTAGTGGGATTTTACATTAAGAGGAAGAGTTTGACCCCTTCAGCGGCAGCAGCAAACGCTTCAGATTTGCTTTGTGGGCTTGAGGGACGCAGGGGTTCACCATGTACAGATGTGAGATTGCATCGGGGCACACAGGGGCGTNCACGAACTAGCCTGTTCTCTGTGGTGCGAATCATGCTCTCTAATAGGGGGTGGGGGGGGTACCCACCTGTCTAGTGGGATTTTACATTAAGAGGAAGAGTTTGACCCCTTCAGCGGCAGCAGCAAATGCTTCAGATTTGCTTTGTGGGCTTGAGGGACGCAGGGGTTCACCATGTACAGATGTGAGATTGCATCGGGACACACAGGGGCATCGGGTGGCACTCTGCCCACTGCTACCTGCCCTGCTCAGGGCTCTGCCCACCCCTTCCGGGAGCTGTGCCCATGCTGAGTTATCACCATAACCGTCTTGTCAGTACACTGTGCTTCTGTGAAGGTCGTTCTGTATCCAACTGTATCCCACCTCTGTCCCACCTAACGTGGATGTCATCCAGGCACTCTGTTACCCAGACGCCTCCAGGTTTCGGGTCCACGAGACCAGCTGCCTCTGGGAGGTCATTTCAGCACGATGCGTCAAGCCGCAGCACCTGTTGAAAGAAAGGGCATTCATTCGCTCATCATCTGACTTCATACTTTGCGTATAATGTACGGTTCTTTTCCAGTCAACCCACAGCTCTTGATGTCTGCCGTGTAAGAAGTTACAACCTCAACCCTTTTTAGCTCAACAGCATTGATCACTGCTTGCTATCTTTTTACTTTCTGGTGGAAAAGTCCTCCTTTTCTCATTTCCCAAAGTGCTCCACAGCAAGTTCCCAGCGGACCCAGCACTCCGTCAAAGAGGTCTGAGCTCTGAAAACCTCCCATCAAACGCTTGCTTTGAGTGCAGCTGGGACGCAAGGCTAATCACCCCAGGGGTGGTGGTGGGGGGTGTTGGGGGGTGGCGATGCCTTTCATGTCCGCCCGGGGACTCACTGGGTGATTGATAAACCCGGCCAGCCTCTGTTCCCACACTCAGGCCTGGTTCTGCAACAGTTTTGTCTTTTTTTTCCACTCGGTCAATCTCCCAAAGAAAAGCCATGGACAGAAAACACGCCGCCCGGGCTGGAGGTGGAGACATTACGTAAGGGGCCCTGTTCTGTGGGTGCTGGAGCAGCAGGTCTGATTCTGCAGGGCGCACACAGCTGGCGAGCCTGGGGCGCACTCACTGCACACTGTTCTCACCCTCCTCTCCTGAGGAGGAGACCCTGTGCACACGGAGCACACACAGAGCACACGCAGAGTCCACACAGCACACATGGAGCAAACCTGGCGTCCACACAGAGCACACACGGAGTCCACACAGCACACCTGGAGCACACACAGAGCACACGCAGAGTCCACATGGAGTCCATGGAGCACACATGGAGCAGACATGGAGTCCACATGGAGCACACGCATAGCACATGCAGAGTCCACATAGCACACACGGAGCACACATGGAGTCCACATAGCACACATGGAGCACATGCAGAGTCTACAAGGAGCAGACATGGAGCATACATGGGGTCCACACAGAGCACATGNCACGGAGCACACGCAGAGTCCACATGGAGTCCATGGAGCACACATGGAGCAGACATGGAGTCCACATGGAGCACACGCACAGCACATGCAGAGTCCACACAGCACACACGGAGCACACGCAGAGTCCACACGGAGCAGACATGGAGCATGCATGGAGTCCACACAGAGCACACACAGCACACACAGAGCACACATGGAGTCCACACAGCACACACAGAGCACATGCTGAACACACACAGAGCATATGCAGAGTCCACATGGAGCAGACATGGAGCATGCAAGGAGTCCACACAGAGCATACACAGAGTCCACATGGAGCACACACAGAGTCCACACAGCACACATGGAGCACACATGGAGTCCATAGAGCACACATGGAGCACATGCAGAGTCTACAAGGAGCAGACATGGAGCATACATGGGGTCCACACAGAGCACACGCAGAGTCCACATGGAGCACACACAGAGCACACGCAGAGTCCACACAGAGCACACACGGAGCACACCCAGAGTCTACACAGCACACATGGACTCCACACGGAGCACACACAGAGTCCACATGGAGTCCATAGAGCACACATGGAGCACACGTACAGTCCACACGGAGCACACACAGAGTCCACATGGAGCACATGCAGAGTCCACAACCACATATGGAGCACACACGGAACAGACACGGAGTCCACACAGAACACATGCAGAGTCCACAAGGAGCAGACATGGAGCCCACACAGAGCACACATGGAGCACACGCAGAGTCCACACAGGGGTGAGAAGAAGGGCCAGGCATTTNCACACATGGAGCACATGCAGAGTCTACAAGGAGCAGACATGGAGCATACATGGGGTCCACACAGAGCACACGCAGAGTCCACATGGAGCACACACAGAGCACACGCAGAGTCCACACAGAGCACACACGGAGCACACCCAGAGTCTACACAGCACACATGGACTCCACACGGAGCACACACAGAGTCCACATGGAGTCCATAGAGCACACATGGAGCACACGTACAGTCCACACAGAGCACACACGGAGCACACACAGAGTCCACATGGAGCACATGCAGAGTCCACAACCACATATGGAGCACACACGGAACAGACATGGAGTCCACACAGAACACATGCAGAGTCCACACAGAGCATGCGCAGAGTCCACAAGGAGCAGACATGGAGCCCACACAGAGCACACATGGAGCACACGCAGAGTCCACACAGGGGTGAGGAGAAGGGCCAGGCATGTACTCCTGCCTGGCTTCAAGATTTCTTCCACCAGCTTCCTCAGAAACATGCAGGATTCAGAGACTCCTGTGGAATCTCACTCATCACCTAGGAAACAAGAGGACGGACGCTGAGCATCCCCCATTCTCCTCGGGTTTCGTTACCGTGGGCGCCACGGCTGGGTTGGGCTCAAGACCTCTGCAGACGCATCACACTGTCACTCTTCTCATGATTTTTTTTTTTTCCTATCTGGTTCTCGTATCTCAATTTACTTCTCCTTTTATGCTTTATTATGTTCCCCCCAACTTCATTCTCTTCCTCGACTCCATTCTTGAAGATTTCTTTGATACAGACTATTTTTAAAGCCTTCACAGAATGTGTGAAGTGGTATCACTTCTGTTTTATGCTTTGGTTCTTTGGTCATGAGGCGTGTGGGATCTTAGATCCCCAAACAGGGATGGAACCGACACTCCCTGCATGGGAAGGTAGATTCCCAGCCACTGGCCCATCAGGGAAGTCCTGAGCTGATTTTCTCTTGAGGAAACAGCAGGCAGAATTTGGGGAGACCTCCGTCCTCAGCCAGGCGGGTGCCCGTCTGCATTGTCTGCAGGGTCCTCTGCCCCTTCCTGTTCTCTGCAGCCTCAGGAACATCAGGCTGCGAGCCCTCCTGCTTGTGGACTGTTCTTTTTTTTTTTTTTGCTTAATTGTATTCACCTTACAGATACTGGTGATGGACCATATCACGTGGAGTGGTTTCCAGAAGTCTGCGCCCACAACAAATCTGCCAGGCTGGAGGCATCCTCGGCCATGACCCAGGTGAGGAGGAGGAGGCTTGAAAAGGGGGTGCTCGGGGGCTCTTAGACGCACCCACCCTGCGGTGCAACCGGACGGGAAGAGGTGCAGGCTGAACGTGCTATGGGTGACTCGGTCACTGACCCATTACCTTCGGGACAGGCGGGGAGGAGACACAGGGTCACGTGTTCCCTCACCCCTCACCCCTGCACATTGTCAGCATGGGGTAGGGGACCTTGAGACGCCGAGATTCCAGACACAACTCCCAAGGAGCTCCCAGGGCATACAGCGTCAGCCTGGGAGTGTTTCATCTTAATCACACAGAAGCTCGGAATTTTCTTCCAAGTCGGAACCCCCTGTGACCTGAAGGCCTCATTTTCCCAGGGCAAATGGGAAAATTTCCCAGGGTTTCTCTGCAACCCTATCCCTCAGCCTCACCTTTAGCTACATCCCTACCTTGCACCAGCTCATGCTGGGGGTGGAAGACCCACCCGTCCTGGGCCCAGCACATGCTCTTCTGATGTTAAGGGTCCCAGACACGCTCCCAGCTGCAGCTCTTGTATGGGGGCAGGAGGCCGTGACAACTGCATGCCTAGAATAGACCCACACACACCCTAACACAACTCACCTACAATTGACACACACACCCTAATACAACTGCTCGCCTGCAATTGACACACACACTCTAATACAACTGCTGGCCTAGAACTGACCCACACACAGCCTAACACAACTCACCTACAATTGACACACACACCCTAATACAACTGCTGGCCTAGAATTGACACACACACCCTAATACAACTGCTCGCCTGCAATTGACACACACACTCTAATACAACTGCTGGACTAGAACTGACACACACACCCTAATACAACTGCTCGTCTGCAATTGACACACACACTCTAATACAACTGCTGGCCTAGAACTGACCCACACACAGCCTAACACAACTCACCTACAATTGACACACATACCCTAATACAACTGCTTGTCTAGAATTGACACACACACCCTAACACAACTGCTCCCCTGCAATTGACACACACACCCTAATACAACTGCTGGCCTAGAATTGACACACACAACCTAAAACACCAAAGGTAAGAAACCTCACACTGCTTTGTTACATCACCATCAGCTTTCCTGTTCCTGTAAGGTTATATATGTAGTATACACAAGGTCCTGACAATGACACCCTAGAAGGGACACACACACCCTAACACACCAAGGGAAGGAGACATCACACTAGCTTGTCACAACCATCACTGTCATGCTTCACGTCGGTATAAGGTTACACCGGTGCACCCGGGGACTTGACAACACCTAGAAAGGACACACAAACCCTGACAAAGACACAAGGGAGATAAACCTCGCACTAGCTTGTTACAAATGTCACAGTCAGCTTTCCTGTTCCTGTAAGGTTATATATGTGTGCAGGAGGCTGTGACAACGCCATTCCTACAGGGGACACACACATGCTCACACACAAAGAGAAAAAAACAGCACAGTAGCTTGTTACAACCATCACCATCAGCTTCCTCTTCCTGTAAGGCAACATTCCCAGCCCCTCAGCCCTCCACGATTGAGTCTGGCCTCATAATTCTGTTTAATCATCACACTCTGGCTGGAAGCAACAGAGAGCCCTCCAGAAAGGGGAGGAGAGACACAGCTCCAGAATGTTTTCTATGCCTTCAGGAAAGGCTCAGGTCTAAACTGAGCCGGTGTCTGGGAGGAAGCCCGAGTCAGCTTTTTTTTTTTTTAAATAACAATTTGGGTTGATATTCACAGCTTTTCACCCTCCCTGTCCAGCCAGCTCCCCACGGTGGGTTGTGATGGTCAGAAGGGGGCTGCCATGGACTGAATGCTTCCACCCGGTTGTTCTAGAGCCTGGGTGACCCCTCTTGCCCCAGGAGCGGGTCATGGTTGTAAATCATTTTGGCAGGGACCCTGTATGCTTTGTGTAAAGGCCATATCACACACACATGTACACACACCCCACCACATACAAGAAGACAACCTCCTGGGACATCATCGCATCTCCTGCCAAGTCCGTTCCCTCATGAGATTTTTACAGCTGGTGTGTTCTGTCTCCATCTCGCTCTAGGAAAACTACATGATTCTTCCAGACTTGCCATTCTCTTGCAAATACAAGGTGATTGTGCAAGCTGCGTGGCCCCAGGGCCGCTGGAAGGCGGAGAGCGTGTCCTTCATGACCCCGCCGTGCTCTGCGCTCAAGGACAAGACCCACAAGTACTTCAGCTGCCCTGGTGCGGGGGAGGGTACGTGTCGCCTGGACTCCCCAGGGGGAGTGGCAGTGGGCATAGCTCCAAAGCACGATTCACATGGCCCTGAAACCCACAAGGATCACCCCTTTCTAGACAGCCCTAGGACAGCCCTGTCTGAAGAGAATGTGTGTATGTGAACCCTCGCATAGCCTCCGAAGTCCAGCCACACTTAGCAACACAGCTCTTAGACATGAAAGTGAAAGTTACTCAGTGGTATCCTACTCTTTGCGACCCCATGGACTGTAGAGGCCGTGGAATTCTCCAGGCTGGAATACTGGAGTGGGTAGCCTTTCCCTTCTCCAGGGTAATCTTCCCAACCCAGGCATGGATGCCAGGTCTCCCGCCTTGCAGACAGATTGTTTACCAGCTGAGTCAACAGGGAAGCCCAAGAATACTAGAGTGGGTAGCCTATCCCTTCTCCAGGGGATCTTCCCAACCCAGGAATGGAATCAGGGTCTCCTTCATTGCAGGTGAATTCTTTACCAGCTGAGTCACCAGGGAAGCCCAAGAATACTGGAGTGGGTAGCCTTTCCCTTCTTCAGGGGATCTTGCTAACCCAGGAATGGAATCAGGGTATCCCGCATTGCAGGCGGATTCTTTACCAGCCGAGCCACCAGGGAAGCCCAAGAATACTGGAGTGGGTAGCCTTTCCCTTCTCCAGCAGATAGTCCTGACCCAGGAATTGATCCAGGGTCTCCTGCACTGCAGGCAGATTCTTTACCAGCTGAGCCACCAGGGAAGCCCAACCTTGGAAGCCCAAGCCCTCAGAAGGGGGGTTGGTATCTCTCCGCGGGTGCTCTGGGGTGCCTCACTTGACTCGTGTTCAACCTGGCCCCAGGGGCGTTACCCTTCACAGCCTTTCCATCCCCCATCTCCACCTTCCACAGCCCTGGCCCACATCAAGGGACACTTATCCTCAGAGGCCCCGCCTGGGAGCTGGTTCTGGCCACTGCCAATGGCTCTCACCGTGACTCCAGCCTTCCCTACCCACCCCCTCCCGCAGCACTCACTCCTGCCCTCTCAGTGGGCCGGGTCGTCTTGAGATCACAGCACTCTTTTCTGCATCGTCCACTCCTATCTGCAAGCTGGACTCACAAATGACCCCGATCTATCAGCAGCCACTGGGCACAGAGCTGCGGAGATCAGGGTCCAGCTCAGATGTCATCTGCCAGGCAGCATGGGACCTCCCCCCTCCCACCCACTGAGGGAGGTTGGGTCACTGACCCCGGGTCCCAGAGAATGGCAGTCTGAACACCGTCTCCTCTGGGGCTGCCCTCTCTCCACCCCTCTAACCACTTCCTGTGCCCACAGGTTACAGTCACGTGCGCCCCAAAGTGCAGGCCAAACCTGAGAACCTGTCTGCCTCTTTCGTGGTACGCAATGCCAACATCATGGGGCACTTCTCCTGAAGGTGAGCCGGGGGGCTTGCCGCGGCCAGCCACCGTCTTCCAGGTGACCTGAGCCGAGGTCACCACTGAGAGCCGGCCCAACAGCCTCCCGAACATCATCTCTCAGTCCCAGATTCTGCCGGTGGTGAGTGCCAGCCCACCCGCCCCATCTTGGGGTGGGTTCNAACCACTTCCTGTGCCCACAGGTTACAGTCACGTGCGCCCCAAAGTGCAGGCCAAACCTGAGAACCTGTCTGCCTCTTTCATGGTACGCAATGCCAACATCATGGGGCACTTCTCCTGGAGGGTGAGCCGGGGGGCTTGCCGCGGCCAGCCACCGTCTTCCAGGTGACCTGAGCCGAGGTCACCACTGAGAACCGGCCCAACAGCCTCCCGAACATCATCATCTCTCAGTCCCAGATTCTGCCGGTGGTGAGTGCCAGCCCACCCGCCCCATCTTGGGGTGGGTTCCCCCCCACCCGGAGGGAGCATCCCTGGGGGAGGCACTCGGGCACCCCAAACCCCCACTGCAAGGGCAACCTGTTGAGACTCACATGTAGGCTTTCTTCTCCTGTGTGAATTCTTTTGCAAGAATCAGAACATACCACCAGGGTTCCTGTGGGGCCCCAGTGAATTCTTTTGTAAGAATAGGAGCACACCATCAGGGTTCCTGTAGATTAACTATCGCCACCGTAAACTTAGGAGAAACTGTCATCTAGCTGAACGTGATGACCAGGGCTAGCTCTTAAGGAGGCCTCTCCTGTCCACACGGAACGCAAAGGTTTCACCATTTTCTGTTTGAATCCCTGTCCTTCTGGGCCAAGTGGACGTGCCCTGTTTGAAGTGCTAAATTTGCAGGGAGAGAGCTAAAAAGAACCTTGTTTTTTCTCTTCATTTTCCCCTTCAAATCTGGCCAGAGCACAGAATGAGCTGGAGTGCCTTCCAGGCCAACTTAATTCCTTGGCTTGGGGAAAAAAAAAAAAAAAAAACAACATATGTGGGCTTTTACCAACTCTCCAAATGCCCTTAGAATATGCAACTCTTGCTCAAAAAAAAAACAAAAACAAAAACCCCAAAACCCCTTAAATCCCGGAAGGAAAAAAGAATTTTATGGAATTGGACAGTAATTATTCTGTGTATATTCGTTAGGTTCTATTGAGTTCTAAGACCAAAAAAACGAAAAAACAAAAAACAAAAACGTTGGCATAAAAACATTTTTTGGCTGCCGGAACTGACAGAAACTGTCTTTTAAGGAGCGCAAGAATTCACATCACAAGATGTGCAGATGAAAACTTTTAAAGCCTGGGAAGTCTTAGGTTCAGGAATGGAAAATACAGTCCCCGGGAGGCGGGTGGGAGTGAGCCTCAAGAACTGGCCTGACTCATGTGAGCTCTTGCTGCCAAGAGCCGGGGTCTCCTTGCTGCCCAGACCACCCGGGGGTGGGGGGTCTCCAGCGAGCGTGGACAGATCGCGGGACCCCAAACACGGCGGAGTGGAATGGAAGCAAGCGAACCGCAACTGCGCGTATCACGGTGACGTCGCGAGGGAGGCGTGGTCTCTGGAGGAGAGTCCAGACTTGGGTAGTGGTCAGAGGCAGCGGCTGACGGCCCCGTGTCCCCCAACGCCTTCCCTCCCCTTCCTCAGGATCATCCTGAGCTCTCGGCCGTCCGGACCCCCGACGTGCATGGTGAGTCCCAGCCGGGAGGGCGGGGGTCCCGCGCAGCTTGCAGACACACAAAAAGTCTTGGTGAAAAAACGGAAATCCATAGATCCAACATTGCAGGCTCCTACCCACAGGGGGGGGTTCTCTGAACCCAAAGCCACCCCTCCCGTTTGTATGTGCTTCCTCCCAGCCGATCTGACACGCTCTTTTTCCCTCCCTTGCACCCTTCTCTCCCCTTCTGTTACTTTTTTGCTCTACAGAAGGCATGCTTTTTTTCTTATCTTCCAACCATAGATACACAAGAGGTAGGGCTTCCAACGCAGGTAGACGTTAGAGACGTAAGGCTTGATCCCTGGGTCGGGAAGATCCCCTGGAGGAGGGCATGGGAGGG
>SJYW01047002.1:0-30769 GCA_006410735.1 Raphicerus campestris
TTGGTGAGCTAGCTAGTGATTAGATAAATGGTTCTGAGTCATCTGAGTCATGTTAAGCGAGATTTTAGGGTCCTATGTGCAATGATGGAAGGAATGAATTGTGGTTATGGGAGCAAGAAGGAATCATAAGAATACTTGAATACTTATTAGCAGTTTGCAGATGTCTGGGTAAGAGATGAATAGACCAAAGTTATGTATTTGGAGACAGAATCAACAGGACTTGCTGATAAATTAAATGTGGGAGTTACAGAGAGAGAGGAATCAGGATAATCAGGTTTTAGGTTTGAGAAGTGAACAACAGTGACTGGGATAAAAGCTGATGGAAGATGAAAGAGTTTTGTCAAGCACCTTAAGAGATATAATTTGAATATATCACGCAAGTTCAGNTTAGGTTTGAGAAGTGAACAACAGTGACTGGGATAAAAGCTGATGGAAGATGAAAGAGTTTTGTCAAGCACCTTAAGAGATATAATTTGAATATATCACGCAAGTTCAGAGCTCAGAAAAGAGGTGTGGTCCTGGAGATTTGAGAATCATCAGTGTTGTACTTGATGTGAATTGATATGAAAAAAGAAGAAAATAGGGAGTAGAATGCTTCTTAAAGAACATTTAGACATTATTAAGAGTTGAAGAGGCTTCCCTGGTAGCTCAGCTGGTAAAGAATCTGCTTGCAATGCAGAAGACTCTGGTTGGATTCTTGGGTTGAGAAGATCCACTGGAAAAGGGACAGGCTACCCACTCCAGTATTCTTGGACTTCCCTGGTGGCTGGTACAGAATGAGCCTGCAATGTGGGAGACCTGACTTCCATCCCTGAGTTGGGAAGATGCCCTGGAGAAGTGAACAGCTACCTACTCCAGAGAACTTCAAGAGGGGTCACAAAGAGCTGGACATGGTTGATCAACTTTCACTTTCACTTTCAAGAGTAGTTGGGAAGATGCCCTGGAGAAGTGAACAGCTACCTACTCNAAAAGGGACAGGCTACCCACTCCAGTATTCTTGGACTTCCCTGGTGGCTGGTACAAAATGAGCCTGCAATGTGGGAGACCTGACTTCCATCCCTGAGTTGGGAAGATGCCCTGGAGAAGTGAACAGCTATCTACTCCAGTATTATAGCCCAGAGAACTCCAAGAGGGGTCACAAAGAGCTGGACATGGTTGATCAACTTTCACTTTCACTTTCAAGAGTAGAAGGGGTCAGCAAGTAAAACTGGAAAAAAAAATCACCTAAGTCAGGTATGTATTTCAAAAGTGATAAAATAGTGAATTATGATAAATGTTGCTATAAGTTTGAGGAAATTGTGTGCAAAGAAGTGTCCATTGGTTTTGGCAACATTTTACTGGTGATCAAAAAAATCATTATTAGTAAATCAGTGTTAACAAAAACCAGAACAAAGTAAGTAGAATAGAAAATGGACATTATTTTTTAAACAAGATAAAATTGAATACACATATTATTTTGATCCTTCCTGGAAACACCACTGTGTGGGAGAAATGGATTTTACAAGCCATCAATCTCAAATGACAAAATGAATAAGCCATTAGATTGCAATGAAATACTAACAAATAAACAATTAATAATTGTGTTAGTATACTTGATTACTTGATAATACTGAAATATTAGATGGAAAAATCTTTAGAATCTTTTTAAAAATCTAATACTTTTTAGTACCAATATTTGATTAAGCTTCATTTCCATAATTTAAATTCTTGGATTTCAACATAGATGCAGCTCATTTAAATTCCCATGAAAATGTCTAATTGTCAGATTATCAATAAGACCATTTTACAAGCTGCTTTGTCTTCTGAGTATTAGCTGTGCAAACTGCAAAATGTGGGATTATAACCTGAAATAGTCCATAGAACACAAGCAAGTCATAGGGTCCTGGCAAATTAGGTCACCCTCCTCTTTTGCTTCCCTGATGTCTCAGAGGGTAAAGCATCTGCTTTCAATGTGGGAGATCTGGATTTGATCTCTGGGTCGGTAAGATCCCCTGGAGAAGGAAATGGTAATCCACTCCAGTACTCNATTAGGTCACCCTCCTCTTTTGCTTCCCTGATGTCTCAGAGGGTAAAGCATCTGCTTTCAATGTGGGAGATCTGGATTTGATCTCTGGGTCGGTAAGATCCCCTGGAGAAGGAAATGGTAACCCACTCCAATACTCTTGCCAGAAAAATCCTGTGGACAGAGAAGCCTGCTAGGCTACAGTCCACGGGGTCACCAAGAGTCAGACAGGACTGAGCCACTTCACTTCACTTCCTCTTCTATTTAGAGCAACCAGGCACAGTCACAGGCCCAATGTTGCCAACTCTCCCTACTTTTAAGAGAAAATATTTACAGTTTACATTTTTTAGAGAATGTTATTGAAGAATGAGTCAAGTTCATATGACTTTGCTGTTTTACTTTTGTTTTACTTATTAAAGTAAATAAATATATAGAACAATATTCAGATCAGAACAATGTTTTATGAATCACATCTGTAGTTTGATACAGGTAATAGAATTCTGCAAAATCTATTGAAAGCATGCTATGAGAATCAATTGCTTTGTGGAATTCAAAATGAAGAGTATTTTATAATCTGTAAGTTTATAATACACATTATTTATATCAGTAAAAAGTTCTATCAAACATGCATGAATATCTATATCCATATGTTTTGCCACAGAGCTGGTTATTAAATATCTATCTGTAATAAACTATTTGTAATGAAAAGATTTCTAAAAAATTCTACAAAACAGAGTAGGGGAAGGTGGAGGAAAAATAGATATATTAAAGTGTCTCAAAAATTATAAGAAAAGTCAACGTTCGGTACTGGAAATTAAATATATAATCATGGAATTTCTGAAAAGAGAGAAAGGAGGGAAATAGATTATTAAAAAATAACAGAATACTATTTATCAGAATTGTATGGACACACTTAGAATCAGATAAAATAAATTTAAAATAAAAAAAATACACACCAAAATGCATAAGCAAGAAAGATCAGAACACCAGGATAAAAAGTAGTTTCTGAGAATTTCCAATGAGGGAAAAGAACAGCTGCAAGATCACAGTATGAAGTAATACAAATAAAAAACATACTAACTTTACAAGAGAATTACAGAAAATGAAAGTTAAAATATAATGCCTTCAAAATTCTGATGAAGTTTAGAATTGTACTCTGGCTAAATTATCTATTGATTGTAAGGGAAATGTAAAGATATACTAGATGTATTGCATTTTAAAAACTTCCTCCAATATATCCTTTCCCAGAAGTCTCTGGAGGTACGAACATGAAGCACAACTTACAAATAGGAAGATAATATATACAGGAGACACTGGATCCAATAGGGCCTGTGCTGTGCTTAGTTGCTCAATCATGTACTGACTCTTTGCAACCCATGAACTGTAGCCCATCAGGCTCCTTTGTCCATGGGATTCTCCAGGCAAGAATATTGTAGTGGGTTGCCACTCCTCCAAGGGATCTTCCCAAACCAGGGACAAACCCAGGTCTCTCAATTGCAGGCAGATTATTTACCATCTGAGCCATCGTGGAAGCTCATGAATACTGGAGTGGGTAGGCTATCCCTTCTCCAGGGGAAGAACTTCCTAATCCAGGAATTGAACCAGGGACTCATGCATCACAGGTGGAATCTTTACCACCTGAGCTACCAGGGAACCTCAAGGATCCAGTGGAAAAGAGGGCAAAGGGATTTTCTGGACTAAGAGAAAAAAATAAAAAAATAACAGATATCTGAGGGACAGACTGGCAGCCCACGGACAGTTTGGAGCAAGAAGATGGATAACTTTAGAATGCATGATACTAGAAAACAACAACAACAACAAAAATTCAGCTTGATACTTTTGACTATTTTGAGAAAATTTTTCTGATTATTATAAGTTGAGAGGAAAACCTTACCTGGCACACATCCAGTACCAATTGAAAATAAATTGTCTTTCTTTGAATACTAGGAAAAATACAAAGGGATATAAGAAAGGAAATACAATCAAAATATGCTGTGTGGTTGAGGGTAAAACTAAAATTTAGAGCAAGGATACAATTTAGCCAAAGCATGAGCATGATATATCCATGTCCACACTAAAGAGTACAACAGACCCAAAACATGACCTGTTTTCCTCTGGTATTTTCCAAGTTTAATTTTAGAACCTCATTTTCACTGTGTCTCATCTATAGTCACATTTCTTTTTATTAATCAGACTCTTCCTCTTTTCTTCAACTCAGGCAAGAGTGTGTGCAAGCATGAACAAATGGAACATTTTTGCATGAATGTGTTTGAATTTTTCAGAGACAAATTATCCTTGCTGGCCCTTCTAAAAACTGCTTACAATGTGGTATGATTATCTTAATTACCTTAGCAAGTTTCCAAAATTGCAGTAAGCTAGCCTTTGCTAGATACATAATTTTAAATTTAATGTGATTAGGCTATTATTTCTCTAAATATTTTGAGCAGAATAATTTTAAATATCTAATGTAGAGTTTATCTACAAGAATCATGCTGTGTGTTACTTAATGAAATGTATGTAGAAGTGAAAAATAAACAGTTGCCTTATGGTTCACTGTGGCTTAATATAAAGATAGCAGGTATGTAGCAAGTTCTATTTCAGGGTGATTCATTCAAAAGCAATATTTTCAAACATAAACCTTTATAACTATTTTTTTAAAACTGTCTATTAGAGTCATTAAAACATACCTATACAACTTTTGGCTAATATATTTCTAATTGCTAATTTACATGCATTTGTTAAATTATTTCTTTTGTCCTACGTATTCCTAATGTACATGAAGTAATCAAATTGCTTTCTTCCTATAGGCAGACAGAGAAAGTGGATACCAAACACTTGTCATTTTGTTCCAGTTTGTTAGTTTTCTCTTCAGATATTAATTCCTGAAATTGTGAAGTATAAAGCCTTTAAATATGGATTCCAAAAGGAAGTCTCTTTTGTTTTACAATCAGAGCAAGGAATCCTTGGTGTATGTTTAACTTACCAGTACATGGTAACTTATTTGTTTCTAAATTATTTAATAAAAATCATTTCCCAATCAGAATAGTTCCATTCATAATAAACTGAGCTACCTTGGTGCTCATTTCATTATGCCTTTTGATTATTAATGATGTTGCATTTGAAAAAAATTTNAGTTTATCTACAAGAATCATGCTGTGTGTTACTTAATGAAATGTATGTAGAAGTGAAAAATAAACAGTTGCCTTATGGTTCACTGTGGCTTAATATAAAGATAGCAGGTATGTAGCAAGTTCTATTTCAGGGTGATTCATTCAAAAGCAATATTTTCAAACATAAACCTTTATAACTATTTTTTTAAAACTGTCTATTAGAGTCATTAAAACATACCTATACAACTTTTGGCTAATATATTTCTAATTGCTAATTTACATGCATTTGTTAAATTATTTCTTTTGTCCTACGTATTCCTAATGTACATGAAGTAATCAAATTGCTTTCTTCCTATAGGCAGACAGAGAAAGTGGATACCAAACACTTGTCATTTTGTTCCAGTTTGTTAGTTTTCTCTTCAGATATTAATTCCTGAAATTGTGAAGTATAAAGCCTTTAAATATGGATTCCAAAAGGAAGTCTCTTTTGTTTTACAATCAGAGCAAGGAATCCTTGGTGTATGTTTAACTTACCAGTACATGGTAACTTATTTGTTTCTAAATTATTTAATAAAAATCATTTCCCAATCAGAATAGTTCCATTCATAATAAATTGAGCTCCCTTGGTGCTCATTTCATTATGCCTTTTGATTATTAATGATGTTGCATTTGAAAAAAATCTTTTTACATTTGTTCATCCTTTAAAATTGTTCACTCTTGTTAAAAGCAGCTATTCATCTCTGATAATGTTCCTATTGACTGTGATTATTCTCTATTGAAAGGTCTTCTTTTCCTTCAACTCTTAGTACTCTTTATTTCTCTCCCATTATTTTCTTTTCTCTAGATCCATTATTTGCTCTGACTTACTCCTCTGATCACTTAATTAATTTGAGGTTTTATATGGCAAATCTCTTCCCCAGAACCTTTGATATATATGAATTTTACTTCCATTTCTCTTAATTTAACAAAAAAACACTGTTTAAAACAATTGAACTTGTTTGGAAAACATGTGTTTGGGATAGTGGTAATACTCAGAATCTGTACAAGAATGGAAGTGACTTTCTCACTCTCTATGTTTAAAAAGAGAGCACAGATGGTCAGATGGTAGGTTTAGATCAGGGGTCTTATCAATGAAGTGAAGCTGACTGTTCACCAAGAATTTGTCTCAGAGTTATATAGTTTCCATGAGACCCAGTCATTGCAAGAAAATATCTTGGTATATCAGTCAGTACATGTCAGTATGGGCAGAAACAGATGGTACATCCAAGATGGGTAATTTGAAGATATATTTTTAAGGAGTTGTGTACAAAAGGGGAAAAAAAAAGGCTGTGAGAAAACCTCAAAGGGATAGTGAAGTGATATGGGCACAGCAGTTCATGATTAAAACTCTGAAACTCTTCAGCCTTGAAGGAAGAAGAGGGAGAGGGAGATGTGTGGAGAAGGCTCTTTGCAGAAAAACTCTGGATTTTCAGCCAGGGTTGCAGCCCCCAGAGGCAACAGTGAAGGGTGCCTTGAAACTTATTCTCCTCCTTTTATTGATCTCCACTGGTGGTTCCCACTGGGCAGACATGGACTGAAGTGAGAGGCCCAGAGAAAGAAACAGAATAGTGCACATTGTCAATTTCTCAAAACTCAGGTCAAGGTGGATGGCAGACCTCAAGGGCAGGGAAGGAGCTCAGCACACCAGGCATAATTATTATGATCTGTTCTACTCTGTCCTTCTTATTACAGGTTGCATTAAGCAAATTATTATATTTTAATAATTCTCATTCCATTTAATATATATTTCTTAAGAAATAGGCTCAGTGAAATTAATAAAGTAAATAATTTATGAAAAGTCTAAAGACAAAAATATCTACAAATAATAAAAGCACATATCAGTATGTTAAAATTTTTGAAAATTGATAAAAATCAAAGAGAAGCTGAAAGAAGAACAATAGAGGTCTGGGATTAAGTATTCAAAACTTCAATAATAAAATGAGTGACATGAATTATAGAGCAGCAATAACAACAATAATACATCACTTAAAATTCATTCCTAATTTTTTTAAAATTTTATTTATACATTTTAACGTAGAATAAAGTAAAAATAAAATTTAAAAAAAAAATCCTAAAGGAAAAAAAAAAGTAGATCCAGGGACTTCCTTGGTGGTCCAGTGGTTAAGAATCCACCCTGTAATGCAAGGAACATGGGTTCGATCCATGCTCAGGGAACTAGATTAAAAAAAAAAAAAAAATTCATTCCTTAAGCAGTGTTCAACTTGTTCTAGAACATTTATAAAAAGGTGTCACATACCTTTATGGTGATAAATTTCAATACATTACAAAAAGGAGAAACATACAACATAATTTCTAAACTGCAATAAATTTTAATCATGGAGAGTATAAAATGTTCATATAGAAAAATTTTAAAACAACAGTGAAACTGATGAAAAAATAAAAATTAAATTTATATTTCTTAAAAAATAAAATTGCATCAAAATAACATCTTTTTTTCTTCACTCACTATTAATAACAAAAATTTATTAAGGAGACATATTTTTCACTTGAGATTAAAATATGAGCAATAAAGTAAACCTGAGCTCCAAAATCACTGCAGATGGTGACTGTAGCCATGAAATTAAAAGACTCTCACTCCTTGGAAGAAAAGTTATGACCAACCTAGATAACATATTCAAAACCAGAGACATTACTTTGCCAACNGAAGTGATATGGGCACAGCAGTTCATGATTAAAACTCTGAAACTCTTCAGCCTTGAAGGAAGAAGAGGGAGAGGGAGATGTGTGGAGAAGGCTCTTTGCAGAAAAACTCTGGATTTTCAGCCAGGGTTGCAGCCCCCAGAGGCAACAGTGAAGAGTGCCTTGAAACTTATTCTCCTCCTTTTATTGATCTCCACTGGTGGTTCCCACTGGGCAGACATGGACTGAAGTGAGAGGCCCAGAGAAAGAAACAGAATAGTGCACATTGTCAATTTCTCAAAACTCAGGTCAAGGTGGATGGCAGACCTCAAGGGCAGGGAAGGAGCTCAGCACACCAGGCATAATTATTATGATCTGTTCTACTCTGTCCTTCTTATTACAGGTTGCATTAAGCAAATTATTATATTTTAATAATTCTCATTCCATTTAATATATATTTCTTAAGAAATAGGCTCAGTGAAATTAATAAAGTAAATAATTTATGAAAAGTCTAAAGACAAAAATATCTACAAATAATAAAAGCACATATCAGTATGTTAAAATTTTTGAAAATTGATAAAAATCAAAGAGAAGCTGAAAGAAGAACAATAGAGGTCTGGGATTAAGTATTCAAAACTTCAATAATAAAATGAGTGACATGAATTATAGAGCAGCAATAACAACAATAATACATCACTTAAAATTCATTCCTAATTTTTTTAAAATTTTATTTATACATTTTAACGTAGAATAAAGTAAAAATAAAATTTAAAAAAAAAATCCTAAAGGAAAAAAAAAAAGTAGATCCAGGGACTTCCTTGGTGGTCCAGTGGTTAAGAATCCACCCTGTAATGCAAGGAACATGGGTTCGATCCATGCTCAGGGAACTAGATTAAAAAAAAAAAAAAAATTCATTCCTTAAGCAGTGTTCAACTTGTTCTAGAACATTTATAAAAAGGTGTCACATACCTTTATGGTGATAAATTTCAATACATTACAAAAAGGAGAAACATACAACATAATTTCTAAACTGCAATAAATTTTAATCATGGAGAGTATAAAATGTTCATATAGAAAAATTTTAAAACAACAGTGAAACTGATGAAAAAATAAAAATTAAATTTATATTTCTTAAAAAATAACTTATTGCATCAAAATAACATCTTTTTTTCTTCACTCACTATTAATAACAAAAATTTATTAAGGAGACATATTTTTCACTTGAGATTAAAATATGAGCAATAAAGTAAACCTGAGCTCCAAAATCACTGCAGATGGTGACTGTAGCCATGAAATTAAAAGACTCTCACTCCTTGGAAGAAAAGTTATGACCAACCTAGATAACATATTCAAAACCAGAGACATTACTTTGCCAACAAAGGTCCATCTAGTCAAGTCTATGGTATTTCCAGTAGTCACGTATGAATGTGAGAGTTGGACTGTGAAGAAGGCTGAGTGCCAAAGAATTGATGCGTTTGAACTGTGGTGCTGGAGAAGACTCTTGAGAGTCCCTTGGACTACAAGGAGATCCAACCAGTCCATTCTAAAGCAGATCAGCCCTGGGTGCTCTTTGGAAGGACTGATGCTAAAGCTGAAACTCTAATACCTTGGGCACCTCATGTGATGAGTTGACTCATTGGAAAAGACTCTGATGCTGGGAGGGATTGCAGGCATGAGGAAAAGGGGACGGCAGAGGATGAGATGGCTGGATGTCATCACTGACTTGATGGAGGTGGGTTTGAGTGATCTCTGGGAGATGGTGATGGACAGGGAGGCTTGGCATGCTGCGATTCATGGGGTGGAAAGAGTCAGGCATAGCTGAGCGACTAAACTGAACTGAACTAAATAATAAAATATGAAGTAAAAAGTAATAAATTTGAAAAGAGAAAATTGGTAAAATTATTGTTATCCAAGAGGTTTTCCAATTAGGATCGAGCTAGAATATATGTATATTTTATAAATATATGTGTATATATATCTCCTGTCTCTTATACNTTTTGGTATCCTATCATTTTGCCTTTTCATACTGTTCATGGGGTTCTCAAGGCAAGAATACTGAAGTGGCTTGCCATTCCTTTCTCCAGTGGAGCACATTCTGTCAGACCTCTCCACCATGACCCACCCATCTTGGGTTGCCCCACAGGCATGGCTTAGTTTCATTGAGTTAGACAAGGTTGTGGTCCTAGTGTGATTAGATTGACTAGTTTTCTCTGAGTATGGTTTCAGTGTGTCTGCCCTCTGTTGCCTTCTTGTAACACCTACCATCTTACTTGGGTTTCTCCTACCTTGGACGTGAGGTATCTCTTCACAGCTGCTCCAACAAAGCACAGCTGCTGCTCCTTACCTTGGACGAGGGGTATCTCCTTACCGCCGCCTTCCTGATCTTCAATGTGTTAACAAATATTAATAAGTGCTTTCTAATCCCTAGGCATTGTAGCAGTGGAAATTTCTGACAGTAATAAGACATAATAACTGCTCTTAAGGACACTCATCTGGATGACTTAAAGACAAATATTTGAGTGTTGTGCTGGTTATGTTCTTTTTATCTACTCTCCCATCTGGGACTGAATACTTGGGTTGGTTTGGGTCGAGTTGTTCACTGATACTCAAGATATGTTGACAACACAGAGACTCATCTTTTGTAGACAGAGTTTTTCCTTTAAGCTCATTTCTATTTTGAGTGTCATCAGAAAAAAGAGACTTAAGATGGTGTTTTTAAATGGATTAGATTTCAATGATCAGTGCATAGATAAACGTTCTGCACATACTTTAAAACTGAGATATTAAAAATATTTTCAATGCAAACAGAGTCCAACACTTCAGCCATTGAATTGATCATTTTATGCCATTGCTTTCATAGAATATTGGCTATTTATTATATCCAAATCATGCAAATAGTATTTTTAATTGAAAAGCATTTTTTTGCAAAAATAAAATCATATTTTTATTTTTAATTGAAAAGTATTTTTAATTGAGAAGTTTTTTTTGCAAAAATAGAATCATATTTTAATATGATGAAATTTTGAATTGAATTGGAAGGATACATAACATAAAATTAACCATTTTGAATTTTACTACTCATTTGCATTACTGCATATACCGTATTGTGCAACCACCAACTTTATCTTCAAAATTGTTTATCATCTGTGATGAGCTCTCATATCTTTCAGTCAGTCAGTCCTTTCATTAGACTCAATGGTAAAGAATCTGCCTGTAATACAGGAGACATAGATTCTATCCCTGGGTTGGGGAGATTCCCTGAAGGAAAGCATGGCAACCCATGGGAGAATCCCATGGACAGTGGAGCCTGGGGGACCACAGTCTATAGAGTCGCAAAGAGTCAGATATGACTGACGTGACTAAGCACACACATAAAAGAAACCACAACATGTGATTTTTTTGTGTTTGACTTTTCCTAACCACATTTTTGAGGTTCTTTCAAGTTATGACAGGTATCACTACTTCAATCATTTTTAATGTGAATAAATATTTCATTTCATGAAACTGTGGAAGTAACTACACCTTGTTACTTTATCCTCCTCAAGTGACTCCTGAATTCTTTCTACCTGTTGACTAATGTGAATATTGCTATTATGAACATACATGAACATGTGTTTGAGTATAATATACCTGTTCTCATTTAAGTATTTGCCTAGAAGTAAAAAGGTTGGATTAATGTTTAAACATTATCTATATTTAGCTTATTGAAAACCCACCATTTGCCATGATTATCACACCATTTTATTTTCCATCAGTAATGTACCTATTTCTCTATATCTTTATCAACACTTGCTACTTTCCCATTAAAAAACAAACAAACAGTCATTCTAGTGGGTATGAAGTGGTATCTCATTGTTGTTTAGATGTATGCTTATGCAGGAACATATTTTCATGTGAATGTTGGACATTTGTGTATGTTCTTAGTAAAAATGTCTATTGAATTGTTTGCTCATTTTTTAAAACTGGTTCTTTTGTCTTTTTGTTGTTGAGTTGTAAAATTTCTTTATATATTTCAGAATAGAAATTCATATCAAATATATGATTTAAAATGTCTTTCCATTCTGTAGATTTTCTTTAAACTCTCTTGATAATGTTCTTTCATACACAAAAGTTTTTTTTTTCCCTTAAATTTCAGTTTAATTTTCTTTTATTACTTGTGTTTTTGATATCAGATCTAAGAATCCGTTGTCCAATCTGAGGACATGAAAGTCCACCCATATGTTTTCTTCTAACAGTTTTATAATTTTTGTTCTTATATTTATGATGTTCATACATTTTGAGNTTGTCTTTTTGTTGTTGAGTTGTAAAATTTCTTTATATATTTCAGAATAGAAATTCATATCAAATATATGATTTAAAATGTCTTTCCATTCTGTAGATTTTCTTTAAACTCTCTTGATAATGTTCTTTCATACACAAAAGTTTTTTTTTTCCCTTAAATTTCAGTTTAATTTTCTTTTATTACTTGTGTTTTTGATATCAGATCTAAGAATCCGTTGTCCAATCTGAGGACATGAAAGTCCACCCATATGTTTTCTTCTAACAGTTTTATAATTTTTGTTCTTATATTTATGATGTTCATACATTTTGAGTTAATTTTTCCATAATTTAAGTGAGGGTCCAGTTTCATTATTTCATATGTGATTATCCAGTTGTCTCCATACTATTAGTTGAAGATTTATAATTTTTTAGCCAATGAAAAGTGAAAGTGAAAGTGTTAGTCACTCAGTCATGTTTGACTCTTTGTAGCTCCATGGACTGTAGCCCACAAGGTTTTCTGTCCATGGAATTCTCCAGGCAAGGGTGTGAGATTGGGTTGCCATTCCCTTCTCCAGGGGATCTTCCTGACCCAGTGATCAAAACTGGGTCTCTTACATTACAGGCAGATTCTTTACCATCTGAGCCGCTCAGGAAGCAATGGACTTCTTTCTAATTTATCATTATTATTTAGAATTATAATGAAGCAGGGATTTAAACTGAATAAGAATAGTAATATTTTGATTTAGGATGTTTCATAGTTTCTCAGTTCAGTTCAGTCACTCAGTCATGTCTGACACTTTGCAACCCCATGGACAGCAGCATGCCAGACTTCCCTGTCCATCACCAACTCCTGGAGCTTGCTTAAACTCATATCCATCAAATCAGTGATGCCATTCAACCTCTGTTGCCCCCTTCTCCCCTTGCCTTCAATCCTTCCCAGCATCAGGGTCTTTTCCAACGAGTCAGTTCTTCACATCATGTGACCAAAATTTTGGAACATCAGCTTCCGCATCAGTCCTTCCAATGAATATTCAGGATTTATTTCCTTTAGGAACGACTGGTTTGATCTCCTTGCAGTCTAAGGTACTCTCAAAAGTCTTCTCCAATGCCACAGTTCAAAAGCATTACATCTTCCTCACTCAGCTTTCTTTATAGTCCAACTCTCACATTCCTACATGACTGCTGGAGAAACCACAGCTTTGACTACATGGACCTTTTTCAGCAAAGTATTGTCTCTGCTTTTTAATATGCTGTCTAGGTTGGTCATAGCTTTTCTTCCAGGGATCAAGTGTCTTTTAATTTCATTGCAGCAGTCACCATCTGCAGTGATTTTGGAACCCAATAAAATAATGTCTGTCATTGTTTCCACTCTTTCCCCATCTATTTACCATGAAGTGATGGGACCAGATGCCATGGTCTTAGTTCTCTGAATGTTGAGTTTTAAGCCAGCTTTTTCACTCTCCTCTTTTACTTGTATCAAGAGGTTCTTTAGTTTAGCTTTGCTTACTGCCATAAGGGTGATGTCATCTGCATATTTGAGATTATTTATATTTCTCCAGGGAATCTTGATTCCAGCTTGTGCTTCCTCCAGCCTGGCATTTCTCACAATGCACTCTTCATATAAGTTAAATAAGTAAGATGACAATATAAAGCTTTGACATACTGTACTGGATGTACTGTCCCAGTTTTGAGCCAGTCTGTTTTTATGGTCTAGTTCTAACTGTTGCTTCTTGATCGTCATACAGATTTCTTAGGAGGCAAGTAAGGTGGCATGGTATTCCTATCTCTTTAAGGATTTTTCAGTTTGTTGTGATCCACACAGTCAAAGGCTTTAGTATAGTCAATGTAGCAGAAGTAGATGTTTCTCTGGACTTCTCTTGATTTTTCTATGATCCAACAGATGTTGGCGATTTGATGTCTGTTTCCTCTGTCTTTTCTAAATCCAGCTTGAACATCTGTAAGTTCTCCATTCATGTTGAAGCTTGGAGGATTTTGAGTATTACCTTGCTAGCGTGTGATAGGAGTGCAATTGTGTGGTGGTTTGAAGATTCTTTGACATTGTCTTTCTTTGGGATTGGAAACAAAACTGATCTTTCCCAGGTTTCCTTTTCATAGTTTCTAGCATAATACAAAATCTGCTTATAAAGATAGCTATGATAAGAATATAAGTGAAATTATTTCGTTAACAAATTAATAACCAATTAATAACCAATTAATAAAAAGACTAAAAATAGCCACTGAAAACAAGAAAAGACTTCATTTACTGGCAAAAGAGGTGCTAGCCAACCCTCACTATGAATGTTCTTATATTTACTGACTGCTATTTCTAACATATACTAATAGGCAGATGTTTGATAAGGCAATAGAATATACAAAGCTATGAAACAGTCAGTACTCAGATGAAAAGCCTTTCTAATACATGTTTAGATCAGATGGCTTATTGTTTCATTAGTCCCAGTCATTATTTTAATGATAATTACCTCTTTGCATTATAATTTAAAATATGCATGTGTGTGGTCAGAAAGTAAACGACATGTTTCATACCAGATTTCTTTAGAAATGTTTTAGAGTGACCAAAGGATTTTATTGCTATATTAAAATTCAAGTGTCAAAATTTTAATAAAAAGTTTAATCTCAACTCCCAAATAAAAATATAAACCAAAGCAAATGCTTTGATGTATATTTTCTATTAAAACCTGAATTGAATAAAATGGAAAGCAATGGTGTGAAAAGCAGGTCACTTTCTTTATGTTCATAACTTTTTAAAGACCCACCATTTTCATTATGCTACTTTATTNGCTGTTGACCATCTGGTGATGTCCATGTGTAGAGTCTTCTCTTGTGTTGTTGGAAGAGAGTGTTTGCTATGACCAGTGCATTTTCTTGGCAAAATTCTATTAGTCTTTGCCCTGCTTCTTTCCACATTCCAAGGCCAAATTTGCCTGTTACTCCAGGTGTTTCTTGACTTCCTACTTTAGCATTCCACTCCCCTAGAATGAAAAAGACATCTTTTTTGGGTGTTAGTTCTAAAAGGTCTTGTAGATCCTCATAAAACCGTTCAACTTCAGCTTCTTCAGCGTTACTGGTTGGGGCATAGACTTGGATAACTGTGATATTGAATGGTTTGCCTTGGAAACAAACAGAGATCATTCTGTCGTTTTTGAGGTTGCATCCAAGTACTGCATTTCAGACTCTTTTGTTGACCATGATGGCTACTCCATTTCTTCTGAGGGATTCCTGCCCACAGTAGTAGATATAATGGTCATCTGAGTTAAATTCACCCATTCCAATCCATTTAAGTTCACTGATTCCTAGAATGTCGACGTTTACCCTTGCCATCTCTTGTTTGACCACTTCCAATTTGCCTTGATTCACGGACCTGACATTCCAGGTTCCTATGCAATATTGCTCTTACAGCATCGGATCTTGCTTCTATCACCAGTCATATGCACAACTGAATAATGTTTTTGCTTTGGCTCCATCCCTTCATTCTTTCTGGAGTTATTTCTCCACTGATCTCCAGTAGCATATTGGGCACCTAGGGAGTTCCTCTTTTGGTATCCTATCATTTTGCCTTTTCATACTGTTCATGGGGTTCTCAAGGCAAGAATACTGAAGTGGCTTGCCATTCCTTTCTCCAGTGGAGCACATTCTGTCAGACCTCTCCACCATGACCCACCCATCTTGGGTTGCCCCACAGGCATGGCTTAGTTTCATTGAGTTAGACAAGGTTGTGGTCCTAGTGTGATTAGATTGACTAGTTTTCTCTGAGTATGGTTTCAGTGTGTCTGCCCTCTGTTGCCTTCTTGTAACACCTACCATCTTACTTGGGTTTCTCCTACCTTGGACGTGAGGTATCTCTTCACAGCTGCTCCAACAAAGCACAGCTGCTGCTCCTTACCTTGGACGAGGGGTATCTCCTTACCGCCGCCTTCCTGATCTTCAATGTGTTAACAAATATTAATAAGTGCTTTCTAATCCCTAGGCATTGTAGCAGTGGAAATTTCTGACAGTAATAAGACATAATAACTGCTCTTAAGGACACTCATCTGGATGACTTAAAGACAAATATTTGAGTGTTGTGCTGGTTATGTTCTTTTTATCTACTCTCCCATCTGGGACTGAATACTTGGGTTGGTTTGGGTCGAGTTGTTCACTGATACTCAAGGTATGTTGACAACACAGAGACTCATCTTTTGTAGACAGAGTTTTTCCTTTAAGCTCATTTCTATTTTGAGTGTCATCAGAAAAAAGAGACTTAAGATGGTGTTTTTAAATGGATTAGATTTCAATGATCAGTGCATAGATAAACGTTCTGCACATACTTTAAAACTGAGATATTAAAAATATTTTCAATGCAAACAGAGTCCAACACTTCAGCCATTGAATTGATCATTTTATGCCATTGCTTTCATAGAATATTGGCTATTTATTATATCCAAATCATGCAAATAGTATTTTTAATTGAAAAGCATTTTTTTGCAAAAATAAAATCATATTTTTATTTTTAATTGAAAAGTATTTTTAATTGAGAAGTTTTTTTTGCAAAAATAGAATCATATTTTAATATGATGAAATTTTGAATTGAATTGGAAGGATACATAACATAAAATTAACCATTTTGAATTTTACTACTCATTTGCATTACTGCATATACCGTATTGTGCAACCACCAACTTTATCTTCAAAATTGTTTATCATCTGTGATGAGCTCTCATATCTTTCAGTCAGTCAGTCCTTTCATTAGACTCAATGGTAAAGAATCTGCCTGTAATACAGGAGACATAGATTCTATCCCTGGGTTGGGGAGATTCCCTGAAGGAAAGCATGGCAACCCATGGGAGAATCCCATGGACAGTGGAGCCTGGGGGACCACAGTCTATAGAGTCGCAAAGAGTCAGATATGACTGACGTGACTAAGCACACACATAAAAGAAACCACAACATGTGATTTTTTTGTGTTTGACTTTTCCTAACCACATTTTTGAGGTTCTTTCAAGTTATGACAGGTATCACTACTTCAATCATTTTTAATGTGAATAAATATTTCATTTCATGAAACTGTGGAAGTAACTACACCTTGTTACTTTATCCTCCTCAAGTGACTCCTGAATTCTTTCTACCTGTTGACTAATGTGAATATTGCTATTATGAACATACATGAACATGTGTTTGAGTATAATATACCTGTTCTCATTTAAGTATTTGCCTAGAAGTAAAAAGGTTGGATTAATGTTTAAACATTATCTATATTTAGCTTATTGAAAACCCACCATTTGCCATGATTATCACACCATTTTATTTTCCATCAGTAATGTACCTATTTCTCTATATCTTTATCAACACTTGCTACTTTCCCATTAAAAAACAAACAAACAGTCATTCTAGTGGGTATGAAGTGGTATCTCATTGTTGTTTAGATGTATGCTTATGCAGGAACATATTTTCATGTGAATGTTGGACATTTGTGTATGTTCTTAGTAAAAATGTCTATTGAATTGTTTGCTCATTTTTAAAAACTGGTTCTGTTGTCTTTTTGTTGTTGAGTTGTAAAATTTCTTTATATATTTCAGAATAGAAATTCATATCAAATATATGATTTAAAATGTCTTTCCATTCTGTAGATTTTCTTTAAACTCTCTTGATAATGTTCTTTCATACACAAAAGTTTTTTTTTTCCCTTAAATTTCAGTTTAATTTTCTTTTATTACTTGTGTTTTTGATATCAGATCTAAGAATCCGTTGTCCAATCTGAGGACATGAAAGTCCACCCATATGTTTTCTTCTAACAGTTTTATAATTTTTGTTCTTATATTTATGATGTTCATACATTTTGAGTTAATTTTTCCATAATTTAAGTGAGGGTCCAGTTTCATTATTTCATATGTGATTATCCAGTTGTCTCCATACTATTAGTTGAAGATTTATAATTTTTTAGCCAATGAAAAGTGAAAGTGAAAGTGTTAGTCACTCAGTCATGTTTGACTCTTTGTAGCTCCATGGACTGTAGCCCACAAGGTCTTCTGTCCATGGAATTCTCCAGGCAAGGGTGTGAGATTGGGTTGCCATTCCCTTCTCCAGGGGATCTTCCTGACCCAGTGATCAAAACTGGGTCTCTTACATTACAGGCAGATTCTTTACCATCTGAGCCGCTCAGGAAGCAATGGACTTCTTTCTAATTTATCATTATTATTTAGAATTATAATGAAGCAGGGATTTAAACTGAATAAGAATAGTAATATTTTGATTTAGGATGTTTCATAGTTTCTCAGTTCAGTTCAGTCACTCAGTCATGTCTGACACTTTGCAACCCCATGGACAGCAGCATGCCAGACTTCCCTGTCCATCACCAACTCCTGGAGCTTGCTTAAACTCATATCCATCAAATCAGTGATGCCATTCAACCTCTGTTGCCCCCTTCTCCCCTTGCCTTCAATCCTTCCCAGCATCAGGGTCTTTTCCAACGAGTCAGTTCTTCACATCATGTGACCAAAATTTTGGAACATCAGCTTCCGCATCAGTCCTTCCAATGAATATTCAGGATTTATTTCCTTTAGGAACGACTGGTTTGATCTCCTTGCAGTCTAAGGTACTCTCAAAAGTCTTCTCCAATGCCACAGTTCAAAAGCATTACATCTTCCTCACTCAGCTTTCTTTATAGTCCAACTCTCACATCCCTACATGACTGCTGGAGAAACCACAGCTTTGACTACATGGACCTTTTTCAGCAAAGTATTGTCTCTGCTTTTTAATATGCTGTCTAGGTTGGTCATAGCTTTTCTTCCAGGGATCAAGTGTCTTTTAATTTCATTGCGGCAGTCACCATCTGCAGTGATTTTGGAACCCAATAAAATAATGTCTGTCATTGTTTCCACTCTTTCCCCATCTATTTACCATGAAGTGATGGGACCAGATGCCATGGTCTTAGTTCTCTGAATGTTGAGTTTTAAGCCAGCTTTTTCACTCTCCTCTTTTACTTGTATCAAGAGATTCTTTAGTTTAGCTTTGCTTACTGCCATAAGGGTGATGTCATCTGCATATTTGAGGTTATTTATATTTCTCCAGGGAATCTTGATTCCAGCTTGTGCTTCCTCCAGCCTGGCATTTCTCACAATGCACTCTTCATATAAGTTAAATAAGTAAGATGACAATATAAAGCTTTGACATACTGTACTGGATGTACTGTCCCAGTTTTGAGTCAGTCTGTTTTTATGGTCTAGTTCTAACTGTTGCTTCTTGATCGTCATACAGATTTCTTAGGAGGCAAGTAAGGTGACATGGTATTCCTATCTCTTTAAGGATTTTTCAGTTTGTTGTGATCCACACAGTCAAAGGCTTTAGTATAGTCAATGTAGCAGAAGTAGATGTTTCTCTGGACTTCTCTTGATTTTTCTATGATCCAACAGATGTTGGCGATTTGATGTCTGTTTCCTCTGTCTTTTCTAAATCCAGCTTGAACACCTGTAAGTTCTCCATTCATGTGCTGTTGAAGCTTGGAGGATTTTGAGTATTACCTTGCTAGCGTGTGATAGGAGTGCAATTGTGTGGTGGTTTGAAGATTCTTTGACATTGTCTTTCTTTGGGATTGGAAACAAAACTGATCTTTCCCAGGTTTCCTTTTCATAGTTTCTAGCATAATACAAAATCTGCTTATAAAGATAGCTATGATAAGAATATAAGTGAAATTATTTCGTTAACAAATTAATAACCAATTAATAACCAATTAATAAAAAGACTAAAAATAGCCACTGAAAACAAGAAAAGACTTCATTTACTGGCAAAAGAGGTGCTAGCCAACCCTCACTATGAATGTTCTTATATTTACTGACTGCTATTTCTAACATATACTAATAGGCAGATGTTTGATAAGGCAATAGAATATACAAAGCTATGAAACAGTCAGTACTCAGATGAAAAGCCTTTCTAATACATGTTTAGATCAGATGGCTTATTGTTTCATTAGTCCCAGTCATTATTTTAATGATAATTACCTCTTTGCATTATAATTTAAAATATGCATGTGTGTGGTCAGAAAGTAAACGACATGTTTCATACCAGATTTCTTTAGAAATGTTTTAGAGTGACCAAAGGATTTTATTGCTATATTAAAATTCAAGTGTCAAAATTTTAATAAAAAGTTTAATCTCAACTCCCAAATAAAAATATAAACCAAAGCAAATGCTTTGATGTATATTTTCTATTAAAACCTGAATTGAATAAAATGGAAAGCAATGGTGTGAAAAGCAGGTCACTTTCTTTATGTTCATAACTTTTTAAAGACCCACCATTTTCATTATGCTACTTTATTAACAATGAANTAATTACTTTACAATATTGTATTGGTATTGCTATACATCAACATGAATCTGCCACAGGAGATGTGTATAAGAGACAGGGTGTGAAAAGCAGGTCACTTTCTTTATGTTCATAACTTTTTAAAGACCCACCATTTTCATTATGCTACTTTATTAACAATGAATAGTTAAAATGAATAAAACTCCAGAAGCTTTCTCCTCCAGGCCTTAGCTCTAGCTGTTCTGTGTGTCTGGATGACAGATAGCTGAATATAGGTGGATTCTGAATATAGGTGGTTCTTTCTCTTCTTTCTGTCATTGTCATCCTTGTCACCTAGCTAAAAGCGTTTATGCACATTCCCTATCACTCTCTTCAGTTTCACTTAACTCAACAATTGTCGTATATGTCATTATATAATACATGCCCATATACATGCCATAAATATAGATATATATATATATGATATATAATCCACTTAAAATAAACTAAAATTTTCTATTTTTGAATAGTTTTTAAACTTTTTAAATAAATTTATTTATTTTAATTGGAGGTTAATTACTTTACAATATTGTATTGGTATTGCTATACATCAACATGAATCTGCCACAGGTATACATGTGAATATGTACAGAAAAGTTGCAAAGATAGTAGAGATTTTGCCCAGCTTCCTTTAATGTTAACTTCATTTGTAACAAGATTTTATTTGTTAAAATTATGAGTCTAACTTTGGTACAATACTATTAACTAAACATCAGAGTGCATTCAGATTTCTCTAGTTTTTCCACTAATACTCATCTTTCTATTTCAGGATCCAGCCCAGCATTCAATGACCCTTTTAATTAACATGTCTCCTTAGTCCTTTCCCTCTCTGATTAGTCTTCACTTGTTTTACATGACTTTCACTCTTTGGAAGAGATTAGGTATCTTTTTCAGAATGTCCTTCAGTTTGATCTTATCTGATGTTTTCTCATAATTTGATGAGAGCTGTGGATTTGGGGGAGGAATACGATAGAGATGAAGTGTGCTTCTGTGACATCATATCAGAGATACATTATATAAACATGACTTACCACTGATGGTGTTAACCTCGAACACTTGATTTCTCATATGTCTTCATTGCAATGGCACTTTTTTTCCCTTTATATACTCTATCCAAGTGTCTACATTCTGTCCCCACTCAAGGGGAAGGAAATTAAGCTCTAGCACCTGAAAAGGGAGATGATCTGCATTTAGATTTTCAAATTATTTTGAAAGGTAAATATGTTTCTTTTCCTCCATTTTTTACTTATTAAATAATTTATTGATGTTGCTAAGGCTTTTATTATTTTATTCTTTTGGTAAGATACTATTGGGCTTCCCTGGTGAATCATATGGTAAAGAAAAAGCCAGCAAAGCGGGAGACCCAGGTTCAATCCCTGAGTTTTGAAGAAGGGAATGTCTCTCCACTCCAATATTCTTGCCTGGAGAATGCCATGGACAGAGAAACCTGACAGGCTACAATTTTAGGGCTTCCCTGGTGGCTCAGACTGCAAAGAGTCAGACACAGCTGAGGGACCAACACTTTCACAAGGTGCTATTACCTATTTTATTGCTGAAATTGTTCCACTTTTGGAACTCTGTCAAGCTCACCCCTGCACATCCCTTTGATACAGACACTCCCATCAATTTGTAGACTTATTTTTGTTTCTTTTTTTTTGCCTGTTGATTTGTTTAGTATGTCCTTATAGTCTGACAGTATAGGATACTACAAATTTATCTTGAATTTTCTGTGCCCCAGATATAAAATCAGCTATTTATCTAAATACCATAGGTCCTAATGTATCTATTTTACCTGTTTATATTTCTTTACACTGAAGTTTAAGTATGAGTAAATTTTTGTTTGTTTGTTTGTTACCCACTGTATGCCCAGTGCTGAGTACAATACCTGGTGTAAAGTTAGACTTTAATAATAATTAAAATGAATAAATAAATAGAAAATTAAGCTTGCCTATACTTACTTATCATAACCACAGTTTTAAAATGCTTTTTATAGTTTCCCCTCAGAAAACTTCCTCACAAAATTTTGGACAGATAATGGACATTACTTTTCTTATTGGGTTTTTTAAAAAGTTTTTTTAAAACACGTGGTCAATCCTGCTGGGGTGACCTTTGGCATTTTTAAAATTTTATGTTCTCCCTCATTTTCCTCTTCCCCTTTCCTTCCACCCTTCTCCTCCTTTCAGTATCATCATCATCACTGAGTGTGGCCATAGCAAGAGAGGAATTCTATTCTATTTTTTATGAGCTAAACAGAATTTTTTGTTTCTCTATGACTGATATGATATTTTGTTGATCTATCATAATTTTTACTGCTTTGATATAACAAGAGAGGATAATATATTCATTACTGCATAGCTATTTAAGTCAAAGATCTGAACACTTTTTTCAGCATCAAAAGCAAATAGGAGGAAAACAAAAGGAAAAGAAACAAAAGAAAGAGAAAAAGGGAGGCAAAGAAAACCACTTAACTTTAAATCCAGTGNCAAGAGAGGATAATATATTCATTACTGCATAGCTATTTAAGTCAAAGATCTGAACACTTTTTTCAGCATCAAAAGCAAATAGGAGGAAAACAAAAGGAAAAGAAACAAAAGAAAGAGAAAAAGGGAGGCAAAGAAAACCACTTAACTTTAAATCCAGTGAAAGTTTACTTTCTAATTGCCAAAGTTACAAAAGTTCTAGTCTACTAACTTTGAACATTCTGACAATTTTTCTTCAAATGCTTGGGAACCATACACATTGAACAGTGTCACAGCATCACATTTTTTTTTTCTTTGCTCAGGAAACTCTATAAAGTTCTCACTGAATCTCTTTCAAAGTCATATCAGCCAATGCAGTTTAATCTTTTTTAATTATGCAACAGTAAGTTTACTGTCAGAAACAGATGTAAAAAATAACTGTAGAAAGGAGAAATCACTAAAATGGAAAACTTATTTATGAAAGCAATTTTGTTATTCCAGCACAAATTTCCTGATTGTATCAGGTGCTGTCATGCCTCAGAGGGGTTTGTTTTCAATAGTGTAGATGATATATACAGTAGAAATTGATATAAAGAGATATATTACCATAGCAGAATATGCTGATTCCAGAATTACTTTTCAATCACAGTTTTCACACTCTGTAGATAATCTCAGTGTGTAATAGTGTCTTAGTCATCTGTGGCTTGATTTCTTCCAGTAAATACTTGCAGTGCTCATAAAGCACATGGATTTTGTCAATATTTTAGACTCAGGTTTTGATGTATGGTGATATTTGGTTGACTAACATTCGGAGAACTGTAAATAAATCTAAAAGTTAACCTGAGTTTTTAAAATTTGAAGATTTACTCTAAAAAAGTATTTATCCTTCATATCCTGACTATAAATGACAGACTTTAGTTAGAAAATGAACTAAAAGAATAAAAACTGAAAAGAGACTCACTAAATATATAAAGCTTTTCTCTTCTAAGTAAGTATTAATGTTGTTTGCTACAAAAGCTGTTTTATCTCCTTTTTCCTAACATTAACAATATATGAGATTAATTGATTTCATCAGATCACTGACTGATTAGAGTTTGTGAGAAAAATTCACCAGTGCTGTGCATCAAATGAAATCTCTGTCTGTAGTGGACAGTTTATTTGTATGACTTAAGGTAGTATGTATATAAATAGACTGTTTTTTCTTTCCAAAAATATTGATATTCTGGTTTGTGCCCCTAACACATTCTATACACAGTATAGCTGTATTTCTTGCCTACTTCTCTGAAGAGTGAGTATCTGTATAACCCAAATTAAAAATGTTGTTGTAAAGCTGAATAAAGTATTAATTTGTATTTGAAGTAATAAGGTGGTTTACTTTGGTTTCTATTCTTTCCTGAACAGGAATTATGTTTACTGTGAGATTTCTTGCCATTATGTTGTTCAGTATAATCTTTGCTCAGTATAATTTTGGTTGTTTTTGTTGATGCATTTATCTGTGTGACTGTTTATGAGGGTGTTTAATGAGGTTCATTTTCTTCTCCCATATGATTTTATGCTAACATCATTGCTGATTTTGGGGAAAAATAGGGATTACTTAGCTGTAAATAGTTTGTAACTCATTAAATACTTATCATGTAATGTTATTAAAGCTAAATTAGGTTACTAGACATTTTAAGTTTTATTTAAAAAGCAAGATTATAACATATGAAGAGTCTTAACAGAGTATGCAATAAGATGAAAATGAAAGCCACAGAGAATGTTATATATAATTCTTTGTGGTGTTAAGAAAATTATAAAAATGTTAATTTTATGGCTAAGATTTTAAAATGTTTAAATTAAAAGGAAATATATTGTACAATGTAATACAGGGTGATAAGAAGGGGAGGTATCAATACTGTTATTGATACCTATCTGAAAATTTAACACAAATATGGAAAAGAAATTTACATTTAAATATAGGTAATAATGTAGCTTGGAGAATCTGAGCATTATGAACTAGTTACAAGAAACTAAAATTCTTTAAAGTAAAGGCAAAAATAATGGAATGGGTTGCCATGCCTACCTCCAGGGGATCTCTCTGACTCAGGAACTGAACCTGGGTCTCTTATGTCTTCTGCATTGGCAGGTGGGTTCTTTACCACTATTGCCACCTTGGACACCCCATATGTCTCTCTACTATATTCTAAACATGAAAGAAAGGAACAAGATTATACTTACATTAAATGGAGGGTGCCTTCTGTATTGCATGGTATAGAGAAGTTCTCAAACATTTGTTCAGTATTTCCATGCATACTGATACTTTTGATAAAAGCACAGGATTTTAATCAAGAAATGATTATGTGCTGAACAAAATAAGTTAAAGAATAATAAAGCAAAATAATGTAGAAAGGTAGAAGTAGGAAAACAGAAAAGAGGAGGAAGATGTGTAAGAAGAGGATTATTGCAGAGACTAGGGTAAATATAATTCTTGAATATTTTCTTTGTGTGAATTTCTTTGCAGATTATTTTTTAATTTAGTAGGTACTATGTGACTAATTTCTTACCAAGGTAAAGTAGGTAGACACTGCTGTTGATGTATCTAAAAAAATCCTTTAAAGAAAAAGAATTATCATGTCTTTTTGTACTTTCCCATTCTTCCTGCTTGCCTGACTTGATCTTTCATCCTATGATCGTTTTCTAAGTGTGAATATATGATCTGTTAAATGTTCTAAGTCTAAATTCCTTTGACTACTCAAAATTGATTTTTGCTTCTGCAAATCACATATGCTTTTTAAAGCTCATTTTCCACATGTAAGAATGAGAAGGTTTGAACATAGTATTTAAGATATATTTTTGTATTTTAGTTATAACTCAGGAGAAGGCAATGGCTCCCCACTCCAGTAATTTTGCCTGGAGAATCCCATGGGGTCGCTAAGAGTCAGACACGACTGAGAGACTTCACTTCCAATTTTCATGTTCATGCATTGGAGAAGGAAATGGCAACCCACTCCAGTGTTCTTGCCTGGAGAATCCCAGGGATGGCGTGAGGTAGTCAAAAATTATTTAAAAGTTGACTTTTATTGGTGAAGAAACTGTTGCCCTCTATATTAACATGAAATAATGAATGGAAACCTGTAAGGAACCAGAGTGTCTAGTTCAGATAGTGTAGAATCAGCCTGCAATGCAAAAGATCCAGGCTTGACTCCTGGGTTGGGAGGATCCCCTGGAGAAGAGAATGGCTACCCATTCTCTTATGTTGCCTGGGAAATCCCATGGACTTAATGAGCCTGGTGAGCTACAGTCCATTGGGTTTCAAAAAGTCAGACATGACGGNTGAGGAGGAAGCTTTCCGATGCGAAGCCCAGAATCCTAGTGGGCAGGCTCCTACCTAGCTCACACCGCTCACAGGGGCTCCCCCAGGCGGCCCCAAGCGTGGCGCAGCATTCGGATTTCAGAGTAGCACCATTGATGTTCACCTCACAGCGGTTGTCCTGGATGTTGAGCCAACAGGTCCCTTTCAGGCTGTCTGAAAAGGAATAAGAAACAATGGGGAGTTCTCATCTCTGAAGAAAATATAACTCAGTTCTATGCACCCAAAACATTATTTGATAGTATTAAAAAACAAAGCTGTTATCTTAAAAACTTTTATATATCCTAGACACATTTACACGTACATGCTTTAAACGCATATTACATACATGTAAGTTTCACATGATATTTGAATTAATACAATTATATATCTGAGTATTCTAGGAGCAGCTGCTACTGCCCAAGACTTCAATACTGGGATCTGCAAATAACAGCCCATGACAGTTATAAGATCATTACTTGTATGAAAAATACTTGTAAGATTTATTCTTTGTGGCAGATACTTTGATATTTAAGATTTTATCCAATGGCACTCTGCAAATAATCTCCTTCTCTCCCAATTCCCTACCAAATAAACCACACACAACAGTTCTTCTATTAGAGAGAAGCCAATTTTTCTCCAACTGAAGATAATCATTTGCTGAACAATTTGAAAAAAAGAAATCTTAAAAGATAAAAAAGGAAATAAAACCTTTAAAACCACCATTAAGACACACCATGGATGTATTTGATGTATTTTCTTTCAGGGTTTTTTTCTATGGTATGTATATACAGCTTTATCTCTAGTTCAAAATGTAATACATATTTATGATAAACTATTTGAAGAAATAGCAGAGAAAATAAAAAAAAAAAACTAACTACCTGTAACGCTACCATCCAGACACAACTACTTTTTAGACTATGTTTCCACACCCAATTTAATTTCCTCCTTAAACGATAGTTAAAAAAAAAAAAAAAAAGATTCTGAAGCAGAGAAAAGGAATTCCAAGTTGACATAGCAAATATTAACTGGGTAAAATAAGTCCTGTGATGATTTCCTTGCAGTACTGTGGATCTCAGTTTCTAGTGTGTAACATTACCAAGCTTCTTACTAAAATGCAGATTCATAAGTCTCCAGGTGTGTGGCCTAGGAGTCTGCATGTGAAAAGCTCCTGAGATGGTCTCTCTGCAGGTGATGTGTAAAATGATTGAACAAAAAGCTTAATAGCATATTGCAGTCATAGACTTGGAAGACAATAAAGTAAAAACATATTCCTACAGCATTTATTTTATTTAAAACTCATTTAATAAAAAGGACCAATAAGGTTTTACAATAAAAACAATATAACCGGAAACACAGGAGGATTCTTTACCAACTGAGCCAGAGAAGCCCAAGAATACTGGAGTGGGTAGCTGATCCCTTCTCTAGGGGATCCTCCCAACCCAGGAATCAGACCTCAAGGGTAAAACAAAGGAAACACCTCTGTCCTGGACTGAATACAAAGCTATGGGGCAAGGATTCGGAGAAAAGATGGGTAGTCTGCTTTTTCCTATTTTGAGATTTAATTTGGATAAAAACTGTGTACAAATGAAAGAGATTTGCTCATATGCATTTGTATCAGCTATCACATTATAAACTTTTTAATAGGCTTAAACCTGCAAATTCCATAGCATAGAGGAAACAGTAATGATAGTGTAAGGCTGCTGCTGCTGCTAAGTCGCTTCAGTCATGTCGGACTCTGTGCGACCCCATAGACGGCAGCCCACCAGGCTCCCCCATCTCTGGGATTCTCTAGGCAAGAATACTGGAGTGGGTTGCCATTTCCTTCTCCAATGCATGAAAGTGAAAAGTCAAAGTGTCCGACCCTTCACTACCATGTATTTAAATGGTCTTTTAAGAACTAGGTTAATGACTGATTTATCACCTTGACTGTAGTCATTTTAAGATATACTGTGATAAATATTTACTAATATCTATTGAGGCAGCAACAAGCACTATTAAAGGCTTTTCATATATTAGTTTATTTACCCATTGAAACGACTCTATAAGATACAGACAACTTGTAGATGAGAAAACTGAGGCACAGGGGTCAACTAATTTACCAGAAGGCCACCGTGCCAGGAGAGGGTCAGCATCAAGATTCAAACTTGCATTGTATGATTTCAGAGGCCTCTTTCTGCAACTTAGTGCTTCTTTAGACTGGTATCAACACTGAAAACTCACAAAATCAATAGACATACTTTCATACACAATCCATCTCTCCTTATTGTTTTTTCTCATGTGTGTATAGGTATATATGTAACTACATACACATGCAGTCACAATATAGATGTAATTATATAGTCAGAGGTTGGTTAAGCTCTCCAAAAAAATAAAGCAGGGTAAGCAGATAAGCTAGAGGCTATAGGAATAGTCAAAAAGAAAAACAATGGTGGCTTGGATTGGGGGTTGCTGAAATTGATGGTGAGAAGGGGTTGAAGTATGGAAAAAACTTTTGAGTACAACAGAATTTAGATGGATTCAACCTGCAGCTTGAAAAAAGGCATCAAGAATGACTCCAATTATAAAAATAGAGTTACAGTTTGTCAAGACAGAACTGCTTCTAGAAGACCCAGATTTAAGCTGAAAGATAGAAATTTGGTTTTAGACATGCTGTTTGATATGCCAATTAGACGGAGAAGGCAATGGCACCCCACTCCAGTACTCTTGCCTGGGAAATCCCACGGACGGAGGAGCCTGGTGGGCTGCAGTCCATGGGGTCGCCAAGAGTCGGAGACGACTGAGCAACTTCACTTTCTCTTTTCACTTTCATGCATTGGAGAAGGAAACGGCAGCCCACTCCGGTGTTCTTGCCTGGAGAATCCCAGGGACGGGAAGCCTGGTGGGCTGCCGTCTGTGGGGTCGCACAGAGTCAGACACAACTGAAGCGACTTAATAACAGCAACAGCATGCCAATTAGATACCCCAGTGGAGATACTATGAAGATAATTAGAAAGACAAGTCTGAAACTAATGGAGGGATTAAGGCAGAGAGAGAATTGTGAGAGTTAATGTAGAGGACATCTAAATCTAAGCACGCATGTAAAACAGAGACGCAAAAACATTCCAGGACCCCAAGACTGACCTGTGAGACACTTCCAACTGGAGAGCAGAAGAAAATGAAAGATTTAACAAAGGAAATTAAGGAAAGAGGCCAGGAAAGTGAAAGGAGATAAAGAGAAGTCCAAAAGGAAAAACTTCTTGAGAGGGGATGTGTGATGAACTGTATTAAATACTGTTAATAGACTAAGATGAGGAATAAGAATTGACCATTGGATTTTACAACAGAGAGGTCACTGCCCCTGTTGTGTCCATGAAATGTGAGGACAGAACTCAGATCCAAGCCAAAGATGGGGGACACTGGTATGGATTATGCAGAGCCATCAGATGGAAGCAGTGTGATGCAGGAAAGATTAATCAAATATATTGTTTATTATATTTCATCACTTCAATCAGAAAATAATAGTCTCTTCAAGCAGTCTAGAACAGTTGAAGATTGGTTTATGTTTACAAAGCTTGCAGAATATGTTCTAAATCCTGAAATCTTCTTTGTATCTAACTAATTCATTTATGTTCCCATTTAATTTTAAATTCGTAATTACATCAGGGGATTTTTATTCAGTTCTAAATTTAGAGATTTGGTTCCTACCAAGGGTCAATTTGCAGGCTAAACACTGATTAAAGCCATTTGACAGTCTTATTTAAAAAGTACATCCATAATATTTCTTAAGTATATTTTATTTAGTTTATTTTTAAAACTTGAATTATTTTTAATGAAAAAAGCAGATAAAATAATGTCTAAGATGAAAACATATTAAGTACATTTCTTTCTGAGCAGCTTTTGGCTGAGATACTCAAATCTTATCACAATGAATGAACACACATAATACATTGGCTTAGAAAAATATTGTGGGGTTTAGGTGTCCAACATAATAACTTGGAAATAAAATGTCTTTGTTTTTTTATTCATTAATAATTAACTGTAAGAGAGGCCAAAAATCCCAGAAGTGTTTATGATGAAGCAAAGATTCTTAAGGTATCTTTGATGCCCAAGTGGCATACAGATTTAGTTTTCTGAGACATTAACTGACTAATGCTGAGTTTATTTCCTTTGCATAATAAAATGATTCTATATCAGTTGGAAACTGTGGCTTAGCAAAAATATTTCTGCCTTACCAGATCCAATCCATATGCACCGCCCTCCACCCCCAACCAGGAATTCTGTGAGAAAAAAAAGTAATGCCCTAGGCAGATGGGAGCCTATTTTCTAGTACGGAGAGTGGAGCAAGGCTCAAATTTCACCAGCTGTACCTCATTGGGAAATTGAGTGCTGGCATTTCCAAACGGAAGGTTTTCATTGAAACTTTGGACTTCATCATTTCTCCTTCCTGTGACAAACAAGTACTCTAAGTATCCAGCTAAATACTGTTAGCATCAGATAGAATATGGAAAATACTATTGTCTTTGGCAAACACTAAACTGAAAATTCATACTGAATAGATAACAAACAAAAACTGCCAGTTTATTTGGCACTATGTAAAACTATAACACCTCCCTAA
>SJYW01047002.1:31429-49753 GCA_006410735.1 Raphicerus campestris
AAAAAAAAAAAAAAAGATTCTGAAGCAGAGAAAAGGAATTCCAAGTTGATATAGCAAATATTAACTGGGTAAAATAAGTCCTGTGATGATTTCCTTGCAGTACTGTGGATCTCAGTTTCTAGTGTGTAACATTACCAAGCTTCTTACTAAAATGCAGATTCATAAGTCTCCAGGTGTGTGGCCTAGGAGTCCGCATGTGAAAAGCTCCTGAGATGGTCTCTCCGCAGGTGATGTGTAAAATGATTGAACAAAAAGCTTAATAGCATATTGCAGTCATAGACTTGGAAGACAATAAAGTAAAAACATATTCCTACAGCATTTATTTTATTTAAAACTCATTTAATAAAAAGGACCAATAAGGTTTTACAATAAAAACAATATAACCGGAAACACAGGAGGATTCTTTACCAACTGAGCCAGAGAAGCCCAAGAATACTGGAGTGGGTAGCTGATCCCTTCTCTAGGGGATCCTCCCAACCCAGGAGTCAGACCTCAAGGGTAAAACAAAGGAAACACCTCTGTCCTGGACTGAATACAAAGAGCTATGGGGCAAGGATTCGGAGAAAAGATAGGTAGTCTGCTTTTTCCTATTTTGAGATTTAATTTGGATAAAAACTGTGTACAAATGAAAGAGATTTGCTCATATGCATTTGTATCAGCTATCACATTATAAATTTTTTAATAGACTTAAACCTGCAAATTCCATAGCATAGAGGAAACAGTAATGATAGTGTAAGGCTGCTGCTGCTGCTAAGCCACTTCAGTCGTGTCCGACTCTGTGCGACCCCATAGACGGCAGCTCACCAGGCTCCCCCATCTCTGGGATTCTCTAGGCAAGAATACTGGAGTGGGTTGCCATTTCCTTCTGCAATGCATGAAAGTGAAAAGTCAAAGTGTCCGACTCTTCACTACCATGTATTTAAACGGTCTTTTAAGAAGTAGGTTAATTACTGATTTATCACCTTGACTGTAGTCATTTTAAGATATACTGTGATAAATATTTACTAATATCTATTGAGGCAGCAACAAGCACTATTAAAGGCTTTTCATATGTTAGTTTATTTACCCATTGAAACGACTCTATAAGATACAGACAACTTGTAGATGAGAAAACTGAGGCACAGGGGTCAACTAATTTACCAGAAGAAGGCCACCCTGCCAGGAGAGGGTCAGCATCAAGATTCAAACTTGCACTGTATAATTTTAGAGGCCTCTTTCTGCAACTTAGTGCTTCTTTAGACTGGTATTGTATCAACACTGAAAACTCACAAAATCAACAGACATACTTTCATACACAATCCATCTCTCCTTATTGTTTTTTCTCGTGTGTGTATAGGTATATATGTAACTACATACACATGGAGTCACAATATAGATGTAATTATATGGTCAGAGGTTGGTTAAGCTCTCCAAAAAAATAAAGCAGGGTAAGCAGATAAGCTAGAGGCTATAGGAATAGTCAAAAAGAAAAACAATGGTGGCTTGGATTGGGGGTTGCTGAAATTGATGGTGAGAAGGGGTTGAAGTATGGAAAAAACTTTTGAGTACAACAGAATTTAGATGGATTCAACCTGCAGCTTGAAAAAAGGCATCAAGAATGACTCCAATTATAAAAATAGAGTTACAGTTTGTCAAGACAGAACTGCTTCTAGAAGACCCAGATTTAAGCTGAAAGATAGAAATTTGGTTTTAGACATGCTGTTTGATATGCCAATTAGACGGAGAAGGCAATGGCACCCCACTCCAGTACTCTTGCCTGGGAAATCCCACGGACGG
This sequence comes from Raphicerus campestris, assembly GCA_006410735.1. Classification (NCBI taxonomy): domain Eukaryota; kingdom Metazoa; phylum Chordata; class Mammalia; order Artiodactyla; family Bovidae; genus Raphicerus; species Raphicerus campestris. The sequence continues at coordinate 33,206 of SJYW01047002.1, forward strand.
AGGAGCCTGGTGGGCTGCAGTCCATGGGGTCGCCAAGAGTCGGAGACGACTGAGCAACTTCACTTTCTCTTTTCACTTTCATGCATTGGAGAAGGAAACGGCAGCCCACTCCGGTGTTCTTGCCTGGAGAATCCCAGGGACGGGAAGCCTGGTGGGCTGCCGTCTGTGGGGTCGCACAGAGTCAGACACAACTGAAGCGACTTAATAACAGCAACAGCATGCCAATTAGATACCCCAGTGGAGATACTATGAAGATAATTAGAAAGACAAGTCTGAAACTAATGGAGGGATTAAGGCAGAGAGAGAATTGTGAGAGTTAATGTAGAGGACATCTAAATCTAAGCACGCATGTAAAACAGAGACGCAAAAACATTCCAGGACCCCAAGACTGACCTGTGAGACACTTCCAACTGGAGAGCAGAAGAAAATGAAAGATTTAACAAAGGAAATTAAGGAAAGAGGCCAGGAAAGTGAAAGGAGATAAAGAGAAGTCCAAAAGGAAAAACTTCTTGAGAGGGGATGTGTGATGAACTGTATTAAATACTGTTAATAGACTAAGATGAGGAATAAGAATTGACCATTGGATTTTACAACAGAGAGGTCACTGCCCCTGTTGTGTCCATGAAATGTGAGGACAGAACTCAGATCCAAGCCAAAGATGGGGGACACTGGTATGGATTATGCAGAGCCATCAGATGGAAGCAGTGTGATGCAGGAAAGATTAATCAAATATATTGTTTATTATATTTCATCACTTCAATCAGAAAATAATAGTCTCTTCAAGCAGTCTAGAACAGTTGAAGATTGGTTTATGTTTACAAAGCTTGCAGAATATGTTCTAAATCCTGAAATCTTCTTTGTATCTAACTAATTCATTTATGTTCCCATTTAATTTTAAATTCGTAATTACATCAGGGGATTTTTATTCAGTTCTAAATTTAGAGATTTGGTTCCTACCAAGGGTCAATTTGCAGGCTAAACACTGATTAAAGCCATTTGACAGTCTTATTTTAAAAGTACATCCATAATATTTCTTAAGTATATTTTATTTAGTTTATTTTTAAAACTTGAATTATTTTTAATGAAAAAAGCAGATAAAATAATGTCTAAGATGAAAACATATTAAGTACATTTCTTTCTGAGCAGCTTTTGGCTGAGATACTCAAATCTTATCACAATGAATGAACACACATAATACATTGGCTTAGAAAAATATTGTGGGGTTTAGGTGTCCAACATAATAACTTGGAAATAAAATGTCTTTGTTTTTTTATTCATTAATAATTAACTGTAAGAGAGGCCAAAAATCCCAGAAGTGTTTATGATGAAGCAAAGATTCTTAAGGTATCTTTGATGCCCAAGTGGCATACAGATTTAGTTTTCTGAGACATTAACTGACTAATGCTGAGTTTATTTCCTTTGCATAATAAAATGATTCTATATCAGTTGGAAACTGTGGCTTAGCAAAAATATTTCTGCCTTACCAGATCCAATCCATATGCGCCGCCCTCCACCCCCAACCAGGAGTTCTGTGAGAAAAAAAAAGTAATGCCCTAGGCAGATGGGAGCCTATTTTCTAGTACGGAGAGTGGAGCAAGGCTCAAATTTCACCAGCTGTACCTCATTGGGAAATTGAGTGCTGGCATTTCCAAACGGAAGGTTTTCATTGAAACTTTGGACTTCATCATTTCTCCTTCCTGTGACAAACAAGTACTCTAAGTATCCAGCTAAATACTGTTAGCATCAGATAGAATATGGAAAATACTATTGTCTTTGGCAAACACTAAACTGAAAATTCATACTGAATAGATAACAAACAAAAACTGCCAGTTTATTTGGCACTATGTAAAACTATAACACCTCCCTAATTATTTGGAAATATATATTTAGTCCACTTTGAGGTCCCACGACAGAGGAGACTGCAAGGCTATGGTCCATAGCGTCTCAAGAGTCGGACACGACCTAGCAACTCAACCATCACCCAAAGTGGATACTAGGTAAAAATGTGAAGTATGTGTATCTAGTCCGTGTAGCCTTAGACACTAGAAGCAGGAAAGAACTACTGAGATCAGTTTTCTCTCTTACATAAACTGAAGAGTTGCTTATAGTAATGTTATAATAGATCTGACTATTTCCTTCTATTTATGGCCTACTGCCTTTAATCAATGGAGAAGACAATGGCAACCCACTCCAGTACTCTTGCCTAGAGAATCCCACGGACAGAGGAGCCTGGTAGGCTACAGTCCATGAGGTCGCAGAGTCGGACACGACTGAGCGACTTCACTTCACTCACTTCATACTTTATCACTGGAGAAGGGAATGGCAACCCACTCCAGTATTCTTGCCTGGAAAATCCCATGGACAGAGGAGCCTGGCGGGTCGTGGTCCAGGGGGTCACAGAGAGTCAGACACGACTGAAGTGACTGAGAATGCACACATGCCTTTATCAAGAACTGACCTTCTNTTATTGTATTTATTATTGATTTAATAATAATTGAGAGTTTCAGAGAGTTCAGTGTATCTTTTTAAAACTGACTCCTTGATTTACAATGAAATTTGATTTGTTTAATAAGGGTATAAAATGATTTTATGACCTAATACTGGTAATGTGAATAATGGTGAATTGAATACTTGAATTTAGTTTTAAAATCTGTATTAAGTGCACATTATGTGAATATAGAAAACTATTAATCTTTTATATGAAATGGGCATAGAAGTAAGGAATTACACAAATGAGTGTGCATATTATCCACTTAAAAATATCATTACCTTTTATAATATGCTTCTCATTCAGTCCCTAAGTCATGTCTGATTCTTTGAAACCCCATGGACTGCAACACACCAGTCTTCCCTGTCCTTCACTATCCCTCAGAATTTGCTCAAACTCATGTGTCTATTGAGTTGGTGATGCCATCCAACCATCTCATCTTCTGTCACCCCCTTATCCTCCTGTCCTCAGTCTTTCCTGGCATCAGATTATTTTCCATTGAGTCAGCTCTTCATATCATGTGGCCAGAGTATTGGAGCTTCAGCTTCAGCATCAGTCCTTCCGATGAATATTCAGGGTTGATTTTCTTTAGTACTGACGGGTTTGAACTCCTTGCTGTCCAAGGGACTCTCAAGAGTCTTCTCCAGCAATTAATCTGCTTGCTAAAGTATAATAGCTTCTCTTCAGACATCCATACATTTATACAGTTTAAAATATATATTTTTTCAATTTCTTAAAAATGAGCCCTGAAAATTGATTAGAAAAGTTTATTTGATACAAAAGTTTATTTCTTTGACACATAGAATCATTTGCTTTGTGCACTCTTAAAAATATACATTTTGCAAGAATTCACCCTAACAGGTAAAGCTAAAAGATTGCCTAAATCACAACTCCCATGGTATTCAGCAATGGGGAGATTTCAGTTTAAATATGAGAACAATCACTTGAACTTATATTTCAGATTTCAGTGTCTGCTTGCCAATAAAAATAATTGCATCCACTTGGCTTTTCTTCTCTTTTAAATTCTTCTCTTTAGATAGTCACAGACATTTGGTTGAATGCAAATTAGACTATCAGGATCAGAAAACTTATAAGCAAATAGCATATTTCATGATACATTTAAACAATTTTCACATTCTTTCACAGTACTGTACAAATGAAATTGCCATAAAGTTAGAGGAAAAGACTTGCTCTTAATTTTCCTGTTCTTTGCCCACTGTATTAAGCAGGATGCTGGTTTGGTATAATTCTGACAGGTGTTCCAGTCTGTGAATTCTCCTCAGTTTTTATAACCAGATTCTTATGTGGAATAGTGAGGAAGTGTTTGTTAGCAGGACACTGCAAATAAAAAGAAAGTGTAGAGATTGTAAAATACTTTTGTTTAAAATGGAAACAAAGCACCATAATACATTCTAGAATGCCAGAATTTAACAGCTTCTCAAAAAGCAGATATAATAGTGTTGTTCTATATCTACAGTATCTAGCAGTGTTAAATGAAATTGGTTTTCTTTTAAACAATAAACCTAATAAGTTTTTAAACAATCTGCATTTATAGATTATACACTTAACTCTCAATATACATTTTTAATGGATAACAATGTATATGAATTTTGCAGAATTCTTTCCCCATCTAGTTCAATTCCCACCAAAGAAACACATAGAAACTAGGCTCTAGTACTGGACCTATGTTGTTTTTGTTCCATCATTAAGTTCTGTCTAACTCTTTGCAATCCCATGGACTGTAGCACACCAGGCTTCCCTGTCCTCCACTGTCTCTTGGAGTTTACTCAAACTCATGTCCATTGAGTTGGTGATACCTTCCAACCATCTCATACTCTATCACTCCCTTCTCTTCCTGCCTTCAATCTTTCCCAGCATCAGGGTCTTTTCCAGTGGGCTGGCTCTGTATATGAGGTGACCAAAATATTGGAGCTTCAGCTTCAGCATCAATCCTTCTAATGAATATTCAGCACTGATTAACTTTAGGATTGACTGGATTGATCTCCTTCCTGTCCAAGGGACTCTCGATTGTTATCTCCAACACCACAACTCAAAAACATTGATTCTTTGGCACTCAGCCTTCATTATGGTCCACCTCTCACATCCATATATAACTACTGGAAAAACATTAGCTTCAATTATATGGAACTTTGTTGGCAAAGTGACGTCTCTGCTCTTTAATACTCTGTCTAGTTTTGTCATAGCTTTTCTTCCAAGGACCAAGCATCTTAGTCCTTAGTCCAAAATTATATAAATACTTATATTTATCTGGCACAGGTGCCATAGAAATTCATAGCACTTTGTGTGTGTGTGTGCAATACTTTTCTTAGCATATATTTCTTTCTAACTCTCACCATTACAATTTCCTAATAGTAGCTGGTGCCTCAACTATATTTTAAATCTTTCAACTACTCCTACCTTCACTTCCATTCAAACAGCAGAAAATGTTTTTCATCCATTTTTTCCCTTTTTCTCCAAAATGCATAGTTAGGAATTATAAAAGTTTATTTATGCTCCCAACTTTATATTTAATTTTATGCTAATTTAAATATGCACATGAATATATATACATTACATACTAGGATGTGTGTGTGTTGGATTGTCTGCATCAGTATTTTGCAGTCAATTAAAATCATGCTACTATAGTATCTTCTTTGCATTTTGTTTACAATTATCTTTACTGTAATAATAACACCAAATCGATTGTCAAAATATGAGACAGATTCAATATTTCATGACTTAATATCCATATCAACTCAAGGTCATATGATGCCATGACTACAATAAGTGCTCTCCAATAGCCTAAGTTTAGATAAGTGATAGATGTGAGTTATCCTGAAGCACATAGTTCTACAGATGTGCTGAATTAAAAAAATGCTATGGCATACCATATAATATTTATTTCATAAGAAATTCCACTTATGAACATCATATCTTCACTTAAAGGTTATTTTAAGTGCATTTTCATGTTGATTATAAAAGTGTGTGCTTATTTTTATCTCTTTGTATTAGCTATGGTGGAGAAGGCAATGGCACCCCACTCTAGTACTCTTGCCTGAAAAATCCCATGGATGGAGGAGTCTGGTAGACTGCAGTCCATGAGGTCACTAAGTCGGACATGACTGAGTGGCTTCCCTTTCACCTTTCGCTTTCATGCTTTGGAGAAGGAAATGGCAACCCACTCCAAGGTTCTTGCCTGGAGAATCCCAGGGACAGGGGAGCCTGATGGGCTGCCGTCTATGGGATCGCACAGAGTCGGACACGACTGAAGTGACTTAGCAATACCAATATTAGCTATGGATTGATACCAAATGTTGTAGCTTTACATATTTAAATAGAATTATATTAATAATCTAAATCAGCATTCAGGAATTCATGAAAATTATTTTCCTCATTTGAATAGGGTTTTTCTGTTATCAAATTTGAACAATATTGGTCTGAGTTAATATGTTTAGTAGGAAAGTACCTCCCCCATTTAATTGAAAATTTAGATTTCTCATTGTCATTTCAGATAAGCTCTCTGTTCAACTATACTCTTTTAAAAAATATTTCTTTGCTTCTAGGCAGCTAAACTGCACCATTTGCACAACAATTTCAGTTTTGTGGAGGTAGTAGGAAGTTGTCCCATATTCCTTTGCCTGAATTTGATGCTGAATATTCATACTATTCACATGTCTCTGGCACTGGTGACAGAATGGTTAACATCATCAGAAAACTTTGTATTTCTTTAAGTTAGTTGGATAAGTACTTTGGTAGCTTTCAATTTCTCATACAAAGTTAGTTGTTTTGCTTTGCTTATTATTGGCATAATAAATTCAATAGTAAAGGCAATATCCCTGCATAGCCTCCTTTATTGTCTGTCCTAGTTTTCATTTTAGCACATCGAAAAAATAATCATTCTGTACCTTCTGAATCTTTAATGCTGCTTACAACATTACCATGGATATATCCTTTTGGTATTGCTTGTTCAATTGTTTCTCTACCATACTTGGTGCCAAGGCATCAAACCAAGTGGTCTGTGATTTCTATTTAGTTATTTTATTAAAAGGAAGCATCTATGTGTTGCTGTATGCAGAAATCTTACAGTGCAAAATTCTTCTAGTATTTACTTTGAAATGTGTGTAGTAACCGCACTGAAATAGCCAATCATGTCCCTTTGCCTCTTAGTATTCATATGCTTATGTAGTTCCACCTCACAGTGAATTGGCTTGATATAGATGGATCTCTTAGTTTAGGATGTTAAAATAGCATAGACTGAGTAGCTTAGATCACAAGCATTTATTTTCTCATAGTTTGGAGGCTGGATGGTTCAAGATCAAAGTGCTGAACAGAGCTCTAGGGAGAGCTCTTTTCCTGCTTTGCAGATGGCCAACTTCTTGCTTGATTCTCACATGTCAGAAAAGGAGAGTTCTAGTCTTTTTTTTTTTTTTTTTAACTTTTAAGAACACTAATCTCATACCTTTGGTGGTTGTGGTTTAGTCGTTAAGTCATGTCTGACTCTTTGCAACCCCCTGGACTATAGTCTGTCAGGCTCCTCTGTCCATGGAGTTCTCCAGGCAAGAATACTGGAGTGCATTGCCATCTCCTTCTCCAGGGGATCTTCTTGACCCAGGACCCAAATCTGAGTCTCTTGCATTGCAGGCAGATTCTTTACTGACTGAGCCACCAAGGAAGCCCTCTCAAGACTTCATCTAAACCAAATTACCTCCCAAAGGTTCTACATTCAAATACTATCAAATACTATTATGAGATTAGAACTTCAACATATAAATTTTTGAGAGATATTCAGTTGGACACGACATAGTGACTAAATCACTACCACCATACAGTCCATAGCAATAACCATTAAGACACTGCAGAAATTTTGGGTATGATTTCTGATGACAGATCAAAAAAAAATGTGGCAGCTTCTGTCATGTATTTTGAGAAACAAATTGCCATTGATTTTAGGATATCCAAGCAATCTCATGGACAAGATCAGTTCAGTTCAGTTCAGTTCTTCAGTTGTGTCCTACTCTTTGTGACCCCATGTATTGCAGCATGCCAGGCCTCCCTGTCCATCACCAACTCCCAGAGTTCAGTCAGACTCACATCCATCCAGTCGGTGATATGATCCAGCCATCTCATCCTCTGTCATCCCANTGAAGTGGTTTGCCATTCCCTTCTCCAGTGGACCACATTCTGTCAGACCTCTCCACCATGACCCACCAGTCTTGTGTGGCCCCACAGGGCATGGCTTAATTTCATTTAGTTAGACCAGGCTGTGTTCCATGTGATTAGATTGACTAATTTTCTGTATTTATGTTTTCAGTGTGTCTGTCCTCTGATGTCCTCTCACAACAGTTACCATCTTACTTGGTTTTCTCTTACACATGGACAAGCCCATGTGATAAGAAACTGAGACAGTCTGTCAAAAGGCCATGTATTTGAGTCATTTTGCACTCAGACCCTCTAACCCCAGTCAAACTTTTCCATTACTTTAGCCTTAACCCACATCTTGACTGTAACATCATAATAGACCCTGAACCCTAACCGTCTACTTATGACATTTTAAATTCCAAAACCATAGAATTGGAGATTAAAAAAAAAAAAGTTTGTTGTTTTAAGATGCTAAATTCCAGTGTTCCTGTTCCAGAGCAATAGGTAATTAATACAGATGGATCACTTAGATATATGTTGTTGTAATTTTTCTGTTAGTTTTGAGAAAGAAAGAAGGCTTCCTCTTATACCAGGAAAATTATGTGATACAATGTCTGTACCTTGGTTTTGTTAGAAGTTGGCCTGGCACCCGCAGATGGGTTGTAGTGTTCTCCTTTTGTATGTGAACAAACTCATAGAGCAGGAAAAATTTTAAAAAGACTCTGTCTTTAAAAACAAATTACGAAATTAAATGAAAAAAATAAAATCACTCTGTAGTTTTGTCTAAGTACAAATAAAAGCAAGGTCATCATATAAAGTGCTAAAATACCAAACTATCCCTATCTGGATAGAAGGAGTGACTACCACTTCTTTACTAATTGTAAACTTAGCTTTCTAACATTCCCCCTGTCTTATAGAAGATACAGTTTAAGACATGAAATTTCATCTGTTGCCTATCATTCAGAGTAAAGAGCTCATACTCAAATAGCCTATCATAATTACTTGTCATAATGCCACTCTGTAGCAATTTTTGTGATGCCCTGAAAAAAAGTGAGATGATCCATGTTTCCCCATAGTTTATGGTCTCATTTAAGCAAGTAATAAACTCAACTTTGTTTGATTACAGATGTATAGCTAGTTATCTTTTTCTGAAGTCCATTGACAAGATCTTAAAAATAGCTGTCTATTCAATAATAATTAGCATTTGCCTTTACTCATTACATTGATAGATAATTTGGCTTTTTAAGCCCAGAAGTGAATATTCTATGAATATATGATTGGTGATNCTGAAGTCCATTGACAAGATCTTAAAAACAGCTGTCTATTCAATAATAATTAGCATTTGCCTTTACTCATTACATTGATAGATAATTTGGCTTTTTAAGCCCAGAAGTGAATATTCTATGAATATATGATTGGTGATACTTTTTGTAAGGGCTTCCCCAGGGGCTTGGCGATATAATCCACCTGCGATGCAGGAGCCACAGGAGTTGTGGGTTCCATCCCTGGATCAGGAAGATCCACCGGGGGAGGAAATGACAACTCACTCCAGTATTATTGCCTGGATAATCCCGTGGACAAAGGAGCCTGGCAAACTATAGTCCATGGAGTTGCAAAGAGTCAGACATGACTGAAGTGACTTAGCATACACTCATGCACACACTTTTTTCAACAATGAGTATGTTTTCCCTTTCTCTCCCTTCTTTTTTTTAAACATGTTTTTTTGAGAGCCAGTGTGGGAAAAATAACTTGGTATAAAAAATACATCAAAATGTATAGAAAGACCCGTTAAATATTCAAGTTATGAGATTGAGAGAACTAGTTTCTTGTTATCACTTACTTAACTATTGCTAACTCTCTTCAAAAAAATATATTATTAAGAAATACCCCACAAAATATTATCATTTTAGCTTTTTAAAAGTCATTATTCATTGACTAATCTCTTTTTTACTATTATTTAGTATTGAATATCAATTGTCTCCTTTTTTGTTAAATTAAATGGCTAATAATTATTTTTAATAATATTCATTGTCTCTATATGCTGTACACCATTTTAAATGCTAAGTTCATCATCTTATAAATTTTATGAAGTATTATTTAAGTTTCACAGTTGATTAAACTGAGGGATAGAACATTTAAAAGCATTATACATACTTGAAGATATGAGTCAGAGCTTAAACTTGTGCAAGCTGGTATACTTTAATCACTGTACCCTACATAGCTTCTTCCTGACTCTTAGGTTTTGAAAGAATTAGCCATTGCAACTCTGACTGTTCATTCATTTTGATTGGTTGCATATTTATTCTCTCTTTAGTTAGAATAACTTTACATTTTAAAAGGTTACAGGTAATGTGTTTTCATCTGTCTACAATTATTCCTATCTCAGCCATTCAATGTCTATTTAAAGGACTGGTGAATGTGACAAACTTGAATCATGAAAAAATTAGATCATCATTTAGTTTTGATGTTTTAAATGCATCAAGTAGACCAAAATAGAGGTTGTGCAAGTTAAAAGATTGTCTTATATACGTAATACTTTAAGAATAGTAATATGAAATTGTCATTTTTTATTATAATCTGTTCAGTTATAAGTCTATAAATTAGAAAGAATATCTCTATCTCTCAAAATGTGTTTGGAGCATATTTTTTGTGTTATTATCACCCTTTCAATGGAAAGCCTACCTGAAACATGTTTTACCTTGGGTAAACTAATACTCTAGTACTCCTTTCAGCTATTAAACTTTTAAATGTTTTTAGAGATGTGTGTGTGTGGACTAACACTGAAAATAGGAGATGACCACAGCAAACTGTTGGTCTCATCATCCAGAAATATTTCAATATTTTGCACATTTCAGGAATGTCCTCAAAATTTTGTAGTCTACTCAATATGTATGGTTTTTGTTTAACTACAATGTAACTTGGATGCTAATGAGTACCACTCTTTATTATAAAAAATATATTAGAGAGTTCCAAAGAATAAGTAGCAAATCATTATTCTGGTGCCAAAAAACAAAATTAGAAAATGTTATTTCATTCATTCTTGTCTTTCTTACTCAAGAACCTATGCTAGCTAACAGATTTAGCAATTGTTAGCATGGACATGAATTTCTTTTGTGTAGTTTATTTTTCCATAAAATTTCCTGTTCATTCATTCATTTTCTTTATTGTCTTTCAACAGCTTGACTTCAGAAGTTACAGGGATCGTTTGGGGTGTTGACACCTGCCTATATTCCACCAAAAAGCCTGTGGCCTTGGGCCAATTGTTGTTGCACCTGTCCATGTTCCAAGTTTTCATTTATAAATTGTAACATAGTAACTCTTTACTTAAATAATTATTGTATGCATTAAACATATGAATTCACATGTAACCCTTATCACAAGCACTTGATAAATACCTAATGAACTCTTATATAATTTGTCCACTTTGCCTTTTTATTGTGATGGCCTTAAAAAGTACCATACAGACCTCCAACTATAGGGAAGATCATAACCAAGGGCCCCAGCTATTGTGTTCCGAAATCACAGCCATGCTAGCACTAAAAGTATGGACTGAGTGTTGGCAGGTCACTAAGGTAAGGCCTTCCTGGGAGACATATGACTCTTAAAAGCTGACCTTGGCTTGAAGGCTTCTGAAGCCCTTACCAAACGTTCCTTAGGCTGCATGGAAGTCTACCATTTTTCTCCCTTTCTTCTTTCCTCAGGGTCAGACTTGTAATGTAGTCTGATTTATCTCTTTGATTCCCCATATTTTTCACAGCTACCCAATTAAAATCTCTGCATCTCTACTCTCGGTTTGGTATCTGATCCTCAGAGAACCGAGATATATATATATACACACACATACACACTCTATACCTATCCCTATTGGAGAAGGAAATGGCAACCCACTCCAGTGTTCTTGCCTGGAGAATCCTAGGGACAGGGGAGCCTGGTGGGCTGCCAACTATGGGGTCGCACAGAGTCAAAAACGACTGAAGTGACTTAGCAGCAGCAGCAGTACCATACCTATCCCTACTGAGAATTTTGCTGTCTTTATTTCTATCACCTGCAGTATTTATGCATAAATCCCTGGAATCAATATATAGGATGTATCAAGGGCATATCTATGCAATTTAAGTATGCATTTCAGGAACAAAATCAGACTAGCCAATATTGCCCTTAGGGATAGATCTTGAAATTATCAAACTCATAATAAATGGATAACTTAGCCTAGTGTAATCATTATTAGAGAATGAATAAAATTCATCTTAATCATTTTTTGCAAAGAAATGGAATGAAACATGTGCTAAATCCACTGGGTATTAATTGATTAGAAGTTGTAAGTGTATTTCACTAAAATGTAATTCAGATTATAGCAATTACCACAAATTTCCTTGTTCTGTTTTTATACATGTCATGTGTGTTAGGACACTTGCCTCGGTTTTCACAGCAAGACAGCATCTTGTGCCTTAAACATAGAAGATGAATCTCTAGGGGAGAAGGGACCTATCATTAATTAATCTAGTACTTCCCAGAGTGAATTATCTCTCATTAAAGTTCTTATACTTTGATATCCTGTACTACAACATTAAGGTATCCCATTTTCACTCTATAATTTTATAATTTTACCTTATAAATTTGTACCCCAATTCTATTCTTAGTTCAGATTTAGCTCAGCACAAGTAGCCTATAAAGATAAATAAATAAACAAATTCATGCTTTAATAAATATTAAGAAAACAAGATAAAATAAAAGAGTATAAAAATATAGACTGACTTTAAAAATACAAGTGTAATGACTATACCACCACAAAGAGCTTGTCTTAAGGCTGAAAGGTTATGTTCCATTTCTTATTGGGAAACAGGAAATTTGTTGGTGACTCAAAGAGCTGTCATAGCCTCCTGTCTTTTAAGGTTTTGTTTGCCTAGCTTCTGTCACATTTCTGTGCCCTCTCCCTTGATGGGTTTGTGACACACGCCCCAAAGAGTGAGTTTACCTGGATGCAGCTTGACTAGACACTCCCTTTAAAAACCCTGCTTTTCTTCCAGGTAACTGATGCACAGTGAAATTTCTCACCACTTCGGATGAAATCCTGTGCCACGTCAAGTGGTGTAACTTGAACTTCATTTTAAGTAAAAAATTTAACCTAAGCGCTTCATCTAATGGATATCCAGAAATAAACACTAAATTGTGAATTCCTGAATAAAACAAAGCATTATACCCCCTCATAGTGCCTTCAATTTATTTGAAGCCCACTGTAATTTTGAGAATGAAATGTTTAATCTGGTTTCAACTTTCTGCCCAAATGGTTCAATGGTGCCCTGTGTCAGCTCTGAGCTGCAGTCCCAGGTGTTAATTGGCAAAGTTACTCTGTACCAGCCTCAGCTCAGTATCTAAACATACAGTGCAGAGACCTTTTCATGTCCTCATCTCTGCAGGCTCCGATACTAAAGGACATGCAGTAAGATAAACCAGTAAATCAGATTAGAATTACAAAAGTATACAGCGGTCTCAACTCTCAGTTTGAAGCCAGCTTCTCAATGGTGACTCCAGCTCAAAGGTAAATATTTAAAGTAGTAAGAACTAAGACAAATATTACAAGAAATAAATCATCTAAGAAAAACACAAAAAAGGAAATGGACAAATGAGTAAACTTTTAAGATGTATTCTATTAGAGAAATGATCAAGACATAAAATGAGTTGCTAGTTTCCTCCTTATGAAATGACACATTTTAAGGCTGAAACTAACCACAGTAGTCCAAGGATTAAGAAAAGAGGTATCCTTATCCACCCTAGAGGCAATTTTTATGAATAAAAAGCCCTATCTCTGAGTCCTTTCTTCTGCTTTGCCATCTCCCTTAGGTCATGGGTCCCCAACCTCCAGGATCTAATACCTAATGATCTGAGATGGAATTTATATAATAATAGAAAATAGAGCATACACTAAATGTAATGTGCTTGAAACATCCATAAAACACCTCTTTCCTTGGTCTGTGGAAAAATTGTCTTCCACAAAATTAGTTCTAGGTGTCAAAAAAGGTTGGGGACCACTGGTAGGTGATGCCAGTGGAGGTGGCAGCTAGCTGTTAACTAGCCTCACTCTTGTCTCCAGACATGACATAGAGTCACAAATCATAAACAAGTGGAACTAAAGTGTTCACCATAAATCACATTGATATGAGAAAACAAAAAAAACTTACAGGAAAAAATTATGTGCAGATAATATGTAGAGGAGATTTAAGAGGCAGATTATTTAATGGGAAAGAAAAACAGCCAAACCAAATAGTTTGGTAAGAGTCAAATCTTACTGTAGAAAAATTGCTCAGCTATTTCTCCTAAAAACCAAAAAGATGCCATTAAACACACACACACACAGTTCTCTCTTGAGATTTGATTATGGGCTCCTATCATCTCTTTGAGGGCTCCCCTGGTGATTCAATGGTAAAGAACCCCTCTGCCAATGCAGGAGACACAGGTTCTATCCCTGGATCAGGAGATTCCCTGGAGAAGGAAATGGCAACCCATTCCATTATTCTTGCCTGGGAAATCCCATGGACAAAGGAACCTGACAAGCTATAGTCCATGGGGTCACAAAAGTCAGACATGATTTAGCCACTAAAAAACAACAACAACCATCTCATTAGGTTTCTTCTTCATGTCTGTTGTTGTGTAGTCATTTGTTTCTGACTCTTTTGCAATACTCCATGGACTATAGCCCACCAGGCTCTTTTGTCCATGGGATTTCCTAGGCAAGAATAATGGAGTGGGTTGCCATTTCCTTCTCCAAGGGATTGAACCTGCGTCTGCATTGGCAGGCAGATCCTTTACCACTGAGCCATCAGGAAAGCCTGTCTTTGGTTGTAGAATATCTCTTTAACCTTATTTATCAATAGTTATACAGTAGTTAGTTGTAATTTTGGTTTTCTTGAGAGAGGAGGTGAGCTAAAGCCCACCTTGAAAGGAGGAAAGAAGAACCTGCTGCATTTTTCCTTTTTCTTCTTGTTAAATATGTTCTCTTTTGCATGGCTCATGGGTACTAATGGAGGATATAGACAGGAGGTCAGTAACATTCCACAGTAAGCATCTCTTGAATTTCAAGCCCAGAGTATATACATTTCTCATTGCTTTGTTTGCCTATGTATATGTTTCTTGATTCTGTCCCCTTATCACAGTATATTTAACCAGGTGTGAACCCAGAACTCATTCTAGGCCAATCTAATTCTTCCCCTTGGAAATTTGGGTTCAGAGACATGTCAGGTTACTATCTTTTAATCTCTCAAAATGAAAAGTATTCTGTGAATCCTTATGTACTTAAAAATGTCATATTTACAGGATATATATTTTTATTTTAGCAAACATACATATTGCACTTGCTATATGCCAGTCAGTATTCTAAGTAAGCATATGGAGAATGAAGAGCTAANCAGTCAGTACTCTAAGCAAGCATATGGAGAATGAAGAGCTAAAGAAACCATACTAGTTCATAGAAAAAGAGATAAATGACAGGGATAGCTATTTGGGTTCTTGAAATATTTCAGTTGCAGTGTCTAGTTTCTCTTGGGCCTTGAATTCACCAAATAAAGTTTCTGCCATTGTTTTCAATGACATAGCCTTTATATTTATAATAAACTTCTTTGATATACATCTTTCTCAGTTATTTATTTACTTGAGCAGGTTTATTTGACAAAACAACGTCTAAAGTTGACCCTAAAATGGGGTGAGCAGATGTTTCAGCTCTATACTTAAAAGTTGCTCATTAGTTTTGGAATTAAAAAGTATGTGAATAGTTACTATATAAGCAGTGAAATACACCTCTTTATTTTTTTAATTTTATTTTTACTTTATTTTACTTTACAATACTGTATTGGTTTTGCCATACATTGACATGAATCCCCCACGGGTGTATACGAGCTCCCAATCCTGAATCCCTCTCCCACTTCCCACCCCATATCATCTCTCTGGATCATCTCCGTGCACCAGCCCCAAGCATGCTGTATCCTGTCATAGACTGGCGCTTTGTTTCTTACATGATAGTATACATGTTTCAACGCCATTCTCCCAAATCATCCCACCCTGTCCCTCTCCCTCAGAGGCCAAAAGTCTGTTCTATACATCTGTGTCTCTTTTGCTGTCTCACATACAAGGTCATCATTACCATCTTTCTAAATACATCTCTTTAATAACATAATTCTTTCAATTCAGAATTGACAGAGACACATGTACCACAATGTTAATTGCANGTGTGAAGAGAAAAAGAAGAAGAGGAAGTAGAAGAAGATAAAGTAGAAGAAGAAGAAGGTGAGAAGAAGAGGAAGAACAAGAAGAAAGTGAGAAGAAGAAAAAGAAGGTGAGAAGAAGAAAAAGAAGAAGAAGAAGCTGAAGAAGAAGAAACAGAAGATGAAGAAGAAGAAGAAGGTGAGAAGAAGGATAAGATGGAGAGAAAAGAAGAAGGTGAGAAGAAGAAGAAGAAGGTGAGAAGAAAAACAGGAAAAGGAAGAAGAAGAAGAATGTGAAAAGAGTAAGAATTGGAAGAAGGTGAAAAGAAAAAGAAGAAGTGGAAAAGAAGAAGAAGGTAAGAAGAAGAAAAAGAAGAAGGTGAAGAGGAAGAAGAAGCAAAAGAAGAAGATGAAGAAAAAGAAGAAGGTGAGAAGAAGAAGAAGAAGGTGATAAGAAAGTGAGAAAAAAAGAAGAAGGTGGGAAGAAGAAGAAAAAGATGAGAAGAAGAAGAAGAAAAAGAAGGAGATGAGAAGAAGAAGTAGTTTAGAAGAAGAAGAAGGTGAGAAGAAGAAGAAAAAGGTGAGAAGAAGAAGAAGAAGAAGAGGAACAACAATAGGAAGGTGAGAAAGAGAAAAATAAGTTGAGAAGAAGACGAGGAAGGAGAGAAAAAGAAGAAGCAAGAGAAGAAGAAGAAGGTGAGAAGAAGAAGCAGAACAAGTAGAAGG
>SJYW01047002.1:50494-60649 GCA_006410735.1 Raphicerus campestris
GAGAGTGAAAAAGTTGGCTTAAAGCTCAACATTCAGAAAACGAAGATCATGGCATCCAGTCCCATCACTTCATGGGAAATAGATGGGGAAACAGTGGAAACAGTGTCAGACTTTATTTTTTTGGCTCCAACATCACTGCAGATGGTGATTGCAGCCATGAAATTAAAAGACGCTTACTTCTTGGAAGAAAAGTTATGACCAACCTAGATAGCATATTCAAAAGCAGAGACACTATTTTGCCAACTAAGGTCCATCTAGTCAAGGATATGCTTTTTCCAGTAGTCATGTATGGATGTGAGAGTTGGACTGTGAAAAAGGCTGAGTGCTGAAGAATTGATGCTTTTGAACTGTGGTGTTGGAGAAGACTCTTGAGAGTCCCTTGGACTGTAAGGAGATCCAACCAGTCCATTCTGAAGGAGATCAACCCTGGGATTTCTTTGGAAGGAATGATGCTAAAGCTGAAACTCTAGTACTTTGGCCACCTCATGGGAAGAGTTGACTCATTGGAAAAGACTTTGATGCTAGGAGGGATTGGGGGCAGGAGGAGAAGGGGATGACCAAGGATGAGATGGCTGGATGGCATCACTGACTCTATGGATGCGAGTCTGAGTGAACTCTGGGAGTTGACGATGGACAGGGAGGCCTGGCGTACTGCTATTCATGGGGTTGCAAAGAGTCAGACACGACTGAGCAACTTAACTGAACTGAAACTATTTTGTTCATATGTAACTTATGATTGGGTATACTCTACCTTCATATTACTTTTTAATTAATTCAAAAATATGGAAATATAGAAGGGAATTATGCTGGACACAGAATTCCCATCACCAATCTAACAATTTGTCAGTATATTTTATACTTATTTCATCTTTTTTATTCTGTGTGCCAGGTCACTTCAGTTGTGTCTGTCTCTTTGCAAACCCACAGACTATAGCCTGCCAGGCTTCTCTGATTATGGGATTCTCTAGGCAAGAGTCCTGAAGTGGGTTTCCATGCCCTCCTCCAGGAGATCTTCCTGACCCAGAGCTTGACTGAACCTGTGACTTTTATGTTCCCTGCATTGGTAGGTGGGTTCTTTACCACCAGCACTTCCTGGGAAGTGCTAATGGTAAATGTTAAATATTTCTTATTCTGACATTTAAAAAGAATCTTATGTTAGCTACTCCAAAATACTTAAGAATATTAAAAATCAAAGGCATTCTCCTATATAAATTAATCAGAATGACATTTAAGAAAATAATAATTCTTTGGTATCATCTAACTCCTAGTATATATTCTTATTCCTCCAGATTTTCTTAAAATGCTTTTGTTAGGTTACTTGTTCAAATCAGTATCTGACAAAATCTATACATTGTATATGACTATTATGTCACTGAAACCCCTTTGATAGAAACAGTAACCACATTTTTTTATGATTAAGCTTAATGAAGAAAGAAATCAATTTTTCCTGTTGAGAGTCCTATCTTCTGAATTTGTCTGATTGATTTTTCATGTCTTTTAAAGTGTTCTTATTCTCTTGTATTTAGCATTGGTTGAAGGTTAGATATAACAAGCTGGTTAGATACAAGCTAAATGTTTTGTCAAGAATATGTCGTAGGTGATGTTGTATCTTCACTCTGCAGTATATTAAGGTTCACTGAGTGTATAATTGTGTTACTATTATTAATTCCAAGATAGATCAGTGGGCAAAGAACTGTTTCAGTTTTCACACCATATCTCAGAGGAGGTACAACATTAAGATAAAATATACAACTTAAAATAATTTAATGGACTTCTTAACTATTTACTGAATAAATTTTGCTTAGCTTTTTTATTTTCCATTGCAAGTCTATTATAAGTGTTGACTTACAAAAATTGTGTAATTTGAGAGTGCAAATTAAGTTGTATTGGGACAAAATGAGGACTGTAGCCTGGGAGGTATCACCTCAGATAGCTTTGAGAAACTGCCCCAAAGAGGTAAGTGGGAAAAGTCAATATATATGACTTTTGTGAAAGGGGAGTTCATTGCAAAAGTTTTCTGTTACTTGCAAGAAGTTGGTGTCACCATGAAGGGTTTGATTGTTTTCTAGATATGTGAAGATATAAGGATTGGGTCATAAAATCAGCTCCTGAAAATATCTAACTTCTGCTTGTTCTCAGAGCAGAGTACCTCATCCCTAACCACCATCCTGAACACCCTTCAGGGACAGTTGAACGTCAGCAGCACATGATTTAATCATTGTAGAGGCAGGTGGCAAGTGCCCATGGCAATTGCCAATGTGCACTTGACATAAATATCCAACTAAGTGAGATTACTTCTTATAGAAATGTTTGGAAACTTTTGATAAGACTCACAGAGGCTGATGGAGGAATTTTAAAACCATAAGTTATAAAATGTAGATTAAACAAGTAAATGGCCGAAGTTCTTATGATAAAACATTCAAATGCACATAACTGACAACATATTTCTAGTCAATCACTGACTACAGATTATGCATTCAGGCATGCAATTAAGGTTTATTACTATACAACTGGGTTTAGAGATTGCAACAAACTAACACAGTCATAATAGGTTTATAATCTAAATTGTAGCGCTCTTAAAATTGTCCTATGCTGATCAGGCAGTTTATCTTTGATGCTTATTTCCCTTATACTCAATTCAAAACTAAAACTTGGATCCCAAGCAAATTAATTAACCCTCTTAGTTACTCAGTTGTTTTAGTTTCATTAAGCTAAAGTAATCAAATTACCTCATTCTGAAAACCTTGGGAAGATAAATTTAAAGGCTTTCAACTGTGAAGGGACAGAAACAAAGCTCAGTGGAGAGATAGGATCTGAATAGTCAAGTCATTTTGATTAGGCATGAGGTACTTGGGGCTTCCCCATGAACAACTAATTCTTGAATAGCCCTGTAATTCCATTCCAAGTATAGCATATCATACTTAAGAAGTGAAGTGAAGTGAAGTCGCTCAGTCGTGTCCGACTCTTTGCGATCCCGTGGACTGTAGCCCACCAGGCTCCTCTGTCCATGGGATTCTTCAGGCAAGAATACTGGAGTGGGTTGCCATTTCCTTCTCCAGGGGAATCTTCCCAACCCAGGGATCAAACCCAGGTCTCCTGCATTGCGGGCAGACGCTTTAACCTCTGAGCCACCAGGGAATGGTATACTTAAGAAGAGTGAGTATTTTAAGGTGCTGTATCTGCATATAGAGTCTTCCCTGGTAGCTCAGCTGGTAAAGATTCCTCGTGCAACACAGGAGACCCACTTCAGTATTTTGGGGCTTCCCTGGTGGCTCAGTTGGTAAAGAATCTGCCTACAATGTGGGAGACCTGGGTTTGTTCCTTAGGTTGGGAAGATCTCCTGGAGGAGGGCATGGCAACCCACTCCAGTGTTCTTACCTGGAGAATCCCCATGGACAAAGGAGCCTGCCATCCAGGGGATTGCAAAGAGTCAGACATGACTGAATGACCAAGCACAGTATATCTGCACATACACAGGAAAATATTAGTACTAATGATCATTTGCCATAGTCTTTGGACTCAAAATCAGGGCCGCCTCCTCCCTCTTCTTATTGTTCCTTCTCCATTTTCTGGAACAAATAAGTAAACAAACAAAACCATATCTTCCAGATAGATCTGTAATATGAAATTTATATGGACTTTTGTTTTATTACTCTTTGCCACAAATTTATTAATCATTACTGGTATTCAAATTTTACAGATGAGGAAACTGAAGCTCTTTGGAATTTGAGGTTAAAAAAAGAAGTTTCCCAAGGTGACATCAAGGTGATATAGCTACAGAGGATGGAGCTGAGACTAGACTCAAACTCTGAAAACAAAGACCATGTTCTTAAGTATTCCTTAGGGAACTGATGGAGAAGGCAGTGGCACCCCACTCCAGTACTCTTGCCTGGAAAATCCCGTGGATGGAGCCTGGTGGGCTGCAGTCCATGGGGTCGCTGAGAGTTAGACATGACAGAACAACTTCACTTTCACTTTTCACTTTCATGCATTGGAGAAGGAAATGGCACCTCACTCCAGTCTTCTAGCTTGGAGATTCAGGGATGGGAGAGCCTGGTGGGAGGCTGTCTTTGGGGTCACAAAGGGCCTGACATGACTGAAGCAACTTAGCAGCATCAGTGGCAGAGAACTGAAGGAAATAAGATTGTCCAGTCTTTACTCCTCATGCACCTTGAAACAAAAAAGCAGTGGTGGAGTGGTTTGCAACCAATTATGCATTGTTATTATGCCACAATGCATTCATAAGTACTTTCTGTCATTATAATAATTCCAAAAAATTAACACTAATGCATGAATTTTAAATCTTACTCTGTTTTCCAATTATATCCTTTGTCAACTAAATTCTCTTAAGAGTCTACCTTAGTAAATGTAAAACATTTGGGGAAATTTAATGCATATGTCTATCACTTGTATTAAATTTAGAATTAGTTTTATCAGTTCTCAATATTTTATACTGTTTTGCCACCCTAAAAATATCACCTTCTAGTCTTATTTTAGAGATTTGGAATTATTTAAAAGCAAAAACAAATACATGAACATGAGAAACAAGCCTCTTAGAGAGAGAAAAAAAAATAAAGCTATGAATAAGAAGGTGAAAAGGAGCTAGTGTTAAGAATGAATGCACATGGCCTCTTCACACTTCAATTAGAAAACTAGAAGCACTTAGTTAAGGCATTCAAAAGTACAAGTGTCTGCTTCATAATTAGTTATAATCAGTCTGCTTGTACTATCTACATTGCCTAGCTGCTCTTCTTTGTCTATAATAGGAGACACCTATGATGCTTTTGTGCACTGACATCTCAATTGTGTAACATTATGCCCCCTCAAAGAGAGATGGCTCTGTTGTAGGAAAGAGATGGCTTGTATTGAGACAGGACACCCAGGTGACTAGCTGTGTGAGCTTGAATGGGCTAAGTAAATATCCTAAAACTCAGTAGCCCTACATTTAAAGTATGAATAATAAAATCTACCTCAGGATTTTCTTTTGTGGCTAATGAGTATTTTATTTGCTGGTACATAGCAAGAACTTAGTAAATGTTAAGAGTAGTTGCATTTTAAGAGGTTGTAACAGAAAGAGTTTAGCCTTTCTTTTATAATTTTTCCATCAATTTCCAATTATCACAATTCATCACATGCATTAACTAATATCTGTGTAGCAACCAATCGAGTTCCATCACCCCATAACCTGCCATATCAGACCATTGACAACCACTTAGAAGTCCCTACCTAATAGAAATTTTTGACCTATCCTAAAATGTGCTTAGTTTCTCAGTCATGTACAAACTTTTATGATCCCATGGATTGTATTCTGCCACTTTCCTCTGTCCATGGGATTCTCCAGGCATCAATACTGGACTGAGTTGCCATTCTTTTCTCCAAGGGATCTTCCCGACCCAGGGATTGAACCCAGGTCTCTTGCATTGCAGGTGGATTCTTCACCATCTGAGCCACCAGGGAAGCCCTAATGAGCAGATTTAATCCCAAATGCTGTTGACACATACCACTGAGTGCCAGAGTAGCTACCTTTTTGGATTCCTGAAAAAAGATTTTATTTCATTCTCCCATGCTACATTCATCAGCTCATAAAATTCTCATATTCTATTTCTCCCTTTTGTGAATTTCATACTTCTGATCTGCTAAGAAAAACATCTATTTCTGCTTTACATACTATGTCAAAGCCTTGGATTGTGTGGATAACTATAAACTGTGGAAAATTAGTAAAGATATGGGAATACCAGACCACTTGACTGGCCTCTTGAGAAACTTGTATGCAGGTCACAAAGCAACAGTTAGAACTGGACATGGAACAATAGACTGGTTCCAAATAGGAAAAGGAATATGTCAAGGCTGTATATGGTCACCCTACTTATTTAACTTATATGCAGAGTACATCATGAGAAACACTGGCCTGGATGAAGCACAGGCTGGAATCAAGACTGCTACTCCTGGCAAATGTCAATAACTTCAGATATGCAGATGACACCACCCTTATGGCAGAAACTGAAGAGGAACTAAAAAACCTCTTGATGAAAGTGAAAAAGGAAAGTAAAAAAGGTTGGCTTAAAGCTCAACATTCAGAAAACAAAGATCATGGCATCTGGTCCCATCACTGCATGGGAAATAGATGGGGAAACAGTGTAAACAGTGTCAGACTTTATTTTGGGGGGCTCCAACATCACTACAGATGGTGATTGCAGCCATGAAATTAACAGACACTTACTCCTTGGAAGGAACATTATGACCAACCTAGATAGCATATTGAAAAACAGAGACACTACTTTGCCAACAAAGGTCCATCTAGTCAAGGCTATGGTTTTTCCAGTGGTGCTATATGGATGTAACAGTTGGACTGTGAAGAAAGCTGAGCACTGAAGAATTGATGCTTTTGAACTGTGGTGTTGGAGAAGACTCTTAAGAGTCCCTTGGACTGCGAGGAGATCCAACCAGTCCATCCTAAAGGAGATCAGTCCTGGGTGTTCATTGGAAGGACTGATGTTCATGCAGAAACTCCAATACTTTTGCCACCTCATGAGAAGAGTTGACTGATTGAAAAAGATCCTGATGCTAGGAAGGATTGGGGGCAGGAGGAGAAGGGGATGACAGAGGATGAGATGGTTGGATGGCATTACTGACTTAATGGACATGGGTTTGGGTTGGTGCCAGGAGTTGTTGATAGACAGGGAGGCCTGGTGTGCTGTGGTTCATGGGGTCACAGAGTTGGACACTACTGAGCGACTGAGCTGAACTAAACTGAAGGACTGAGAAACACATAAATGATGTGATACTTAACATAAGAACCCATGTAATAAATACAGTATGAGTAGAGCCCCAAAGGACATAAAGAATATCCTTGGGATTTTTGTTTGCTGTTTTGTTTGTTTGTTTTTTGACATCTGCAGTAGACAAATTTCTAAGAAAGTTGTATAAACGTTCTGTTCCCTGATGAGACCTAATAAGAAGCTAAATCCTAAAAATCTAGCTAAATCATGACCAGATGCTTGATTCAGGAAAACTGAGATAGAATAAGTGTATGTGGTTTTATTTACATTGCTAAATTTGTGTTAACTTGGTATGGAGCAGTGAAAAACAAATAAAGTTTGATCACATGACCAGGCAGTTTTTATCAAATTCCTCCACTGAAGTTAATCTTTTAATTTAGTCTTTTTAAATTAATCTCTTTTAATCTCACTTTGCATATTTTTCTCTTTGGAGGGAAGTCACTTTACAGAATACACATTTAAAGAGTGAGCACTTATACTCCATCCTTTACTTGAAGATTTTTTTCAATCATTTGTTTATGTTAATCAGTAAATGTGAAGGCATTGATTTTGTACTTTTGGTTCCATTCCTGTATGTGATCAATTAGGGCTTCCTTCATGGCACAGATGGTTAAGAATTTACCTGCAATGAAGGAGACCCAGGTTTGATCTCTGGGTCAGGAAGATCCCCTGGAGAAGGACATGGCAACCCACTCTTGTAGTGTTACCTGGAGAATCCCATGGATAGAAGAGCCTAGTGGGCTACAGTTCATAGGATCACATGGAGTCAGACACAGCTGAAGGGACTTAACAGATGTGCTCGATTACTTTTTGTTTGAAGTATTCCAGCTTAGCCTTTGAGAGATTTTTCCAGTTGATTTCTGTGTCTCTTTGGATACCTCTGTTCTTAGTTCTTGTGTTTTGTTTTCCTTTTTGCATTTCAGTTTGTGAAATTTCTATTGACAGACTCACTGATTCTTTCCTCTTCTGTGTTCTGTGTACAGGATACACGCATATGTGCTCAGTCACTCAGTTGTGTCTGACTCTTTGTGACCCCATGGAGTGTAGCCCACCAGGCTCCTCTTTCCACGGTATTCTCCAGGCAAGAATACTGGAGTGGGTTGCCATGTCTTCCTTCATGGGTTCTTCCCGACCCAGGGATCAAACCCATGTCCCTTGTGTCTCTTGTATTGACAGGTGGATTCTTAACCACTGAAATCTACTCAAATTGCAGTGTTTTTGGTTTCTAACATTTATTTTGATTTTTCATTGAAGTTTCAAACTCTCTGCTTATATTATGCTATGTTTTTACATGTTGTCTACTTTTCCCATCAAAGTACTTTATTTTTTTGTTCCTTATTTTTTATTTTTTAAATATAAATTTATTTATTTTAATTGGAGGTTAATTACTTTACAATATTGTATTGGTTCTACCAACTATGAGTCATAGTAATTTTAAATTTCCTCCATGACAATTCTGACATACACATGCTATCTTATGTCGTTCTGATGCTTGTTTTCTCTCTTAAGACCATGATTTTTCTTACGTTTTGACATGTACATTTTTCTAATAAAAAATGGTTGTGTAGAAAATATTATATCAGGTAAGGATCTTAGATAAAAAGGCCTAGTTTGAGGAATTATGTTATTTTGGCTAGGGGTCTGGGATATAAGTGACTGTAAATTCAGATTTTTCTTCAGTTCAGTTGCTCAGATTCTTTGTGGCCCATGGACTGCAGCATGCCAGGCTTCCCTGCCCATCACCAACACCCACAGCTTACCCAAACTCATGTCCATCAAGTTGGTGATCCTATCTAAACATCTTATCCTCTTCCATCCCCTTCTCTTCCCACCTTCAATAATTTGCAGCATCAGGGTCTTTTCCAATGCGTCAGTTTTTCACATCAAGCAGTCAAAGTATTGGACTTTCAGCGTCAGCATCAGTCCTTCCAATGAATATTTAGGACTGATTTCCTTTAGGATGGACTGGTTGGATCTCCTTTCAGTCCAAGGGATTTTCAAGAGTCTTCTCCAAAACCACAGTTCAAAAGCATCAATTCTTTGGCACTCAGCTTTCTTTAGAGTCCAGTTCTCACATGCATAGGTAACTAGTGGGAAAACCCTAGATTTTTCTTATATCCTTGTGTTTATCTTCCTCTTTGACCTTGATCTTCTCTGAGTATGCTTCCTCAGACAGTATGTGTCTTGTAGATTTACGTTTGTACTCCTTTGTTGTTTTAGTGGTGACCTATTGGTTGGTGGTAGGAAAAAAATTATATAATGGCTAAATCTTAGTCTTTTGATAGGCCTGTGTCCTTGGGCTGAAACTTTCACAAGTATTTCTTAAAGACTTCCATAAGTGTTTAGGTTTCTCATACCTTTTGGTGAGAAAGGGTAGACAGAGGGTGGGGTAGTAAAAATGTATTTTTACCAATCTAGAGAAGGTTCTGGTAAATTCTAGAGCCAGACATCCTGGAAGGAGAAGTCAAGTGACCCTTAGAAAGCATCATTATGAACAAAACTAGTGGAGATGATGGAAATATAGTTGAGCTATTTCAAATCCTAAGAGATGATGCTATGAAAGTGTTGCAATCAATATACCAGCAAATTTGGAAAATTCAGCAGTGGCCACAGAACTGGTAAAGGTCAGTTTTCATTCCAATCTCAAGGACAGGTGATGCCAAAGAATGTTCAAACTACTGTACAATTGCACTCATCTCACATGGTAGTAAAGTAATGATCAAAATTCTCCAAGCCAGGCTTCAACAGTATGTGAACTGAGAATTTCCAGATGTTCAAGCTAGATTTAGAAAAGGCATAGAAACCAGAGATCAAATTGTCAACATCATTTGGAACATCAAAAAAGCAAGAGAGTTCCAGAAAAATGTTTACTTCTGCTTTATTGACTATGCCAAAGCCTTTGACTGTGTGGATCACAACAAACTGTGAAAAGTTCTGAAAGAGATGGGAATAACAGTAAGAACTGGACATGGAACAACAGACTGGTTCCAATAGGGAAAGGAGTATGTCAAGGCTGTATATTGTCACCCTGTTTATTTAACTTATATGCAGAGTATATCATGAGAAATTCTGGACTGAATGAACCACAAGCTAGAATCAAGGTTTCTGGGAGAAATATCAATAACCTCACATATGCAGATGACACCACCCTTATGGCACAAAGCAAAGAAATACTAAAGATTCTCTTGATGAAAGTGAAGGAGGACAGTTGGCTTCCTTTTCAAGCCAAAAAGTTGGCTTAAAACTCAACATTCAGAAAACTAAGATCATGGCATCCAGTCTCATCACTTCATGGAAAATAGATGGGGAAACAGTAGAAATAGTGACAGACTTTATGTTGGGGGGCTCCATAGTCACTGCAGATGGTGACCACAGC
>SJYW01047002.1:71107-99804 GCA_006410735.1 Raphicerus campestris
GCCTTCTTCTTCTGCTTTTTCTTCCTCTTCTCACCTTCTTCTTCTTCTTCCTCTTCTCACCTTCTTCTCCTTCTCATCTTCTTCTTCTCAACTTTTCTTCTACTTCTTCTTCTGACCTTCTTCTTCTTCTTCTTCTCACCTTCTTCTTCTTTTCAACTTCTTCTTCTTCTTCTTCTCATCATCTTCTTCTTATTCTTCTTCTCCTTCTCACCTTCTTTTTCTTCTTCTTCTTATCACCTTCTTTTTCTTCTCACCATCATCTTCTTCTTCTCACCTTCTTCTTATTATTATTCTTCTTTTCACCTTCTTCTTCTTATTATTCTTCTTTTCACCTTCTTCTTTTCACCTCCTTTTCTTCTTCCTTTCAACTTCTTCTTCTTATTATTCTTATTCTTCTCACGTTATTTTCCTTCTTCCTCTCACCCTCTTCTTCTTCTTCTCACCTTCTTATTCTTCTTCTTCTTTTTTTTTCACCTTCTTCTTCTTCTTCTCAACTTCTTCTTCTTCTCACCTTCTTCTTCTTCTTCTTCTTCGTCTTCTCACCTTCTTCTTCTTCTTCTTATTTTTCTGTTCACCTTCTTCTTCTTATATTCTCACCTTCTTCTTCTTCTCCTCCATCTTCTTCTTCTTCTTCTAACTTTTTTCTTCTCACCTTCTTCTTCTTCTTTTTCTTTTCAACTTCTTATTCTTCTTCTCAACTTCTTCTTCTTCTACTTCTCCACTTCTTCTTCTTCACACCTTCTTTTTCTTCTTCTTCTCATCTTCTTCTTATTATTATTTTCAAATTCTTCTTCTTCTTTTCACCTTCTTCTTCTTTTTCTTCTCACCGTCTTCTTCTTTTTCTTCTCACCTTCTTCATCTTCTTCCTCTCTCCTTCTTCTTCCTCTTCTTCTGCTTCTTTTCACCTTCTTCTTCTTCTCACCTATTTTTTTTCTTCTTCTCTCACCTTCTTCTTCTTCTCACCTTCTTTTCTTCTTCTTCTTCACACCTTCTTCTTCTTCTTCTTCTACTTCTTGTCACGTTCTTCTTCCTCATCTTTTCACCTTCTTCTTTTTCTTGTTCTTGTTCTTCTTCTTCTTCTTCTCACCTTCTTCTTCTACTTCTCACCTTTTTCTTCTTTTTCTTCTCACCTTCTTCTTCTTCTTCTCATCTTTTTTTTCTTCTTCTTCTTGTTCTTCTTATGCTCACCTTTTTCTTCCTCTTCTTCTTCTTCTCACCTTCTTCTTCTTCTCTCCTATTTCTACTTCTTCTTCTTCTTCTTCTCACCCTCTTCTTCTTCTCTCCTACTTCTTCTTCTGCTTCTTCTTCTTTTTCTCACATTCTTCTTCTTCTTCTTCTCATCTTCTTCTTCTTCTTCTTCTTCTTTTTCCTCTTCTTCTTCTTCTTCTTTTTCTTATTCTCACCTTCTTCTTCTGTTTCTTCTCACCATCATCATCTTCTTCTTTTTCTNCTTCTTCTTTTTCTCACCTTCTTCTTCTTCTTCTTCTCATCTTCTTCTTCTTCTTCTTCTTCTTTTTCCTCTTCTTCTTCTTCTTCTTTTTCTTATTCTCACCTTCTTCTTCTGTTTCTTCTCACCATCATCATCTTCTTCTTTTTCTCTCAACTTCTTTTTATTCTTCTCACCTTCTTCCTATTCTTATTCTTTTTCTCACCTTCTTCTTTTGCTTTTTCTTCTTCTTCTCACCTTCTTTTCCTACTACTTCTTCTTCTTCTCACGTTCTTCTTCTTCTTCTTTTCACCATTTTCGTCTTCTTTTTCTTCTTCTCCTCACCTTCTTCTTCTTCTCTCCTTATTCTTCTTCTTCTTCTTCTCACCTTCTTCTTCTTCTTCTCACATTCTACCAATTCTTCTTCTTCTTCTTCCTCTTCTTCTTCTCACCTTTTTCTTCTCCTTCTTCTTTTCACCTTCTTCTTTTTTTCNCATGTGATTGGCAGATTTCCAAGACTTTCCCAAAGTCTCTACCCTCTGGTATGCATTTTCCAGTTGATCCTCAAACAACACTGGGTTTGAACTGTGTGGTTCCACCTATATAGAGATATTTTTTGATAAATATATAGCTGGCCCTCCATATCTGCATGTTCTGCAACTGAGGATTCAACCAACCTCAGATGGCAAACATAATGCACAGTACTGGGTTGGTTGAATCCGACGATGTGAAATTTAAGAATAAGGAAGTCTGACTATGGGACTTGAGCATCTTGTAATTTGACATCCTTGGTGAATTCTGGAACCAATTCCCCAAGGGCATCAAGGGATGATTGGAAGTCCCTCCCCTGGAGTGTAGAAGTGAACTGTAAATTTGATAGATGCCACTCCTATGATGAAAAATGAAAAGCCAAAGTATTAGTTGCTCCATCATTTCTGACTCTTTGTGACCCCATGGGCTAAAGCCCGCCAGACTCCTCTGTACATGGAATTTTCCAGGCAAGAATACTGGAATAGATAGTCATTTCTTTCTCCAGGGGATCTTTCCAACCCAGGAACTGAACCTGGGTCTCCCTCATTGTAGGCAGATTCTTTACTGTCTGAGCCACTAGGGAAGCCCCACTCTTATGACAGGTCACATTATTTGGCAGATGTGAAGGAATTTGGTAGATAGAAGGCTAATTGGCTAACTTTAAGCAAAAGGAAATTATTCCTAGCAGTCCTGACCTAATCAATTGAGCTCCTTATAAAAACTCAAAGCAGGAAAGGAAGCTACCCTACTATCCTTGAAGAAGAAAGGTGTCAGGATATATATAGCTCTGAGCAAATTGATTCTCCTTAGAATGATGAACGCTGGGGAAAGGACCCTGGACTGCAGATGAGACATGGTAACACTTTGGTTGCAGCCATGTTGATCCTAAGCAGAAGACACCACTAAGCTATTCTCTGATGTCAATTCCATGGTAACCACAATATAATACATGTAAGCTGTTTCAAGCTGCTAAATCTGTAGATGTTTTACTGCATAGCAATGGAAAAATAATCTAGTACATATATCACAAGGCCTTAAATTTGATAGTGCATTCAGTAATGCTCCTATTATGAATTTTAGCTTAACAAACTAGAGTTAATTTCAAAAAACCTTCCATAATATCAAGGATTATTTTCTGTCCTGGTGCTAATACGAAGTTCATTAGGAGAAACCTTTTAAGTGTGACAGCCACAGGTAAATCTCAAGCATACATATTCCTAGCTAAGATTGATTTAAGGCATATCCTTGACTATAAAAGATCATTGTAATACATTGAAAAACAAAAGAGATTTACAGCATAACCAATTGAAGTTTAGCTGTTGATACTAGGAATATTTTCCAAGTTGACAGCATTTGTGAGACTTGGATGAACCGTGGCTTACAAAATAAAAAAGATTTTTTTTTTTTCAAGACACACGATTACAGAGGGAAATCTGGAAGGAGATACTGTGAAAGGATATGCTCTTTCATAAGCATTGTTTAGCTTTGCAACAATACTTAAGAAATTGAGAAACTGCCTTCTAAAGGAGGAATAGAAGAAACAAAAGAAATTTTTTTCTTATTTTTTTATTTTAGAAATAGAATAGTGAGCAAGAATTCCTTTCTATCATTTAATAGAAAACTTGACATAGTATCACAGTCACTTAATCAAGTTCAAAACACAGGTTGACAAAATAGGAATGTATCTAAAAACATTTCGCATCTTTGTATGAAAAGAATCATAGTCATAGAAATGGTAAGTATTCAGAAGATCAATTACAGAAGAAATAAGCTACAGAGGGTATTATTTGAGATCAGCTTAGAAACATCCATCCCTGGTGGTGGGGCAAGATACGAACAAGGCAGTTATCACTTTTACGTAATTGGAAAACAAATAGAGTCATGTTATTCTGAATGCCCACTAACTATTGCAAGCTGTATTAAAAAATGTAAGATGTACAATGAATAACCAATGAATTTATTATGTTCATAATTGCCAAAGCAGTTTGTCTTTAATAATACAAATTTTATAAGTTTACAGTTTATTTCCTAAAGTTTCAATATTTGTAATTTTGTCTGAACCTTGATGAAGAGTTGGATTTTATCTATGTCCTTGCTTGTAATTACCAACATTTCATTTTGTGTATCCTTCTTCTTGACTAATATATATTCTAGTATCTGACCCTCTGAAATTTATCATGTGTTATATACTTAATTCACTTAAAATTACTGATAAAATATAAATAAATTCATACAGGACACTATAAAATTTAGCATCACAGTCTGTTAATTTGTTTGTTAGATTGTCTTAGTAGGGATTAATTTTCTTAGAGTAAATTTCTCTGATTTGTAGCATCATTTTGCTAAGGTTTTCAAATCAGCCTTATGACTGATTGTAAGTGTAGAAAGTAACACATTTCAAAAAAAGTCCCTCTTGGCTTCCTTATAATGTCTTGTATTCTTATGTGTTAGTCTTCAGTTCTACAAATTTTTTGTGCAGTTCCCTAAGAACAAACTTACATTGTTGTAATACTTACATTGTTGTTGTTGTTTAGTTGCTGAATCATAATAGACTTTTTTGCAATCTCATGAACAATACAGTGCACCGGACTCCTCTGTTCATGGAATTCTCTAGGCAAGAATACTGGAGTGGGTTGCCATTTACTTCCAAGTGATCTTCTAGACCCAGGGTTTGAACACACATCTCCTGCACTGGCAGGCTGAATTCCTTACCATTGAGCCACCAGGGAAGCAATCCTTCAGTAACTATTCCTCCTTGAACTCACCCAGTTACTCTTTGACTGTTTTACATCAATCTTTCTGAATTGTTCCTCTCAAATAAGTCCAACTTTTGAAACTATTTGTTCTATCTGTCTTGATTCTTAAGGATTGGTTCCCATGTAGTATAACCAGGGACACTTGATCTGCAGTTTTAAGAAAATACTTCTTCCCTCCCACCAAGAAACTGATTCCCTTTGATGCTAGTTTATAAGCCAGTTCTCTGACATCTTAATCATATTTTTATTATGTGTCATTGCATTCTGTTTTCTCTTTCTGTTCTAATAATAATAATAATATCCCTCTTTCCCTAATAGTTTAAGATTAGTTAGAAACCGGAGAGTTTGCTCATTTATTTCATTTTAATAACACTTTATCTTAAAGAAATAATTTTTTGCCTCATGTTTTAAACCCTACATTTCTCCAGTTTGTTTTAATTCTTCTAGTACTCCTGTGCTTGTAAGTATATATGTTTTTTGAAGCATTTTTAAAATAAGGCATACAGACCAATGTTCTGGCAAAGGTCCTTAAAGTTTGTCTTCTTCAACTTAAATTGTGTTCATTTTATTCACTTATTTTTCTACATCTACTTCCCAGGTGTCTCTACTGGTATAAAACCCACCTGACAAGCCAATTCAGGAGACATAAGAGACAAGACTCAAGTTCCATCCCTGGATCAGAAAGATTCCCTGGAGAAGTGAACGGCAACCCAGTATTCTTGCCTGGAGAATCCCATGAACAGAGGAACAGAGCAGGCTATAATCTATAGGGTCACAGAGAGTCAGACACGACTGAAACTACTTAGCGTTCACCACCTATTTTTATGGTTTATTCCTTTAAAAACAATGGCCCTGTTTCTCTTTGTTTGTTTTTTTTTATAAACTATATTGCACCTCTTTGTGGAAGGCCACAACNTTCAGGAGACATAAGAGACAAGACTCAAGTTCCATCCCTGGATCAGAAAGATTCCCTGGAGAAGTGAACAGCAACCCAGTATTCTTGCCTGGAGAATCCCATGAACAGAGGAACAGAGCAGCCTATAATCTATAGGGTCACAGAGAGTCAGACACGACTGAAGCTACTTAGCGTGCACCACCTATTTTTATGGTTTATTCCTTTAAAAACAATGGCCCTGTTTATCTTTGGTTGTTTTTTTTATAAACTATATTGCACCTCTTTGTGGAAGGCCACAACTAGAGCTTCTGATCTCTGAAATGTGATCAGGACTCATGATTAATGAAGTCAGGTTCTAACATTGTTCTGTGCAAGTATTGAGAGTTCAGAATTTGCATATGGTACAGCCCATGTAGGGCTTTCTAGGTGGCACTAGTGTTAAAGAACCTGCCTGCCAATGCAGGTAGATGTAAGAGATGTGGATTTGATCCCTAGGTCAGGAAAATCCCCTGGAGGAGGGCATGACATCGCCCTCCAGTATTCTTGCCTGGATAATCCCATGGACGTGGAGTCTGGCAGGCTACAGTCCATAGGGTCACATGGAGTTGGGCACAATTGAAGCAATTTAGTAGGCACGCATGCATAGTCCATCTTGTCTATCTGCTTTACCACTGGAAGACAACTGTCTCTGTGGTAAAGCCTAAATATACTAACATACACAGAAGAAAATTGAGAATAAAAGTAAACTAGTGATTCTATTTTGGAGACGGCAATGGCAACCCACTCCAGTACTCTTGCCTGGAAAATCCCATGGATGGAGGAGCCTGGTAGGCTGTAGTCCATGGAGTCGCTAGGAGTCAGACATGACTGAACGACTTCACTTTCACTTTTCACTTTCATGCATTGGAGGAGGAAATGGCAACCCACTCTAGTGTTCTTGCCTGGAGAATCCCAGGAAAGGGGGAGCCTGGTGGGCTGCCGTCTATGGGGTCGCACAGAGTCAAAAACGACTGAAGCGACTCAGCAACAGCAGCAGATGTGATTCTGTTTATGAAGTAATAGGAATNTCTTGCCTGGAGAATCCCAGGAAAGGGGGAGCCTGGTGGGCTGCCGTCTATGGGGTCGCACAGAGTCAAAAACGACTGAAGCGACTCAGCAACAGCAGCAGATGTGATTCTGTTTATGAAGTAATAGGAATTTAAAGCCAAACTCTTTTTCAGATTCAATTTAATAGCACTTATTTTTTTTTCTATTTCACTATTTTTAAAGATGATGGCTTTTAGTTTGCTGCTATAGTTTAATTTATACTATCTACTATAAAATCAAATTTTTTCCTGATATTCCATCTGATTTTGAACAGTGACATCTACATGCACAGTGTAATGTCCACTATGGCACGTTGTACACAGCTATATTCTTATGTTTCCTATTTCTCTGTTAAGAAAATAGAAATATGTTCTACTGGGTACCTANACTATGCCATTTAAAAAGTCTGTAGCTTCTCAAAGACTAATACCAAACCATGCATCAGGAAAACCTTGAAAAAGTAATGTCTTAAAAGTGAAATAACCAAATTCAGCATTTGTTTATATTTACTGGCAGTTTTCCTCTTTTTTGCTTTTTTTTTAATAGCCAAATACATTCTTTTGAGGGAGCATTTGTAGAAGCCATGCATTTTGAAATAATATATTCTTTATACAAAGATCTTCATAATGGGTACATGCATGCAATCTGTTTTTCCTCTTGCTCTCCATAATTGGTTCTGTCCTCATTAAGGAAACTTCTGATAATAACCATTGGAGGCAGTCATATTACTCCCTCAAATCTCAATATTTCTAGATTATTAAAAATAAACCTGATTAAGTTGTGAACCATAGCATAATATTGCTCTGGGTACTAAGAAAATAAAAGACGAATGCTGATATGTTTTTGTCCCTCTAGGAAATTGTTTTTTACCAGAAGCCCTTGATAACAAGGCTCTAGGAAAAACTCTCCTAGGAAAATAAACTTAGAAGCTTAGGTTTGAAGGCACAGTCTTTGGCCTCATGTTTTTTCCTTGTTGGGCAAGAAATCATCAAAAGGCCTAAAGAAGGCTTTTTGTAAAATTCGGTTTAAAAATGACAGTGATATATTTTTCTCTATTCTTCTAAAATTTAATTAAATAAATACATGTGTCTAATTATAAAATTAACTAGAACAAACAAAAATAGGAAAAGATTATGTGCATATGAGTCAACAGTTTGAAAAGGATTATTAATGAAGTAAATTTCAGACCATCTGGTTTTCCAGTCTTGATTAAATTACAGTGTAATCCATATGAATGGATCAGCTGCAGAACACACAAAACTGTTCCATATAAATGAGTCATGTGTAATAATTGTCTACATATTTAAAATGAGAACTTTATGTACTGAACCACTAGAAAAGAAACTGATAATCAGATATCTGCTTCCTCAGGTCTTCAGTGCATATTATCATTAGAAAAATCCCATCAATTTACATTTGTAAAAATTTGTTTGCTTTTATTTTTTTCATAGTCAAATACTTGTTGATACATTTTTTTAAATTTATTTATTTTTTAATTGAAGGATAATTGCTTTATAGAATTGTGTTGTTTTCTGTCAAACCTCAACATAAATCAGCCATAGGTAAACATATATCTCCTCCCTTTTGAACCTCCTTTCCCTCTTCCTCGTTATCCCACCCCTCTAGGTTGATACAAACTCAAACTCCTGTTTGAGTTCCCTGAGAAATTTTTAATTTCTTCTCCTTATTCAGTGAGAGAGAAAGATAAAAGAATGAGTTAGAGGCCTTGCTCTCAAAAAACTTGTAAAATTACTGGAGAAAAATATAGATAAACATTAAACAGTTAGTGAACACTGCAAAACAATTCCAAACACATACTAGGAATTTGGTAATGATTAATGTCCTATATAATTTACATTTAAATGACCATTCATACACAACATTTAAAATGTATGTAGAGTTGTTGTTTTCTGTGAATCCTTCAAGCTATACCAGTATGGCTCGAGACAAAATCTATTTATTTTTATTCTTACTGTAAGCATCTAGAAAGCATGTGGCAAATTATAGGTATTCAATCAATATTTAACAAATGAAAAAAATAAGACAGTGTGAATCCTTCTGAAGAAGATATTCTCCCATCCATCATAGCTTTCTGAGTTCTGAAGGCATCTGGAGTTATCTTTCCTAGTTGCCATGGTTGCTTACTGCTTAAGCTGCAGTATTGTTAACACTCTAAGTATTAATAGTGATAGTCTTTGTTTTATAGCACCTATCAATCTCCCTTGTCAGAAGCCTCCAATATCTCACTGAAAGAGTAGGCACTGAGAGAGTTGCCCAGAGAAACAATACCAGAAAGGGTGTTCCTCCCCAACATTTTGTTTCTGTCTGTCCTCCAGGAAATGAGTTTCTGCTTTATCTTTCCTGAAGCATCTCCCCATCTACTCTGTCTCTTGTTTGGCTCAAACCAGTATCTAGGCTTCTTTGGCTATTTGAACCCTGTTCAGCTCCTGGAATCCCATCTTTGGAATCCTTTCTCTTATCTCTTCTTTGGTGCCATGCATTGAACTCTTTCTATTTCTCCTTTTTCTTTATTTAATCTTAATAATTGGCTGTACTTTCAACTGACTTCACATGCAGTGTT
Source organism: Raphicerus campestris (assembly GCA_006410735.1). Classification (NCBI taxonomy): domain Eukaryota; kingdom Metazoa; phylum Chordata; class Mammalia; order Artiodactyla; family Bovidae; genus Raphicerus; species Raphicerus campestris. The sequence goes on from SJYW01047002.1 coordinate 80,383, forward strand.
TTCAGTCTAGACTCCATCCTCAATATATGTCCATGGATTCTAAACCAAGTCCTTCACTAGTTTGGACTTGCCTCAACCAAGTCCTTACCCGGACTAAAACTCCCCATAATCATAACAAACAGATAAGTTCAAGTAGAAATAAACAAATATCTCTAACTTAAGTGAAAGAATCTAAGTGTTCTTCATGGAGCAGAGCATTCCTTCAGTTCAGTTCCTTTCTGTTCAGTTCCATTGCTCAGTCCTGTCTGACTCTTTTGTGACCCCATGGACTGCAGCACACCTGGCCTCCCTGTCCATTTCCAACTCCCAGAGCTGGNTATTTCCTTTTACATATATATTCAATAATGGTTTCTGATTAAGATAGAAGCCTAAATAAGTCTAAGGTGAAGGTGAAGTCGCTCAGTCGTGTCCAACTCTTTGCGACCCCGTGGACTGTAGCCTATTAGGCTCCTTCGTCCATGGGATTCTCCAGGCAAGAACACTGGAGTGGGTTGCCATTTCCTTCTCCAGGAGATCTTCCCGAACCAGGGACCGAATCCAGATCTCCCATGTTGGAGGCAGACGCTTTAACCTCTGAGCCACCAGGGAAGTAAATAAGTCTAAAGATTTTATAAAAATAAAGTGAAAATTAAATAATTACCATTAATTGATTTATAATATATTGAGCTGACCAAAAAGTAAGATATTAAAAAAAGAAAGATAAGCAAACATTTTGGCCAATCTAATGTAAGTAATGTATAATATGTTATTTATATGAGATATATAAGATAAATATTAAAATGAAGTAATTTATAAATACATATACAACTTATTAATACAAACATTTATAAAAATATATGTCTCTCCATGACAGATTTTATTTTCTTAGGCCCCAAATCACTGCAGATGGTGACTGCAGCCATGAAATTAAAAGATGCTTGCTCCTTGGAAGAAAAGCTATTACAAACCTAGACACCATCTTAAAAAGCAGAAACATTACTTTGCCAACAAAGGTCCTTATAGTCAAAGTTGTGGTATTTCCAGTGTCAGATATGGATGTGAGAGTTGAACCATAAAGAAGGCTGAGTGCCAAAGAATCTATGCTTTTGAACTGTGTTGTTGGAAAAGACTCTCGAGAGTCCCTTGGCATGCAAGGAGATGAATCCAGTCAATCTTAAAGGAAATCGACCCTGAATATTCATGGGAATTTCTGGTGTTGAAGCTGAAGCTCAAATACTCTGGCCACCTGATGTGAAGAGCCAACTCACTCTAACAGTGGGAAAGACTGAAAGCAGGAGAAGGGGATGAAGAGGATAAAATGGTTTGATACCATTACCAACTCAATAGATATGAGTTTGAGCAAGCTCCAGGAGATGGTAAAGGACAGGGAAGTCTGACATGCTGCAGTTCATGGGGTTGGAAAGAGTCTGACATGTTGTGCTGACTGCACAACAGCAGCATGTCTCCATCTCCCTCTTGGAGGATAGCTTCTCATTTTTGCACAATTATCATCTAAACTGGAGCTTCAGCTGCACATTCCATCACTCTGTAAGGCTTGCAGCTTCTGATTGTAAGTTATGCAGTAGGGTCATTAGATTTCATTCCATACTTCTTTGTATTATAGGTGCATTCCTTAGTTCAAATAGATGTTATGCAATATCACATCTTGGTGCATTACATACCAGCATGGAGAGTGGTGCTGCTGATTGAGGCTGAAAGAGAAATATGAATCTACTTTCCAAATATATGTCAATCCTATTCGTGATTAATTGTTATCTTTTCAAATTTGGAAGGTGTCCAATTTAATCTACTTACACCCCATGACTTATTGATCTACTTGAGGGATAGTGCCACATGAAGTTCTCAGCTTTTGTGCCTGTTGGTTGAAGTTAGACAGTATACACTTGCTGTAAAGTTACAGGGTCCATCCTCCTGGGAATCTAGACTCTTGTTTCTTCAGTGGGTCTGAGGTCTAACAACTGGCTTAAATCTAGAATTTGGGTTAGGGATTGTGACTTTTTACTGGGGGAATTTTGTCATTTTCCTGATTATCCAATCCTTATTTATTTTGATTTTATGAATTGGATAATATCCTTATTTTTTGCTCATTTTTCTTGCCCCTATTGATGATTATTTTATTTATCATTCTAATTATCTGAAGATCAAGCTCTTCTGGCTGGCAGGGCATCTTTCTCCTGTCCTTTATGAAAATCATTCCTCCTTTTTTCCAACACTTAGACTCCCTTATGGGAGAAGAAAATGGCAACCTACTCCAATATTCTTGCCTGGAGAATCCTGTAGACAGTGGAGCCTGGAGGGCTGCTGTCTGTAGGGTCGGATACGACTGAAGCGACTTAGTGTGCATGAATGCATTGGAGAAGGAAATGGCAACCCATTCCAATATTCTTGCCTGGAAAATCCCAGGGACACAGGAGCCTGGTGGGTAACCATCTGTGGGGTAACACAGAGTCAGATACAACTGAAGTGACTTAGCAGCAATAACAGCCTCCCGTATTTGGCTTCTATTATATCATAGTTCTATCATCACTACTGCTCTTGAAAAACTCAGTTCTTTTATAGATTTCCCCTCCATTATTTTGANAAACTGGAGCTTCAGCTGCACATTCCATCACTCTGTAAGGCTTGCAGCTTCTGATTGTAAGTTATGCAGTAGGGTCATTAGATTTCATTCCATACTTCTTTGTATTATAGGTGCATTCCTTAGTTCAAATAGATGTTATGCAATATCACATCTTGGTGCATTACATACCAGCATGGAGAGTGGTGCTGCTGATTGAGGCTGAAAGAGAAATATGAATCTACTTTCCAAATATATGTCAATCCTATTCGTGATTAATTGTTATCTTTTCAAATTTGGAAGGTGTCCAATTTAATCTACTTACACCCCATGACTTATTGATCTACTTGAGGGATAGTGCCACATGAAGTTCTCAGCTTTTGTGCCTGTTGGTTGAAGTTAGACAGTTTACACTTGCTGTAAAGTTACAGAGTCCATCCTCCTGGGAATCTAGACTCTTGTTTCTTCAGTGGGTCTGAGGTCTAACAACTGGCTTAAATCTAGAATTTGGGTTAGGCATTGTGACTTTTTACTGGGGGGAATTTTGTCATTTTCCTGATTATCCAATCCTTATTTATTTTGATTTTATGAATTGGATAATATCCTTATTTTTTGCTCATTTTTCTTGCCCCTATTGATGATTATTTTATTTATCATTCTAATTATCTGAAGATCAAGCTCTTCTGGCTGGCAGGGCATCTTTCTCCTGTCCTTTATGAAAATCATTCCTCCTTTTTTCCAACACTTAGACTCCCTTATGGGAGAAGAAAATGGCAACCTACTCCAATATTCTTGCCTGGAGAATCCTGTAGACAGTGGAGCCTGGAGGGCTGCTGTCTGTAGGGTCGGATACGACTGAAGCGACTTAGTGTGCATGAATGCATTGGAGAAGGAAATGGCAACCCATTCCAATATTCTTGCCTGGAAAATCCCAGGGACACAGGAGCCTGGTGGGTAACCATCTGTGGGGTAACACAGAGTCAGATACAACTGAAGCGACTTAGCAGCAATAACAGCCGTCCTTATTTGGCTTCTATTATATCATAGTTCTATCATCACTACTGCTCTTGAAAAACTCAAGTTTTCCCCACCATTAGTTTGAGCCACAAGCGGATAATTGTTATTAAGCTTGACAAATATCCTCACAATGTGACTGTCACCATAATATGCTTTATAAATACCTTAAAAAATGGAATGTCACCTAGGCTCCTCTGTGAAGAATAATCTGTTGATGCATTTTCTAGGCTCCCAAAGTCTGGGTACTCTCACATGTCTGTCTCTCTAAACCTCCTAGCTCCATTTCCCACTGCCTGTCAAGGTAATCCGTGGTGCAATTACTATGGTGCATTGATTTCTCCAAGATTCCAATAGGCCTCTGGCAGTGTTAGCATCACTTTTCCATGGTTGTAAATCCTGTATATTGGAAGAATACTCCCAAATCAGTAAGCTTTCCTTTCTCCACCCTTATTTCTTACATACTTTACTATGGCTTTTGGGGAATCTGGTATTATATATACTTTTAGAGGTTCTTGAAAACTTTGTGGACTGGCTCTGCAGCTCCTTGGAGTACAGATCCTTTCCTTTCTCAGCAGTTCCCTAGCTAACTGCATTGTTATGGGCTTCCCTATTGGCTCAGATGGTAAATCCACCTCCAATGGAGGAGAGCAGAGTTTGATCCCTGGGTTGGGAAGATCCCCTGAAGAAAGGCATGGAAACCCACACCAGTATTTTTTCCTGCAGATTTCTATAGACAGAGGAGCCTGGTGGCCCAGTCTACTTGGTTTGCAAAAATCAAACATTACTGATGCAATTTAGCAAGCAAGAAATGTGACCATAATTAACAGTCTAGTGATCGGGAAAGGAAAGGGGGTTAGGTCCTGAAGCCTTTGCATCATCTCTAAATAAAGGAGTGCTAGCCTCTGATAGTGGAGAAGGCAATGGCATACCACTCCAGTACTCTTGCCTGGAAAATACCACGAACAGAGGAGCCTGGTAGGCTACAGTCCATGGGGTCACTAAGAGTCGGACACGACTTAGCGACTTCACTTTCACTTGCATGCATTGGAAAAGGAAATGGCAACACACTCCAGTGTTCTTGCTTGGAGAATCCCAGGGACAGGGGAGCCTAGTGGGCTGCTGTCAATGGGACTGCACAGAGATGGCCACAACTGAAGCAACTTAGCAGCAGCAGCAGCCTCTGAGAGAAAAGAGGGAACCACCTTTGCATATTTACTAGGTTCGNGACAGGGGAGACTGGTCGGCTGCTGTCAATGGGACTGCACAGAGTTGGCCACAACTGAAGCAACTTAGCAGCAGCAGCAGCCTCTGAGAGAAAAGAGGGAACCACTTTTGCATATTTACTAGGTTTGTGGAGATATGGATTTTCAGTGTTTCTGAGAACACCAAGTCAGATGTCCATATCCCAGGTGAAGTGTCAGTGGCCCACTTCTCAAATTGACCTTGGCAAAGCAGATTGGCTGGAATAGAAAATTCATCTCTCTCTAGAGCTCTGTTACCCCCGTGTTCTTCCTCTGACTGCAGGAGATAAGTTTCTCTTTGCCTCCTGCCAAGAAGTCATTTTGACTTTTAGCTAATATTGCTAAAGCAGCTATAATTGATGATTAATCACCCCCAGCCTTTCATTTTTTCCCTCCAAAGCATCAGTGGCTCTCAACATAGCTGTCCAGTTCCATTATTCTTTTAATTAGAATTTCCTAAACCTTTTAAACGCCTAAGATATTGCAATGACCAGTATGTTTTGCTGCTATCCTATATCCATTTTCCACATTTATTGATGTTATAACAATCTTACTGTATAGCATGCCAAGGGTTGCTGGGGCTCCACCTACTACCATGGATGAAGTCCTAATTTCCAGCCAGTCTTGAAAATATTCTTACAGACTGATTCATCATATAATTCTTGTCACCAAATATATTAGTTCAAGTTCCTTGGAAAACAGACTTTGAGGGCGATATGCATGCAAGATTACTATGAAAGAAAAAGTGAAAGTCACTCAGTTGTGTCAGACTCTGTGACCCCAAGGACTATACAGTGTATGGAATTCTTCAGGCCAGAATACTGGAGTGAGGTAGCCATTCCCTTCTTCAGGGGATCTTCCCAACCCAGGAATTTAACCCAGGTCTCCCTCATTGCAGGTGGATTCTTTACCAGCTAAACCACCAGGGAAGCCCCCAAGATTATTATAAGGAGAAGTAATATTGAGGATTGCCACTAGCCTCAAAACACAGTGGATGAGTAAAGAAATAGGACTGGGTAGAGGGAGGCATTGAACTATGATACAGTTCATTCATAAAGGCCTTAGCTAATCCCATGGGAATTTGAGATGTCATTTTAGATTGACCTATCTTGAAGCAAGGTTGCCACTGTCTTCTCACCTGCATTTTGCTTCCAAGAATCATCCTAATTTCCCAGGAGTCTTAAGATGTGGGCTCCTCTGGAAAATGGTTGGAAGCTCTTAGCTGAAGAATTTATGCCTTGGAGATATTTAGCTGAGTGGCCATCATCCACTAAGCCTTGGGCATGTAGGTGATGCAGGGCTCAGTTCATTAAACCAGGAATCCCCAACCTGTTGGATCTAATGCCTGATGATCTGAGGTGAAACTGATGTAGTCACAATAGAAATAAAGTGAACAATAACTGGAATGTGCTTGAATCATCCTCAAGCCATCCCCTGGCCCCTGGTTCATGGAAAAATTATCTTCCAAAAAACTGGTCCCTTCTGCCAAAAAAGTGGGGACCACTGCCCTAAATTCCCTGAGACCTTTTGTTGCCTTCTCCTTGGTGCTTACTGGTTGGTACTGAAATGCTGTCCTTAGTGCTACTCTCTTTCTCCCAAGTGACTTTCTATTCTGCCCGCAGTAATAACCACCCAGCTGCCGTGACTTGCATACTCACCCCCTCTTCTCTTGCTCCTGGATGGCAGAGTACTTTTGCAGCAGATGTAAAACTATGCAGACCTGCCCCAGTACCAATTCATATTGTGCAATTGCAGTTACATTTTCATAATTATAAGCACAAACATATGAAATCACCTCAGGCAATGCTTTGACAGCTCCCTAGGGTATTGCTCAATTCTGAAGAACACTATAAAATAACATTAAAAAAATATGCTTGACTACCCAGCAGCAGAATACACGAACAGAACTAAGCCAGGCCTCAAGCAAAGTAAATTCCTTCTGCAACTGCTTGACAATGTTATGAAATGATTGTGAAAGTTTCGCATAAGTAACAAGTTAAAATTCATGCCTATTGAAATTTGCAAGTGTAAAAAATAGTGTTAAATTCATCATATAAAACTACATGCACAAAGAAAAGCCATCTTTTATATTTCTATCTCCCTTTTACCCTTGCAAAAACATCAGAAAAGAAGAATATGAGAAGATATTTTAGTCATGAAATACTATTGAACACCTATTACCTGCTGGGCACTATTCTAGAAATTAGAGGCACAGGAGCAAAAAATAGCATGGTAAGAAAACTCCTGAATCTTGCTGAAGTTGCAGTATTTTTCACTTTTTGCCTCTCAGTTGTTCCCTTCTCTCCTCCATCACCTCACCCTTGCACATACTGTTCTGTTATTATTGCATTGTTCAACTTGCAAAAACCTACTTCTGCTCAAGGGTAACCTTCTTGTCTTACTCTTTCACCTTCTGTAGTAATTTCATTTGTTTTCATATTTCTTCATTCCCTTTGTCTTTTTCACCATCTCTTGTTTATACTGGTTATTGAGCTCCTCAGTGATCAGAAGAATCATGTTATTCTTTGTATCTCAAGCATATATACAGTGAATTTTGACATATTATGTCTTGAATATGCAAAAGAATTCACAGATGTTAATGGCCTATAAGGAGGAAAGTATGAAGTAATATGCTAATAATTATAGTTGTGTATCAGTTTTTGTGTGATAGTTTTTCAATAGGAAAGAAAATTGATCCATCTGTAATCAGGATATAAAATATATTTTATCTCACTTGCCTCTTTCAATAAATTAGTAATGATTTTATGGAGTACTGAGTTGAGGAAAAATCACAGCTGTGCTCAGGCTCAGAGGGAAGAGTTATCATGCCATTATCTAAGCCTACTATGAACTCCTGAGAAGGCAGATAATTATTTCTAATTTTTCTCTGTCTTTCTCTTCCTTTCCCTCTTGATCACGTACTTCTAGCATTTTTCAGTGGCGTGCCTTAGTAAAAGAGAAAAAGAAACACAATGTGTTTATGATGTAGTATTCCCGCTTTGAACAATTCAAACAGACAAAAGCAAAAAAATAGTTGCGGTATAAAGTTTTAAAAGAACTCACACATCTTTATATAATGTACATAAAGCCATGCAGTCAGAATTAACCATGTTTTTGTGGAAGGCAGAGACATTTTCATCAATTAACTCTCCTTGGTCTTCTTTTCTCTAACATGTTTTCCCTTCATTTTATTTCAGATGTCCTTACACACAGTCAAGCTCTATCACTGAGAACTTTATCCCCCAGTGTTGGACTTATTATCTCAGTCCACAGCCTACTATCCATCCAACAGTCTCACTCTTTTACAGCTGCTGGTTTTAGTTATTTTCTATTTCAAAAGTCTGCTACCATTTTCTGACTTTATTTTCCTTCTTATTTCACATGGAACCATAACTTCATAGACACACTTACCTCTTTCCTTCATTTAATAAAGAAAGTCATGTATGTTTGCAAATCCTCTCCATTAGAAATATATGAACACTAACAAAATATGGTCCACTTGGTTGAAGGCAATTTAATCCTATCCTTTCTTTCTCATTTTTATGTGTAACATAATAGTAAAGAAATATATGGCTAAAGACAGGTATATGGAATTTTTGTGGAATAAAAAAGTCATGTAGAGAGTTTTAATCAAATGCCACATGACATTAACATGACTCACATTATATTTTTATTTTAATATTTCATGTCTTTTTTTGAAGAAAAGCTATTATTGAGTTTTTCACACTCAACAATACCCTATTTAGCATTTCTTATCTTAATGTTTAACTATCAGTACCCTCACTCTGTTTTCAACAAGGTGAAAGATGTAGCACAGATAAGTGACTCAATGCAGCTGATAACTTCCATTTTAACTCTAAAGATGGTAGTTTAGGAGCAGATATGATACTCATTGGGCTTCCCAGGTGGTGCTAATGGTAAAGTATGGGAAAACCAATACAATATTGTAAAGTAATTAGCCTCCAATTAAAATAAATAAATTTATATTTAAAAAAAAGAGAGAGAATCTAAAAAAAAAAAGAAAGAAAGAATCTGACTGCCCGTTCAGGACACATGGATTTGGTCCCAGAGTTGAGATGATCATCTGAAAGAGCACATGGCAACCTGCTCTAGCATTCCTGCCTGGGGAATCCTGTGGACAGAAGAGCCTGGTGAGCTACAGTCCATAGCGTCGTAGAATCAGACACGATTGAAGCAACTTAACACAAATGCATGATACTCACTCATTCTACAAATTCAGAGGTGCTAGAATTTGAGTTTTTATAAAATTGAACTTAATCTCCCAATCAAGCCCTAGTTTCACTGGTCTAAAGACTTGAGTTTGGGAAAGAATTTCTCTGAACCCTCTCCTTTTCTTTAGGCTACAGCTAAAAAAATGAAGGACTTACATTGTGCAGCAGTCAGTGATGGAGGGGGTCTGATAACCCTATTTCTGGACCTTCTGTGCTGTTAGCTGTTGGACCTCAAGGGCTGTTTCATGCAATAAGGTGCCACATTCTGCCTTATTCAAAAACACATCATTGAGGGATTATTTCTTTCTCAATATTTTCTTACCTTCTTAGATACAAAACAAAGCTGAATTCCTGTCAGTCTACTTGGGAGCTAAGGAAAGAGTGAAGTTGTATAAGCTGTTGATTACCATCCTGTTCATCTTATGGGAAGTGCTAATCAGTTCCCTGCTATTTACATCACACAAGGATGTGAATGAGTTCTATGACAGATTTCTTAGTTCAGTACAGTTCAGTCGCTCAGTCGTGTCCGACTCTGCGACCCCGTGGACTGCAGCATACCAGGCTTCCCTGTACATCAACAACTCCCAGAGATTACTCAGACTCATGTACGTTAAGCCGGTGATGCCATCCAACCATCTCATGTGTGTTGTCCCTTCTTCTCTCACCTTCAATCTTTCCCAGCATCAGGGTCTTTTCAAATGAGTCAGTTCTTGGCATCAGGTGTCCAAAGAATTAGAGTTTCAGCTTCAGCATCAGTCCTTCCAATGAATATTCAGGACTTATTTGTTTTAGGATGGACTGATTGGATCTCCTTGCACTACAAGGGACTCTCGAGAGTATTCCCAAACCACAATTCAATGCTTCAATTCTTTCGTGTGACCCTCACATCTATATATGACTACTGGAAAAACCATAGCTTTGACTAGACAGATCTTTGTTGGTAAAGTAATGTCTCTGCTTTTTTAATATACTGTCGAGGTTGGTCATAATTTTTCTTCCAAGGAGCAAGCGTCTTTTAATTTCATGGCTGCATTCACCATCTGGAGTGATTTTGGAGCACCCCCCCCCCAAATAAAGTCTGTCACTATTTCTATTGTTTCCCCATCTAATTGCCATGAAGTGATGGGACCAGATCATACCAAGATCATATTTTCTGAATGTTGAGCTTTAAGCCAGTTCTTCCGTGTATTCTTGCCACCTCTTCTTAATATCTTCTGCTTCTGTTAGGTCCAGACCATTTCTGTCCTTTATTGAGCCCATCTTTGCATGAAATATTCCCTTGGTATCTCTAATTTTCTTGAAGAGGTCTCTAGTCTTTCCCATTCTGTTGTTTTCCTCTATTTCTTTGCATCTTTCATCGCTGAAGAAGGCTTTCTTATCTCTTCTTGCTATTCTTTGGAACTCTGCATTCAGATGCTTATATCTTTCCATTTCTCCTTTGCTTTTCACCTTTCTTCTTTTAACAGCTATTTGTAAGGCCTCACCAGGCAGCCATTTTCTTTTTTGCATTTCTTTTCCATGGGGATGGTCATGATCCCTGTCACCTGTACAATGTCACGAACCTCATTCCATAGTTTTTCAGGCACTCTGTCTATCAGATCTAGGCCCTTAAATCTATTTCTCACTTCTACTGTATAATCATAAGGGATGTGATTTAGGTCGTACCTGAATGGTCGAGTGGTTTTCCCTACTTTCTTCAATTTAAGTCTGAATTTGGTAATAAGGAATTCATGATCTGAGCAGGTCAGCTCTTGGTCTTGTTTTGATTGTGTAAATCACAATAAACTGTGGAAAATTCTGAAAGAAATGGGAATACCAGACCACCTAACCTGCCTCTTGAGAAATCTGTATACAGGTCAGGAAGCAACAGTTAGAACTTGACATGGAACAACAGACTGGTTCTAAATAGGAAAAGGAGTACGTCAAGGCTGTATATTGTCACCCGGCTTATTTAACTTATATGCAGAGTACATCATGAGAAACGCTGGACTGGAAGAAACACAAGCTGGAATCAAGATTGCTAGGAGAAATATCAATAACCTCAGATATGCAGATGACACCACTCTTATGGCAGAAAATGAAGAGGACCTAAAAAGCCTCTTGATAAAAGTGAAAGAGGAGAGTGAAAAAGTTGGCTTAAAGATCAACATTCAGAAAAAGAAGATCATGGCATCCGGTCCCATAACTTCATGGGAAAGAGATGGGGAAACTGGAAACAATGTCAGACTTTATTTTGGGGGGCTCCAAAATCACTGCAGATGGTGACTGCAGCATGAAGTTAAAAGACGCTTACTCCTTGGAAGAAAAGTTATGACCAACCTAGATAGTATATTCAAAAGCAGAGACATTACTTTGCCGACTAAGGTCCATCTAGTCAATGCTATGGTTTTTCCATTGGTCATGTATGGAGGTGAAAGTTGGACCCTGAAGAAGGCTGAGAGCCAAAGAATTGGTGCTTTTGAACTGTGGTGTTGGAGAAGACTGGAGAGTTCCTTGGACTGCAAGGAGATCCAACCAGTCCATTCTGAAGATCAACCCTGGGATTTCTTTAGAAGGAATGATGCTAAAGCTGAAACTCCAGTACTTTGGCCACCTCATGCAAAGAGCTGACTCATTGGAAAAGACTCTGATGCTGGGAGGGATTGGGGGCAGGAGGAGAAGGGGTCGACAGAGGATGAGCTGGCTGGATGGCATCACGGACTCAATGAACATGAGTCTGAGTGAACTCCGAGAGATGGTAATGAACAGGGAGGCCTGCTGTGCTGTGATTCATGGGGTTGCAAAGAGTCGGACACGACTGAGTGCCTGAACTGAACTGAACTGAGCTTTAAGCCAACTTTTTCACTCTTCTCTTTCACTTTCATTATGATGTTTCTCTTCGCTTCCTGCCATAAGGGTGGTGTCATCTGCAGTCTTGCTTCCAGCATGTACTTCATCCAGCCCAGAATTTCTGATGATTTACTCTGCATAGGTTTTAAATAAGCAGGGTGACAATAAACAGTATTGATGTACTCCTTTCCTGTTTTGGAACCAGTCTGTTGTACAATGTCCAGTTCTAACTGTTGCTTCCTGACCTGCATACAGATTTCTCAGGAGGCAGGTCAGGTTGTCTGGTATTCCCAGCTCTTTCAGAATTCTCCACAGTTTCTTGTGATCCATCCAGTCAAATGCGTTGGCATAGCCAATAAGGCAGAAATAGATGTTTTTCTGGAACTCTCTTGCTTCGTCGATAATCCAGTGGATGTTGGCAATTTGATCTCTGATTCCTCTGACTTTTCTAAATCCAACTGGAACATCTACAAGTTCACAGTATACATACTGTTGAAGCCTGATTTGGAGAATTTTGAGCATTACTTTGCTAGAGTGTGAGATGAGTGCAATTGTGTTGTAATTTGAGCATTATTTGGCCTTGCTTTCATTTGAACTGGAATGAAAATTGACCTTTTCCAGTCCTGTGGCCACTGCTGAGATTTACAAATTTGCTGGCATATTGAGTGTAGCATTTTCACAACATCATCTTTTAGAATTTGAAATAGCTCAACTGGAATTCCATCACCTCCACTAGCTTTGTTTGTAGTGATACTTCCTAAGAACCACTTCACTTGACTTTAGCCTCCAGGATGTCTGGCTCTAGGTGAATTATCACACCATTGTGGTTAACTGAATCATGAANTCTGTCATCCCCTTCTCCTCCTGCCCTCAATCCCTCCCAGCATCAGAGTCTTTTCCAATGAATCAGCTCTTGGCATGAGATGGCCAAAAGTACTGGAGTTTCAGCTTTAGCATCATTCCTTCCAAAGAACACCAGGACTGGTCTCCTTTAGAATGGACTGGTTGGAAGGTTACAAACCTCAATCCATAGTTCTTCAGGAACTTGATCTACCAGATCTAATCCCTTGAATCTATTTATCACCTCTACTATATAATTATAAGGGATTTGATTTATGTCATATCTGAATGGCACTGTGGTTTTCCCTACTTACTTCAATTTAAGCCTTAATTTNCTTTAGAATGGACTGGTTGGAAGGTTACAAACCTCAATCCATAGTTCTTCAGGAACTTGATCTACCAGATCTAATCCCTTGAATCTATTTATTACCTCCACTATATAATTATAAGGGATTTGATTTATGTCATATCTGAATGGCACTGTGGTTTTCCCTACTTACTTCAATTTAAGCCTTAATTTTGTAAAAAGGAGTTCATGATCTAAGCCACACTCAGGTCCAGTTCTTGTTTTTGCTGACTGTACAGAGCTTTTGAATCAGTGGCTCCAAAGAACACAGTCAGTCTGATTAAGGTATAGATCATCCTATGACATCCAAGTATAGATCTCTTGGGTTGTTGGAAAAAGGGGTTTTGTTGTGACCAGAGTGTTCTCTTGACAAAACTCTTTGCAGCCTCATGAACTGTAGCCTGCCAAGATCCTCTGTCCATTGGATTCTCCAGTCAAGACTACTGGAGTGGGCTGCTATTTCCTTCTCCATGGGATCTTCCTAACCCAGGTCTCCTACATTGCAGGCAGCTTCTTCACTGTCTGAGCCACCAGGGAAGCCCCTCCAAGGCCAAACTTGTCTGTTATTCAAGGTATCTCTTGACTTCCTACTTTTGCATTCCAATCCTCTATGATGAAAAGGACATCATCTTTTTGGTATTAGTTCCAGACAATGTTGTAGGTCTTCATAGAACCATTCAAATTCAGCTTATTCAGCATCAGGGGATGAAGTTTGACTTGAATTGCTGATAAGTTGAATCATTTGCTTTGGATCATTCTGCACCCAAGTACTGCATTTCAGCCTCTTTTGTTAACTCTGAGGGCTACTCTATTTCTTCTACAGGATTCTTGCCCACATTAGTAGACATAATGGTCATATGAAATAAATTTGCCCATCCCTGTGCATTTTAGTTCACTGATTCCTAAAATGTCAATCTTCATTCCTGCCTTCTTCTGCTTGACCATGTTCAGTTTACCTTGATTCATGGTCATAACATTCCAGGTTCCTAGATAGTTCTTCATAGCATCAGACATTACTTTCACCCCCAGATACATCCACAACTAATCATAATTTCCTCTTTTGCCTAACCACTTTATTCTTTTTGGAGCTATTCATAATTGCTATCCTCTCTTCTCCATTAGCATATTGGACACTTTATGATCTGGGACTCATCTTCTAGTGTCATATTTTTGTGCCTTTTCCTACTGTTCATAGGGTTCTCTAGAAAGAATACTGGAGTATGTTGCCATTTCCTCACTCAGTGGACCACATTTTGTCAGAACTCTTTACTATGACCCATCAGTTTTGGGTGGCCTTTCATGGCATGACTCATATTTAATAGCCTCATTGAGTTACACAAACCCCTTTGCCACAGAAATGCTGCAGTTCATGAAGGAAATATATAGGTAGGCAGGCATTTTAAATAGAGATGAATGGAAGAGATGTCTTGATTGTTATTACATTTATTTATGTATCAAGTATGCATCAGTGCTTCTGATACACACACACACATATGTATATATAATATGTATTTTTCAAGTATTAGAATCAGATCAGTGCAATGTGTATCTCCTTCTTGGGAATGGAAGCAAAGATATGTGGTACAGGTTTGTGTGTGAAAAATAAGGATAAGCTGGTGATTACAATATTCTAAACTGCCAAATAGTTTTAAAAGGATGTAGATCTTTATAGACTGTTTGTCCATGTATCAAAATTCTGTTCATAAAGCTGAAATTGAGGATAAACTCTAGTTCATCTATTTCACTCTGATCATACTCTGCCAAATACCGACTGTCCAACTGTGCTTGTTGACAAAGCACTTAGTTTATTTATCGTTCTTAAGTGATACACCAGATGCTTTCATTACTATGGTCACATATGTATCATTTCATCCTACTAATTAATTTCTAGAAATATGGGAACCCTTCTTATGTATTTTGAAAAATAAGTAATTTTCCATAGTAGGCCCTCAATATGTATTTATCATGTTCAAAAAGTAAAATAGACATTCTAATTTTGCCATCTTAATTGCTCCCAAATGGGCTTCCCTGGTGGGTCAGACAGTAAAGAATTTGCCTGCAGTGCTGGAGACCTAGGCTTGATCCCTGGCTGGGGAAGATCCCCTGGAGAAGAGAATGGCAACCCACTCCAGTATTCTTGTTGGAGAATTCCATGGATAGAGGAGTCCTTGGGCTACACAGTCCATGGGGTCACAAAGAGTCAGACACAACTGAGCAACTAACATTTTCACTTTGCTTTCACTTTCAAGTAGTCTAAATATTTACTCCTTATGCTCTGCTTCCTTTCCCCAAAGTTGTTTAAAATGCTCTCTTGCCTGGGTGGTGGAATAATCAACATGTTTCCATAATATATTAAGATAAATCAAACAGNTAACATTTTCACTTTGCTTTCACTTTCAAGTAGTCTAAATATTTACTCCTTATGCTCTGCTTCCTTTCCCCAAAGTTGTTTAAAATGCTCTCTTGCCTGGGTGGTGGAATAATCAACATGTTTCCATAATATATTAAGATAAACCAAACAGGAAAATAAATTGGCATATTTGAACAAAAGGCACACATACTGTTTAGGAAACTATGCCCAGCAGAGAACACCATTTCCTGTTTTTTGTCCAGTCTACACACTTTCACATTTGTGACTTCCTTGTAGCATAAGAAGTTAGAAGTTGTTGAGATCCAGTATAGTATCAAACTTCTCTATTTTCAATTTCTAATACACATGTTTTTACTGTAATTTTTCTATAATTTGTTCTATTTTATCTGAAATGCATTAATGTTAACTGTAACAATTAATGCAGCACGCACTGACTCCCCATCATTTCTCTAGTAAGAGAAAGCCCTGCATTTCTCTGTGTCTTTCTAACTCTCAGATCACAAACAAGAGTTTTGGTTGTTCTCCAGATAAAGCAGTAAACTTCATGAAGCATCAGTGAATATCCTCACTCCAGGGAGACACATATAGTGAATTACTATAAAATGTCGGCTTGATGCTGGTATATTAAAACTGTAATATATAAATAGGACTGTATATCTCTTTTATGATTTGGAGAATATGATTTGACCATAATTTGACTGATTTTTCCTGTGTATAATACAAAATATTTTGATTAATAAAAAGCAGTTATAGTGATGCTTATTAATGACAATTTGATGACCACAATTGGACCTGAAAGTGTAGAACAAAAAACTGGGAATGCAATTTAACAGCCTCAAACATCTATTATTTTCAACTATATATGAGTGCTAACATCAAGTTTCTATCCTCTGGGAGCTCATCATATTTCATTTAGATTCATTAATGGATCCCTATGAATGTTCTTTCTGAGCCCAGGATATTCTAGACTAGGGCTTCTATTTTCTTACAATCTGTGGCAAAAGACTAGGTTTGGATTTTTTCTTCCTCCCTTCCTTTTACTACTTTTCTCCCTTCTCCTTCCTTCCCCTCTTTTCAACTTACAATTCACTGCAAACTGATATTTTAAAATACAAAAAAGAGAAATTATCAGGAAATAAAAAATATATCATTTACAACTTCAGATTCTATTCATTTCAAAAAAGATAAAAAAAAGGATAAATTTTTTCATTAAATATAGCAGAAACAGAATACAGGATAAAGCAGATAATTTAAGAATAACACTTGTTTTATATTGAAATATATGTGTGGATAATTAATATACAGCTATATTGTCCAATGCAGTGATAGAAATATTCTATATCTGTGCTGATCAATACAGCATCTGCTAGCCACATGTAATTATTGAACACTTAAAATATGGCCAGCATGACTATGAAACTGAATTTTAAAAAATAAATTAATATGGTCAGTGTGGCTAGATGCTAACAGAATAAAATATCACTATTAAACATGTAGTTTTGCCATTTCTCTGTTCTGGCCAAATATTTCTGAGCAAAATAACTATTCTGCCTTTTGAACACATATACTTTCAAAAAGCATGAAATATATTTTTAAATAAAAATTACTTTATTGCTGAAAAATTCTCACCAACATATGAGCTTGTAGCAAGGTGCAATCATTTTGCAATCAGTTCAGTTCAGTTGCTCAGTGTGTTCTACTGTTTGTGACCCCATGGGTTGTAGCATGCCAGGCTTCCCCTGTCCATCACCAGCTCCTGTAGCTTGCTCAGGCTCACGTCCATTGAGTTGGTGATGCCATCTAACCATCTCATCCTCTGCTGTCCTCTTCTCCTCCTGCCTTCAGTCTTTCCTAGCATCAGGGTCTTTTCCATTGAGTCAGTTCTTCACATCAGGTGGCTAAAATATTGGTGCTTCAGCTTCAGCACTTCCAATGAATATTCAGGACTGATTTCCTTTAGCATTGACTGGTTTGATTTCCTTGCAGTCTATTTTGCAATAGTGACATTAAAGACCACTGATACCATGTCATATATTACCATAATGAAAAAATGTTAAATATTGCAAGAATCCCCAAAATGTGACACAGAGACACAAAATGAGCTAATGCTCGTGGAAAATGGTGCCAACAGGCTTGTTTGATGCATGGTTGCCTCAAACAGTTCCATTTGTGAAAAAATGCAGAATCTGTGAAGCACAATGAAGGAAAGCACAGTAAAACAAATATGCCTGTAATTAAAGTCCTTACTTGTTTTCTTGGATTTGTATCTTGTGTGCATATTTAAAACAAAGTTCTTAATGATTTTTGTCAAACAGATCCCATTAGACCATGTTTGTTTTTCTCAAATGTGTTTTTCCCCTCTGAGAAGATCTCTTCACAAGCCTGGGCACCAAATAGCACTTTTTGATGAGACACTAAAAATATGTTATGAGAGAATTTTCAAACACATATTGTGACTTGACCTCTCTTAGAACTCATGATGTCTCTCATTAAGGGCAGCAAAACATTGCTCTTACACATGGCTGCATAATTCCTTCACATTGATAAAACTATCAGGAAATATCATTGCCCAATTTTGTTGATCATTGAGCATGTTTTATTAATTGCAACTTTATGCATTTTCTACTGGGTTTCCTGTAAACAGGTTTTACTGTCCTTTGCCACACCTGGCCTTGTCTCTAGACTCTACTGCAGTGAGCATGCATGGGAATCACCTGGGGTGGGGGAACTTGTGGGAACATGGGCTGTGGGATCCACCCGCATAATTTCTGATTAATAGGTTTGGAGCAGGGCTTAGTATTTACATTTCATAACAATGGCACCCCACTCCAGTACTTTTGCCTGGAAAATCCCATGGACGGAGGAGCCTGGTAGGCTGCAGTCCATGAGGTCACTAAGAGTCAGACACAACTGAGTGACTTCACTTTCACTTTTCACTTTCATGCACTGGAGAAGGAAATGGCAACCCACTCCAGTGTTCTTGCCTGGAGAATCCCAGGAACAGGGGAGCCTGGTGGGCTGCCGTCTATGGGGTCGCACAGAGTCAGACACGACTGACTTAGCAGTGACTTAGCAGCAGCAGCAGCAGCAACAGGTTCTCAGGTGACGCTGATACCATTGATCTGGGACCTCACTTTGAGACTCGGGACTCTCCCAGTATGCCTCCTGCCTCATACTGCTTGCCAATTTTCACAGCTCGAGTCACTTAACTCACAAGTTGATTTTGCTCCATGTAGGGAGGAGGAATACAGGTCTTTCACTGGTTTAATAGGAGATAACTTTATAAAAGATTTGATACAGGTAGCAGAGCTGAGCCTTTGCTATATCCTCTGGGACTAGGACATCAGGATTTACCTTGCTCTGTTCATGCTGGAAGATGAAGATGAGCAGGTAAGTTCACTTCCCACCTCTGGGAATCTACCTGGTTGCCTTTGGACACTTGTGACCCTACAGTCCATGCTTCTTGATTTGCCTGCCCTGATTTCTATTGTTTATTGTTAAGACTTTGAAATTTGCCTTTTCTGTGCTATTGAGTTGAATGTCCAGGGTCTGGCATTCCCTGGCCTGACTTCACATACCTTGGGCTACCTTCTCTGCTTTTCAAATATGGAGCATTTATTCAGTTGAACAACTGTTATTACTATTTCTATGATTACTGCCCATTCTTTCCCTCTGTTGATTTCAGTATGTTTCCAGACCCATCCACCCCAGGCTCCATCTCCCATGTGCTCTGAGACTCAGTGCTGGGTCTTTTTCCTCTATTAATAATTACTTTTTTGGGTAAGATCATGCAACTTGTCTGGAAGGTTCTAATGTCAGCTATATGCATAACTTAGGTCTAAGTAAGTTAACTATATTTTTTTCCTTTTTAAGCCTGTGACGCGGATGGGATTGGTATGCAGAGTATAATCTGAGGATCAATAGTTTCAGCATATTAGGGAAGCTGGTTAAAAATGCAAAGCCTTAGGTCTCATGTCAGTTGTTAGAAT
>SJYW01047002.1:101555-121928 GCA_006410735.1 Raphicerus campestris
CCAGCTTCAAACAAGAATCTATTCTTATCCTTCATGATTTTTTGTAGGATGACTGGGTTTGGCCTAGTAATTCTTATGAGATAGGTTAAGCCAGATGAACTTAATTCATCTAGGTATTCAACTGGACTAGGCCATCCAAAATGGCTCACCTGTATGGCTCATATGGCTTTTGGCTGGGAGTTCATCTAGAGCTATCGAATATAGTTCATGGTTATGTTCCATGCTGTCTAGGTTATGACCAGCCTAGATAGCATATTCGAAATCAGAGACATTACTTTGCCAACAAAGGCCCATCTAGTCAAGGCTATGGTTTTTCCAGTAGTCATGCATGGAAGTGAGAGTTGGACTATAAAGAAAGCTGCTTGCCAAAGAATTGATGCTTTTGAACTCTGTTTATTGGAGAAGACTCTTGAGAGTCCCTTGGACTGCAAGGATATCCAACCAGTCCATCCTAAAGGAGATCAGTCATGAGTATTCATTGGAAGAACTGATGTTGAAGATGAAACTCCAATATTTGGCCACCTGATGGGAAGAGCTGACTCTTTGGAAAAGACCCTGATGCTGGGAAAGATTGAGGGCAGGAGGAGAAGTGGATAACAGAGGATGAGATGGTTGGATGGCATCACTGACTCAATGGACATGAGTTTGGATAAATTTCAGGAGTAGGTGATGGACAGGGATGCCTGGTGTGCTGCACTCCATGGGATTGTAAAGAGTCGGACATAACTGAGCGACTGAACTGAACTGATGTTCCATGTAGGGCTTCTCTGATAGCTCAGTTGGTAAATAATCTGCTGCAGGAGACCCTGGTTTGATTCCTGGGTCGGGAAGATCCCCTGGAGAAGGGATAGGCTACCCACTCCAGTGTTCTTGGATTTCCCTTGTGGCTCAGCTGGTAAAGAATCTGCCTGCAATGAGGGAGACCTGGATTCAATCCCTGGGTTGGGAAGATCACCTGGGGAAGGAAACAGCTACCTACTCTAGCATTCTGTCCTGGAGAATTCCATGGACTGTGGAGCCCATGGGGTCGCAATGAATCAGATACAACTGAGCAACTTATACCCTCACACACACACACACATAGTCCATGTGGTCTCTTTAATTGGCTTGGGCTTCTCAGAGCATGTAGGCTGGACTTGAAGAGACAAGTGCAGAAATTGCTAGTCCTATTAAGGCCCAGGCTTGGTGTCCAGAATATTACTTTCACTGCATCCTATTAATCAAATCCATTCACAGTTTCTCAAAGAGTATGAATTCCTGGGGCCATCTTTGGAGATGAACAACCACACATTTTAATAATATTTATTGAAGTGTGTTCATGAAAATTTAAGTTCCATAACATTTTATTTTTTTAAATACATGCTTTTTTCCCTCAAATCATATAATATTTCTTGAATTTGTCATTCTGTGCATTTATACCTACACTATGACAATGTAAATGTGTGAAGTTAGATAGGAAGACATGATTTTTAATTATGTTAAGATTTGTAATGTTTCTCACTTTCTGGGGGATGTTGATTCATTTATAACAGAAATATGGCCTTGCTCTACTTTTCTTCAGTTTAAAACATATTTGAATTATTTCCAGTTTTAAAGTATCATAAATAAATTCTCATACATTGCTATTGGATGGTAGAGTAATTTTTATAAAACCAGCAAGGAAAAATGGTTGGCAATAGAGATCATATCTTAACATAAGCCTATCCTGTGACCCAGAATTCTACTCCTGGATATACTCAATACAAGCAGCATTCTTTTTTTATCTTCTAAATTTTAAGCAGTCAGAAACAAGTGAAAGTTTCATTTATGTCTTACGAATTATCAATTTAATGAAATATTAGTAAAAATATAAATTTTTTTTAATAAACTGTTAAATACTTCCATTGTTGTGCATTCTTCTCTTTGGCAAATTCACACTTTTTTGCCATAGATATAGTATATCTCTTTTATGTTAAAGGAAAGAATAGAGATTTAGTCATGTTAATATCAATAATTACAATGATAAGTGTAACTATACACTACTTACAAGCTCACAGATAGCTTTATATAGTTTCATGGATGCTGGCAGAAGTCAAGATTCCTGGATCAAAGACAAAAAAGAGTTGATTTCTAGTGAACATTGATCATTCTGAGTTTTATGTTTATATTGTCCCCCTTGACCTTCAGATCTAACGGGATGACATGAGGAGACCCAGGTCGTATGATGTGCATACAATAGGTTTGCATCATAGCTGAGGAACCTGAAACTTAGGAAACCCAAATTTTTTTATAATGGACTTGAAGAAAAACTGTCCAATCTCTGCTCCAGGGAGACATCATCTTTAGTATACTAGACTGGCAATAAACGGGCCATCTGCCCAAGTGTGAAACTATACAAGCAACCCTAAAAGAAAAGCCCCAAAGCTAACAGTGCTATTGTTGTCAATGTATATAAAAAGAAAGAGATTCATGGAAAATTATGTGCCAACAGATAGGTGATTACTTATTTGCTTTTTCTCTGTTCTAAAGTTATTAAGATTTTTGATTAATAAGTATCTTTATTTAGTTATAACTCCACACATTTTATAGGAACATATAGAAGAATCTGCTATTGATCCTTTTTTTTAACTAAGTTTTATGGGATTTTTTTATTTACTGAATAAGCTCATTGATTATGAGCTTCTGAAGTCATACGCAGAATTGACAAGATATTCTTGCAGTGTATAGCAAGCAGTACCCTGACAAACGAACTGTGTTAATCATAGCAAAAATATTGAATATAATTTCAGGCTTATAAACAAAAACATAAATATTTTTATTAGTTTGATTTAGAGTGTTCTGGAAAGTATTTAAAACAGAGGTAGAAAGACCCTAAATATGGAATCAGATAATATGTTTTTACACAATGTCTCTACCACTAAAAAAAAGACTTTTTGCTTTAGGCATTTGACTTATCTAATGCTTATACTTTATTTTGCAAAATAGAGGAGCATGACAATAACAATCTCATGTTTGGACTCTGGGGTAAGTTGGCAAGGGTAGAATTTGATTCAGTCACAACTGTTAATGATTTGACTTAGACAGCTTCTTAGTCTCATTTTTGCATTATTTTTCATCTTCTTCAAACTGTTAAAACAGCATGCTGTTGTACAATATTAATGTGTTATAATATGCATTGAAAACTGAAAGCAGCATGTGTACTGAGTGTTATATTGCCTTAATTCATTCTGAAATGCTTGAGTATATAGGGTTCAAGATAAATGTGTATGTGGCGACTTTACACTTCTCAAAGAGCTTACATAGTAGAACGCACACTCCAAAAATGGTGATTTGTTATAAAAGCAATTCTGATTTAGAATCCATTATTTTCCTTAGTCTCATTTATTGTGGCAGGTTGTTGAGAAGGAAGAGTGACAGAAGAGGAGTGGAGGCTGGAGTTTCAGGGAGGACCGCCTCTGTTTTTTCTCTTTTGCTTTGTGTTAACACACACTACGAGGCTAGGACCTGAGGTAGTAGCAGCTGCCCAGAATAAAGAAGCAGAATGGGGTGGGGAGTAAAGTTAGAGAAGAAAAATAACCAATGAAAGCCAAAAATATCATAAAAGAGGGAAGCTGCAGTTTCTGTTGGACAGAATCCAAGGTCCAAGGGTCAAAGTTTGAAGTCCCTAGTTTATTAATAACAGTGGAAGCACTTCCCACAAGTTTGGAAGAATGATTTTTGGAGCAAGAAAATTTGCCTTTTTCCTACCAATCCTTAATTTTATAAACTACATTTTTCTCCCAGTGAAGTAAGAAATAAGACAAAAAAGAATGAAAAACTGTAAAGTTGTTATCCCAGTATCTGTCGGTGAAATTGAAGATGATGATGATGGGGACGTTTGCTGAGATCCTTCTTCTTCACCAGTTTGGTACAAGAGCAGGAGAAGGGGGGCCCTTAATGAGGAACCTCCCTAGTCACCTAGGGTTGGCTGCAGGAGCGCTAATAGAGAGTTTATTCCTAAAAGCAAGGAAAAGATTTACTGTGTCAGCACATCTCTCTATGCTAGAGGGTAGTGATTTGTTTATAGTCAGTTCACTGTGTTGTTCGCTGACATGCTAAATAAGGATAATCAAAGGTCCAAATCAGTTCCCAGTCTTCTGCCTAGGAGCTGACAGTGATGAAGATAGCAGCAGTATCAACAGCTACATGCTTGCTCTAGATCATTGTGTTCTTATCCAGCTAGACACAAATGATCCTAAGACTGTCACTATCTCCTAAACTGCTTGCATTTTGGCTCATCCATCAGCCATCTGTCATCTCTTTGAGGTTGGTGAAACGGTCTGTCCTATGAGACTTACCTTTCCCACTTTGCCAGTCCACCAAAGTGAAACAAAACAGAAATGCAATGGATACCTTCTAGCAACATTACAGTCACTCCCTCTAACACTGAGTCTCAATCAAATTTCATTGGCTATCAACTTCTTAATGGATATTGTATACAAAAAGACTACAAAGGTGATGACTTAGGCAAAACCTAAAACTTACACTTTTCTCAAGCAAAATGATTAACAATAACAGTGTCATGATTGCTGGGCTGATGGCAAGAGACATTGCAGCAGCATAAGAAATACCGGACATAATTTGATTTTCCTCTTCTAAATATGTGAATTGGCTCTAAATAGTTTTCAAAAACATTTACTCTTATAACAGGTACCCACTTCAGTATTCTTGCCTGGAAAATTNTTTCCTCTTCTAAATATGTGAATTGGCTCTAAATAGTTTTCAAAAACATTTACTCTTATAACAGGTACCCACTCCAGTATTCTTGCCTGGAAAATTCCATGGACAGAGGAGCCTGGTGGGCTACAGTCCATGGGGTCGCAAAAATTCGAACATGACTGAGAGACTTACACTTCACTTCACTTCACATCCCTTGTCTTCGTGCTCTACACATAGGACATTCATCTGATTCTTTTTTGTTGTTATTGTTTTTATCACATAATGGAAAATTCTGTAATGAGATTCCAACTAAAGGTTAGCTGACTCCTGCTGCTAAAATATCATTGCGCGTGCCTTGAATCAATCATACAAAGTACTCAAGAGTATCTGCAGCTTTTCTGAACCACAAGAATAAGTTATGTGACTTAATTTTTGCCTGCTTGCTGGTATAGAATTCATTTGCAAACTTACTTTCATCTGGTAGCAAGATTGTAAGAGAGTTGAGTTAGAGCCCTCCCATCTAACTTCTGAAGCCTATGACTAGCTACCAAAAGAACCTAATATTGTAAATGGCTAAGAGTCAGACACGACTTGGTGACTGAGCCACAAATAAATTGACTTAGTTTAGTTCACAAAAGCTGAGTGCCATGAAGGAAATATGATATCAACAGACTTTCTAGATTGCCTGGCCATGTACCTCTCAACAAGGGGGATACCTTATTAAATTAACCATATTCCAGGAATCTGACTTGACCCCTTTAAGCAAAAAACATTATCTTTTTCCCTTTTTTTTTTCCCAGAAATGGAAATTGTAAATGATTCTAAGAGAGCAAAATCATACTACTCAATTTCAAATAGAATGATATGTAATCTAGACATAATTATAATCCAGTAATTTTCAGGGAGAAAAATCAACAATCTCAGCCTAGGAGACTAAAAATGTTCGAATAATGAGATCAGTACATTATCTACCCAAGGAAAGCTTCACGGTCATGCTTATTATAATCAGAACTTGAAAATAGAAATAAAGCAACAGAAGTTAATAGAGTAACCCAGTATAAGCAATAGTAATGCCATAACCCACCTAAGGAACAAAGCTTTCATATTTTCAGGCCAGGTCACTTGTGTTTTGAAAATCCATGAATGAGTATAATGATATCTCTGGGTGGCTGGATTATCCTTTTGTATAAGACCATGTCACCAACTCCTGACCTAGTATTTCCCTATTGTTCAGTCTCTAAAGTCATGTCTGACTCTTTGTGACCCTATGAACTGCAGCACACCAGGCTTCCCTTCACCATTTCCCTGAGTTTGCTCAGGCTCAAGTCCATTGAGTCAACGATGTCATCCAACCGTTGCATTCTCTGTCACCCCCTTCTTCTCTTGCCTTCAATCTTCCCAGCATCAGATTCTTTTCCAATGAGTCAGCTCTTCGCATCAGGTGGCCAAATTATTGGAGTTTCTCTAAATAGGGTTAAATATGATTAAATTTCTGATACTTAATTACTATCACTCTGAAGTACAATAATTACTTTAAATTATAATTTCAGGTAATAAGCAGTTCCACATTGCCTGGTTGTTGTGCTAGGTAATTTTTTTTTAATAAATGTCTTAAGAAGATACTTAGGCTAAATTGTTTTATTTTCACTTGTTGCTTATAACTGAATGAATAAATAAACTTGACCGGTTTCATTCTTAAAAACTAGTTTAGTTCCTATATTTTTCACATTCTTAGGGGACTCCACACTATACTACACAGCTAGTATCACAGTGTTGTATTGTGTACAAGCAGATGACCAACTTATATTCTGATTCAGCCCTTCTCTAGGGCTTCGTTTCTTTGCTTTCATGTTCAAATCTGGTTCTATCCATTTTTTTTTTCTTCTTATGATTTCTCCAGAAACTTTTTGAAGATAAGACAGGAATGTACTACTTGCCATGAAAAATTGTATAATTTATAGAATACAAAAAGAGGAAGGAGAGCATATTTCAATTATTTCCCTCAAGGGGATGATTCTTCTAGAACAAACGATGGTAGGATTTACCTCTTCCTTACAGTTTTTATCTATGATTCATTTTAAATACGTGAACCATTTTGGTCATTCTATATTTTCACAAATCAGTTACACAAAGATTTGAGCATATCTGGGGCTGCAAAATCAGTGGAGTGTTCTTATCTTGATCCTCTTGGAATGCCACAGACAGCTCAGAGTTTACCACTTTCTTGCTTTCAGTCCTCATGCTGCCAAGAATATTTTTAATGTTTTATTAAAGTATAGGATTCTTATGACTGATAAATCTGCATTAGGATAGAGTGCGAGAGAAAAATTTCCTGACGGGTCTCCTACGGAGTGTGTCACAAATGACGGCAGACACAGAAATGTTCACAACAATATGGCAGCTGCCAGAGGGAAGCAAATAATCAGCTCTAAAAATGCCAATTTTATCTAAAAAAGAAATCTGTAATTCTCACAAGCCTGCCTCACCACAGAATTTGTAACAATATGCTGAGGAGTATGGATTCCTACGCCCTTGAAACCGACTCTGAAAAAGTCTTCTTTAGAAACAAAGATCATTTATAACCTTCTTTTGTTTTGGCCTCTAAGCTCTAATCAGACCGAAAGCAGCACATTTTGAAGAGGTGGTTTGCTTTTGAACCAATTACTAATATCAATCCTGTAGGGAACTGACCTTTGCAAAGAAATTTTCAAACAACTCATAAAGGTGTCTCATGGTAATCCCTTGCCAGACAGAACCTTAGTAAAGTACAGGATGTTTAGAATTTTCATGTCTCACATAAAAAAATATCATAATGCTATGGATGACTCTGTCAACTGGGGCTCATTAATTCTGATCATAACTATATTTTAAAATCTTTAAAGCCCAAAGTGACTATAAAAAATGTAAGTAGTTTCATAGACAAATCTCCTGTGTTGCAAAGTATTAAGTATTTTGTCCAAATGTTTCAAATTGCATAGTTTTTTCCTATGTGCCTATCATTTTGATAAATGTTTAATATTTTTTTCTTTAAGGAGACTATGCAAAACCACCTTTTAGAAATAATTATATGTATTTCCTTTTTTTTTCTTTAAGGAGACCATACAAAACCACCTTTTAGAAATAATTATATATATTTCCTTTAGACAGTGTTCTAAGTTTTAATTTGATTTGCTAATGAATCTGTAATAGTCAAAGAAAACAAACACTACAGAAAAAATATTCCTTTTATACTTATATATCATTATTATTTCTGCTCTTCCTATTTAATAAGATATATTGTTTGGCCTGGTTTCATTTTTGGATAATCAGTTCAGTTCAGTCGCTCAGTCATGTCTGACTCTTTGGAACCCCATGAATCGCAGCATGCCAGGCCGCCCTGTTCATCACCATCTCCCGGAGGTCACTCAGACTCACGTCCATCGAGTCCATGATGCCATCCAGCCATCTCATCCTCTGTCATCCCCTTCTCCTCCTGCCCCTAATCCCTCTCAGGATCAGAATCTTTTCCAATGAGTCAACTCTTCTCATGAGGTGGCCAAAGTACTGGAGTTTCAGCTTTAGCATCATTCCTTCCAAAGGATAATAATATAATACAATTGCGCTTAAGAATATAGTCTCCCTGGAGTTCAGGGGTCTGTCTGCTTTGAACCCTATTTCATCACTTACATTTTGTGCAGCTTCGAGAAAGTTACTCATATATTCAGATTCACAGCTTTTCCAGCTATAAATGGAAGGTAATAATGATGTGTATCTTCATGTGCATTTGTAAGATGAAGGGTTCTTACATTAGATTCCAATAACTTTTGTTTCATCTTTCCATTCCTGGAAATATTTCGTCTCATCATTTAAACTGCTCTATTTCCATAAGTATTTCTAATTATCAATTACTAATCGCTGGAGAAGGAAATGGCAACCCACTCCAGTGTTCTTGCCTGGAGAACCCCAGGGATGGAGGAGCCTGGTTAGGAGGCTATGGGGTCGCAGAGTTGGACACAACTGAAGCGACTTAGCAGCAATTACTAATTACTGAAAGCAAACATTTCTTTAATGTTTGAGATTTCCAGAATTGTTAGATTTTTTAAATATTGTACAAAACTATGAAGAAGTATGGAGAAGGCAATGGCACCCCGCTCCAGTATTCTTGCCTGGAAAATCCCATGGATGGAGGAGCCTGGTAGGCTGCAGTCCATGGGGTCGCTAGGAGTCAGACATGACTGAATGACTTCACTTTCACTTTTCTCTTTCATGCATTGGAGAAAAAAAATGGCAACCCATTCCAGTATTCTTGCCTGGAGAATCCCAGGCACGGAGGAGCCTGGTGGGCTGCTATCTATGAAGTCGCACAGAGTCGGACACGACTGAAGTGACTTAGCAGCAGCAGGAGCAGCATGACAATGTACCTTAATGACAATATAAAAATATTTGAACAATTTATGTTCAATCAAGAACTTCAGTATTCTTTATTTTTCAATAATTCTATTTGACATCTATTGTTCAAGACAAAACAGACAGATAACAGTTTTCCATCAGTCAGATAACAATAGAATAAAACTGAAAGGATCAGTATTGGCATCTTGGCATTATGCTCAATTTGAATTTGAATTCAACTCAAAATTTTATTATACTACTTATTATGGATATCTCATGACTCTGCCTTATGTTTGTGAAATAAAAAAAAGATATAGCAAAAAATAATGTGTAATGATTCTTAATTTTTTAAGTTATACAAGTTACAATTAGTTGAAAAATTAATGCTATCACTTCATACTGACTTTAATGTAAATAAAACGTGCTTTTACATTACAACCCAACACATTCACCTATAGACTGATCTCTGTAGAACCGGGTTTTCTTTGCCAATATTTTCCTTACCTTTTACTTCTTAATCAACGTCTTAAAATTGTAATGGAGAAAATATTTTTGCCTTTCTTGTTGGAATTCAGCATTTCTCCCTACTCTTTTCTAGAAATCAATTGGATGTTAATACTTTTCCTTTGGTATTGGTAATTTTTTTGAAAATGTGTCTGAAATGAGTAAGAAAGAATCATGAAAGTTTTAAGTAAGTTTAACAAAGCATATTTTATTGTCAAACCTAGACATCAAATATAATTTAGTGTTGCTAATTTATACAAATTTTATTATAATCATTAAAATATAGACACATGACATTTTATTTTTAATCATTTACTACCTTCCTTGTCCTGACTAGTGTTAAAATCTCTGATATAAGTATATTGATATTATACTTTGTAAACAAATAAAACTATTGAAAGTGTCTTTGCTTTTGTCTTTGCTCATTTTATCTTCTCTACTAGAATGCTCTATTAATCTGGAAATGCTTTGGCTTTAAGCAACAAAATTCTAATGCAGTTCAGTCACTCAGTCATGTCAGACTATTCATGACCCCATGGACTGCAGCATGCCAGGTTTCCTTGTCCATCACCAACTCCCAGAGCTTGCTCAAACTCATGTCCATATAGTCAGTGATGCCATCCAACCATCTCATCCTCAGTCATCCCCTTCTCCTCATGCCTTCAATCTTTCCCAGCATCAGGTTTTTTTCAAATGAGTCAGATCTTCGCATCAGGTGGCCAAAGTATTGGAGTTTCAGCTTCTGCATCAGTCTTTCCAATGAATATTCAAGACAGATTTCCTTTAGGATTGATTGATTTGATCTCCTTGTAGCCCAAGGGACTCTCTAGGGTCTTTTCCAATACCACAGTTTAAAAGCATCAATTCTTTGGCACTCAGCTTTCTTTATAGTCCAAGAATCACATCCATACATGACTACAGGAAAATCCATAGCTGTGACTAGATGGACCTTTGTCAGTAATGTCTCTGCTTTTTAACGTGCTGTGTAGGTTGGTCATAGCTTTTCTTCCAAGGAGCTGCTGCTGCTAAGTCACTTCAGTCATGTTCAACTCTGTGCAACCCCATAGACGGCAGCCTTCTAGGATCCCCTGCCCCTGGGATTCTCCAGGCAAGAACACTGGAGTGGGTTGCCATTTCCTTCTCCAATGCATGAGAGTGAAAGTGAAAGTGAAATCACTCAATCATATCTGACTCTTAGTGACCCCATGGACTACAGCCAACCAGGCTCCTCCATCTATGGGATTTTCCAGGGAGCAAGTGTCTTTTAATTTCATGGATGCAGTCACCATCTGCAGTAATTTGGGAGCCCCCAAATATAAAGTATCTCACTGTTTCCATTGTTTCCCTATCTATTTACCATGAAGTGATGGGAGCAGGTGTCATGATCTTAGTTTTTTGAATGTTAAGTTTTAATCCGTCTTTTTCACTGTCTTTCACTTTCATCAAGAGTCTCTGTAGTTCTTTGCTTTCTTCCATGAGGGTGGTGTCATCTACATATATCAGGTTATTGATATTTCTCCCAGCAGTCTTGATTCCAGCTTGTGCTTCATCCAGCCCAGTGTTTCTCATGATGTACTGTGCATATAAGTTAAATAAGCAGAGTGACAATAAACAACCTTGATGTACTTCTTTTCCAGTTTGGAATGTCTGTTGTTCATGTCCAATTCTAACTGTTGCCTCTTGACCTACATACAGATTTCTCAGGAGGCAGGTCAGGTGATCTGGTATTCCCATCTCTTGAAGAATTTTGCACAGTTTGTTGTGATCTATATGGTCAAAGGCTTTGGTGTAATCAATAAAGCAAAAGTAGATGTTTTTCTGGAATTCTCTTTCTATTTCATAATACCAAGAACAATATCAGATATTTAACAGGTGATTTCTATATAAATAAATAATACAAGGAAGATTAGTATAAATCCTAATCTTCAGAGATTTTTTTTTTTTTTACATTGGGCAATAAGTCTCAGTTCAGTTCAGTCTCTCAGTCTTGTCCAACTCTTTGTGACCCCATGAACTGCAGCACACCAGGCCTCCCTGTCCCTCACCAACTCCCAGAGTTTATCCAATCCCATATCCATTGAGTAGATGATACCATCCAACCATCTCATCCTCTGTTGTCCTCTTCTCCTCCTGCCCTCAATCTTTCCCAGCATCAAGGTCTTTTAGACCCTTATGCAATAAGTGTAGGCACACAATATTATTGTGAAAACTAAAATGCACATGAAATTATTTCTTGGTGGTGAACTTGAAAATCTTTGTTACAGTTGATATCATAATGTTTATGAAAAGATGTAATGAATTTGTCTAGTTGCAGTTAGAGCTTCCCTGGTGACTCAGAGGTAAAGAATCTACTTGCAATGCAGATTGAACCTGGCACGTGTTCAGTTCTTGGGTCAGGAAGATCCCCTGGAAAAAGAAATGGCATCCCAATCTAGAATTCTTTCCTGGGAAATCTCATGAACAGAGGAGCCTGGGAGGGTTACAGTCCATGGGGTCGCAAAGAGTTAGACATGACTTAGCTATCGAACCATCTCCACCAGCTGCAGTTAAAGGTGAAAGACAATACTAAACAGAATAGTAATATGAATATGTGGTTGAAGTGTATCCAGCAGGTACAAGTAATTAAAATATTTACAGGGAAAAAGCATGCTAGCAGATAAGCAATGAATGATATTGAGTATAAGTGAAGTGAAGTAAAAAGGTTCAGTCATATCTGACTCTTTACAACCCCATGGACTGTAGCCTACAAAGCTCTTCTGTCCATGGAATTTTCCAGGCAAGAGTACTGGAGTGGGTCACTATTTCCTTCTCCAGGGGATCTTCCCCACCCAGGGATTGAACCCAGGTCTCCTGCATTGCAGGCAGATGCTTTACCATCTGAGCCACCAGGGTAAGCATTGATATTGAGTATAATTGGAGTCAAGTCCTAGAAAATTTTGAATTACAAGCAAGGAAACAACAGTGCTTATTCTTTAAATGCTGAAGAAGCATTGGTATTTTTGATAAGATGATAATTAAGTCATTGGAGATTTGCTAGATGACAACTGTTAACTTCAAAATGAAGGGTTATGTAGTGTGAACTAGGAGAGAGGGAATGGGAATAATATGAGGAAATATGTGAAAATGTTGCCAACGGAATATAAAATATGAGAACACAGTAGTGTCAAACAAGATGACACTGAGATTTTGAGTTGAGGTGATTAGACAGATACAAAGATAGGAAAATATGAAACTAAAGAAACCTGAGATGAAAAAGGCTTCATATTTTATAGAGTCATAAGATATCTAAAGCTATCTAGAAGGAGGGACTGAAAATTTAGGGCTGGAAAACAGTTAAGGCTGGAAACAAAGATTTGACAGTCATGCACAGAGAAGTAAAAATTACAATCAGATAAGTTGTGATGGTTCAGATTAAACCTATAGGTAAAAGAGAGTCTAGAAGAGAAACATGGGAATTTCTGTTACTACTTTTTGTGGAAGTCACTGTCGTGTCTGACTCTTGCGACCCCAAGGACTACAGTCCTCTAGTCTCCTCTGTCCATGGGATGTTAAGGCAAATATATTTGAAGAAAATATATTTGTTTTTAATTGAGATGTAGTTGACATAAAATATTATGTTAGTTTTAGGTTTACTACATAATGATTTGATAGTTGCAAACATTGTGAAGTGATCATAATGTTTATGAAAATATATCACCATGAAAAGTTACTATAATATTATTGATCATCTTCTTCATGCTGAATAATATGTGTGACATCATTTATGTAAATGGAGGTATATATCTATTAATTTTCTTTCCCTCTTGGCTCACCCTCCAACCCCTCTTTTCTAATAATCATCTGCTTGTTCTCTGTATTTATGAGTCTGTTTTTCTTTTCTTTTGTTTTGCTTTTTGTTTGTTTCTTTAGTTTGTTTTATTTTCTAGATTCTACATATAAGTAAAATTATGTTGTATTTGTCTTTCTCTGTCTTGTCTGTTATGGCTAACATAATACCATCTAGATCTACTCATGTTGTCACAAGTGGCATGATTTACTTTTTTGTGGCTGTTTCACTTTCATGCATTGGAGAAGGAAATGGCAACCCACTCCAGTGTTCTTGCCTAGAGAATCCCAGGGATGGAAGAGCCTGGTGGGCTGCCATCTATGGGGTCACACAGAGTTGGACACGACTGAAGCAACTTAGCAGCAGCAGCCCCATTGCTTTTTTTCATCAAAGGGACCACTGTAACTTGGCTTCCACCCTTGGCGGCCTCTTTTCTTGGACCCTCAGATGGTGCGATGAGGCTTCCAGGTGGAGTATAAGAAGACATGGTGCATTCCCATGTGCCCATGCTGGCCGGGTCTGAGAATAGGGAGATATTACTGAGGCCACTGGACCTAATTTCAAAGAGTGTATCTCCAGAGTTAAATGGGTTTGCCTTAAATTCTGAACAGTTACAGATGAGGTAATTCTTTGAGACATTTTATTAAGCAGATTGAATTAAGATACAGGAAATGCTATTTCACATTTCATCAGAGAGGAAAGTCAAGTCTTATGAAAGTTGTTTACTATAACAGGAGGTTGTTGTATGTCTGTTTCAACTCAATTTTCTCATTATTTCAGGATCTGTGTTCCCTGCTGCCCTCTACTCCTTGCACAGTAGAAAATCTAGTCTGCTAACAGCTTGTTGAGATGACTAAGAGCCTTCTTCCAGTTGTGGGAAATTGAGACTCAATGAAAATAGTCCACAGAAACCTCTATTTGCTGTATCAAGCATATGTACATATATGCATACATGGAACCTATTTATTTAGCTCCAGTGTTGCAACTTAAGATGGCCATTTTCCTTCTAGGCGTAGCATATACATGCACTAACTTGATAGTAACTGAGTAGTTAACTTGAGTTATACTTCTTGTATTGTTGCTAATGTGCCCTCCACCTAAGATAAGGCATTTGGCCACTTGCTGTAGAATCTAATATGGTAATCAAGGCTATTAGTACTTCTTGGTAGCAGGCTAGATCCTAAATTTACATAAATGTCATATCAAATCTTACTTTTTCTTAGCTTAGCTAAAGAGTCTTTGAGAGGATAGGGAGAACGATAAGTTGATTTGAGTGTTGTAGTATTTTGGAGAGAGGCTTGGGAAGGAAGCAAAATGAGGGATGCATTGGTATATGTCAAATGAGGGATGCATGGGTATATCTCATTTGGCCTTTCTTATGTAAAAGAGACATACTCAGAAAACACTTCCTAGTTATTGAAAGTAAATTTCTGTTCTGAAATATCTGAAGTGGCTCAGAAGAAGATTTCAGTATGAAATGACTTTTTTTTAAAATGAAAGCACAGACAATTCTCTCTCCACCCTCAACCCTTTACAGAATTTCAAAGAAGAGGAGAAATAGAAATGAAGCTGACAAGAGAAGTCATCTAAAATTAAAACTCTCCATATGGAATTCCTTTTTCTTTTCCTCTATATATTGTACTTGAAGTCCTAAAAACTCAGCTCCATCTTTGAGAATATTGTTACAGGATGGTCATTGGAGGCTCTTTTAACTCTTAACGTCTACCATTTCAATGATTGATATCTTCTAAATGGTAAAACAGTGTTCTTCTAAATGATAACTTTTTATTGAAAAACATTCTTAACATCTTTTCTTATATATTGAATAGGATGAGTACAGAACTATTAACTGTGAGCGTGCTCAGCTGTGTCTGACTCTGTGTGACCCTATGGACTGTAACCCACCAGGCTGCTCTGTCCCTGGAATTTCCCAGGCAAGAATACTGGGATGGGTTGCCATTTTTCCTCCAGGGGATCTTCCCAACCCAGGGATTGAACCGCATCTCCTGTGGCAGGTAGATTCATCACCACTTGAGCCACCTAGGAAGCCCTTAAAAGGCACAGAAGATGGAAAACAATGGTGAAATGATTCCTGCTACCTCTTGCCTCCAGCCTTCCTCTTCCCTTCCCTGGAGACAAATACTGTTGTCACTGTTCTTATTTTTATCTTTTGGTATGTATATGAATGTGTTTAGGAATTCATGGAGTTTAACTGTCTCTTTATGCTAGATGTGTTTGCTTGGTTCCCATCAATTTAAAATGTATTTGAAGAGAAAGTAAGGCTTAGTGACAGTAATAAGTTAATGGATTGTATTTAGCTAATCACATAAATTTACCTAGAATTCTCCTGGATAAACCTTCTTGCTACAGTATTACTTTTATATCTGCATATTTCATTGTCAAAGAGGTCATTTATTGGGTGATATACACTTTATGTACAACTTAGAATTAAAATAACCTAACCAGTGAACTATTAACCAATACTTACTATTATCTATTTAATCATATTATTTGGGTCTCCCCTGGTGGCTTAGATGGTAAAGAATCAACCTGCAATGCAGGAGACCCAGGTCCAATCCCCAGGTCAGGAAAAGCCCCTGGAGAAGGGAATGTCTACCCACTCCAGTATTTTGCCTGGAGAATTACGTGGACAGAGGAGCCCAGCAGGCTATAGTCCTTGGGGTTGAAAAGAGACACAACTGAGCAACTAACACTTTCACACTTCATTTCCAATTATTTAAGTATTTTCTAAAATATTATGTTTATTTAAAGAGCTCAGTTAGACTTACTGATACATGGATGGGCTTCCCTGATAGCTCAGTTGGTAAAGAATCCACCTGCAGTGCAGGAGATCCCAGTTTGATTCCTGGGTTGGGCACATCTGCTGGAGAAGGGATAGACTACCCACTCCAGTGTTCTTGGGCTTCCTTTGTAGCTCAGCTGGCAAAGAATCCATCTGCAATGCTGGAGACTTGGGTTTAATCCCTAGGTATATAGATGCTTATTATTTAACACTCTTGAAAGTACATAAAAGGAAGTAGCAGAAAAATAGATGTTTCATTCCTAAAATTTCTATCCACGGGCCCACCTCTTCTGAATCATTTCCACCTCAATTCTTCATTATCTATCTATATTTTCCAAACAATTTGCCCATGTGCTGTCAAGAACCATTTGGTGATACAGTTCACAAAGAATCTGAAAACAGATTAAAAGTCAGTGGTGCTGAGCTCATAAACTATCCTTCTTTGCAGTTCTGTAGAGCTGGCACACTCTCGGCCGCCACCAGGCAGGAAATGCAGTGAAGCATGCTTGGTTATCTCTGCTTCTACCCCTTTCCACAGCCACTGGGGCTCAGGGTTAAAAAAGAAAACCTCCANTCTGTATTTATGAGTCTGTTTTTCTTTTCTTTTGTTTTTTGCTTTTTGTTTGTTTCTTTAGTTTGTTTTATTTTCTAGATTCTACATATAAGTAAAATTATGTGGTATTTGTCTTTCTCTGTCTTGTCTGTTATGGCTAACATAATACCATCTAGATCTACTCATGTTGTCACAAGTGGCATGATTTACTTTTTTGTGGCTGTTTCACTTTCATGCATTGGAGAAGGAAATGGCAACCCACTCCAGTGTTCTTGCCTAGAGAATCCCAGGGATGGAAGAGCCTGGTGGGCTGCCATCTATGGGGTCACACAGAGTTGGACATGACTGCAGCGACTTAGCAGCAGTAGCAATGTTCCNCTTTCATGCATTGGAGAAAGAAATGGCAACCCACTCCAGTGTTCTTGCCTAGAGAATCCCAGGGATGGCAGAGCCTGGTGGGCTGCCATCTATGGGGTCACACAGAGTTGGACATGACTGCAGCGACTTAGCAGCAGCAGCAATGTTCCATTGTGTGTGGGTGTGTGTGTGCATTCTATATGCATTATGTAGGTCAGATGCTTTCCCTAATGTTGGAAAAATGGCCTTATAGAGAAGGCATCCTATGAGATTCAGCAACATTCTCCCTTCTGGTCACCAAAGCTCCGTATGTGGGCTGAATGGGCCCTTCTATTGTGTCAGGACTGACTACTTTGGGCACTCTGGTATCTGCAACTTGGCTCCAATATGGTTTGTTGCCAGACCTTGGCTTGTGCAGTGACTGCAGCCTGCTAGTGGGTTGAATTGCCTCCTAGGGTGACTGGCTNAATGGGCCCTTCTATTGTGTCAGGACTGACTACTTTGGGCACTCTGGTATCTGCAACTTGGCTCCAATATGGTTTGTTGCCAGACCTTGGCTTGTGCAGTGACTGCAGCCTGCTAGTGGGTTGAATTGCCTCCTGGGGTGACTGGCTGTGTGGCTCTGGGGATTCTGGGTCTTGTGCCTGCACACTGTTAACTACATAAGCCTCTGACACTGATAGGCTGGAGGACTGCAATATCATATCTGCCAGCATCAGTGTTCTCATGGTAGAATGAGCTCCCCAAAATGACTGCTGCCCGTGTCTATGTCCTTAGAAGGAATCCCAGTTGCCTCTGGTCTCTCTGGGATGCTCTCCAAGATCAGCAAGTCCATCTAACCCAGTTTCCTTTCAAATTACTGCTACTTTGCNCTGTGTGGCTCTGGGGATTCTGGGTCTTGTGCCTGCACACTGTTAACTACATAAGCCTCTGACACTGATAGGCTGGAGGATTGCAATATCATATCTGCCAGCATCAGTGTTCTCATGGCAGAATGAGCTCCCCAAAATGACTGCTGCCCATGTCTATGTCCTTAGAAGGAATCCCAGTTGCCTCTGGTCTCTCTGGGATGCTCTCCAAGATCAGCAAGTCTATCTAACCCAGTTTCCTTTCAAATTACTGCTACTTTGCTGAGATTTGGAGCATGTAGATTCTGTGTCCTACCCTGTAAGAGCAGCATCTCTGTTTCCTCTAGCTCTGCAGCTCTCCCATATGCAAGCCTAGCTATTGTTTATTCGCTAAGTAGTGTCTGACACTTTGTGACTCCATGGACTGTAGTCCACCAGGATCCTCTGTCCATGGGATTTTCCAAACAAGAAACTGGAGTGGGTTCCCATTTCTTTCTCAAGGGAATCTTCCAGATCTAGTGATCAAACCCACATCTCCATGTCTTCTGAATTTCAGGCAGATTCTTTACTGCTGAGTTAGCAGGGAAGCATACTCAAGCCCTGCTGGCCATCAAAGCAGATGTTCTGGGGGCTCATCTTCCTGGCACATATTCCCTAGGTGGGGGAGTCTTATTTGGGGCTCAAACCTCTCACTTATTGTGGAGAACTTTTGCAGTTTAAACTATCCTCTTATTTTCATGTCACTGACCTGGGGCTGTGCATCTTAACTATATAGCTTCCTCCATATCCCACAAGGGCTTCCTAGATGGCTCAGGGGTAAAGAATCTGCCTGAAAATGCAGAATATGCAAGAGACATAAGTTTGATCCCTAGGTTAGGAAGATACCCTAGAGAAGAAAATGGCAATCCACTCCAATATTCTTGCCTGGAAAATTCCATGAACAGGAGAGCCTGGCAGGCTACAGTCCATGGGGTCACAAAGAATTAGACATGACTGAGTACACACACAAGCGAACACCCACATCCATCAAATTGTGGTTTATTCTTTATATCTTTAATTGTGGAAAGTATTTTCTGCTAGTCTTCAGGACATTCTCATTGATAGTTGTTCCATAAATGGTTATAATTTTGGTGTGCCCATGGGTGGAGATGAGCTCAGTTTCTGTCTACTTTGCCATCTTGACCATACCATTAGAAGGTAATACAATCAGAAAATCATTGTATTATCAGAAAACTGAATATAACCCAGTGGTAGATAAAAGAGCTGATTTTATATTCTTTTTAACAAAGCAACTTGTCTTCTGGAAAGTTGGCAAAATTTTCTTATGGTCATAATTGTTTTATTCAGCTCAGTTCAGTTCAGTTCAGTTCAGTTGCTCAGTCCTGTCCGAATCTTCGTGACCCCATGAATTGCAGCAAGCCAGGCCTCCCTGTCCATCACCATCTACTGGAGTTCACTCAGACTCATGTTCATCAAGTAAGTGATGCCATCCAGCCATCTCATCCTCTGTCATCCCCTTCTCCTCCAGCCCCCAGTCCTTCCCAGCATCAGAGTCTTTTCCAATGAGTCAACTCTTCGCGTGAGGTGGCCAAAATACTGGAGCTTCAGCTTCAGCATCATTTCTTCCAAAGAAATCCCAGGGTTGATCTCCTTTAAAATGGACTGGTTGGATCTCCTTGCAGTCCAAGGGACTCTCAAGAGTCTTCTCCAACACCACAGTTCAAAAGCATCAATTCTTCAGCACTCAGCCTTCTTCACAGTCCAACTCTCACATCCACACATGACCACAGGAAAAAACCATAGCCTAGACTAGACGGACCTTCATCAGCAAAGTAATGTTTCTGCTTTTGAATATACTATCTAGGTTGGTCATAACTTTTCTTCCAAGGAGTAAGCGTCTTTTAATTTCATGGCTGCAGTCACCATCTGCAGTGACTGTGGAGCCCCAAAATACAGTCTGACACTGTTTCCAGTGTTTTGCCATCTATTTCCCATGAAGTGATGGGACCGGATGCCATGATCTTTGCTTTCTGAATGTTGAGTTTTAAACCAACTTTTTCGCTTTCCTCTTTCACTTTCATCAAGAGGCTCTTTAGTTCTTCTTCACTTTCTGCAATAAGGGTGGTATTATCTGCATATCTGAGGTTATTGATATCTCTCCCTGCAGTCTTGATTCCAGCTTGTGTTTCTTCTAGTCCAGCATTCCTCTGGACTCTGATGTACTCTGCATATAAGTTAAATAAACAGGGTGACTGTATGCAGCCTTGACATACTCTTTTTCCTATTTGGAACCAGTCTGTTGTTCCATGTCCAGTTCTAACTGTTACTTCCTGACCTACATACAGATTTCTCAAAAAGCAGGTTAGGTGGTCTGGTATTCCCATCTCTTTCAGATTTTTCCACAGTTGATTGTGATCCACACAGTCAAAGGCTTTGG
>SJYW01047004.1:12185-32827 GCA_006410735.1 Raphicerus campestris
GGGGCAGGGGTGAGCAGGAAGATGGGGGACTGCAGGGCTGCTGGGAAATGACCTTCAGCTGGGGGCTGGGGTGGGTGGTGGGAGGAGCCGCCTGCTTCAGGTAGAGGACAGGGGACTTCCATGCCTCAGGCCTGTGGTCACCCAGGATGTGAGGGCTTCGGCAGGCCGAGGATGGCACTCAGGGCTCTTGCCCCAACACCCATCTGGACTGCTCTGTGGGGCGCAGGACTTGGCTTTGCACAGAGGCCTCAGAGCCGGGCCTCAGGCCCTGTGTCACCACGACTGACTCTGCCCTCGCCGGCCCTCACTGGCCCGTTCCATCTGCAGGTGGACCCGACGACCTGCGGTTGGCCTACCGGCCCAGTCCATGCGACGGGGTGGTGCTGGTCCGGCACGAAGGGGCATGGGGACACGTGTGCAACCGGGAGTGGACGCTGAAGGAGGCGTCCGTGGTCTGCAGGCAGCTGGGCTGCGGCCGCGCCGTGGGCGCCCCCAAGTACGTCCCGCTGCCCGGAGAGGCGGTGCAGTCCTGGCTCCACAACGTGTCCTGCAGGGGAGACGAGGCCTCCCTCTGGGGCTGCAGCCTGGGGGCCTGGATGAAGAGCGAGTGCCCCTATGAGTGGGTGGTGGTGGCTCTGTGTTCCAGTAAGTCATGGATCGGGGTGTGGGGGGAGGAGGGCCCCCAGGGCCATCTGAGGCGGGCGGCTCTCGGCTATCCCCTGCTCCGGTATCAGCAGCCCTAGTGGTTTGCAAACACAAATCCCTTCTTTACAAGGCAGCGGCAGTGTTCTGGGTACCGGGGATGCAGCCATGAGTAAACTGTATGAAACTGGCTGCGCAAAGCCTGCTGTCCAGGGAGAGGCCGAGGGAACCAAGGGCAGGCAGAAGAGCAGTGGGGGTGGACGCGCAGGCAGGGGTGGGGACGAACGCAAGGGCCCCCACGGACCGTGCAGGCGTTTTGTCACCGTCGCCAGCGTAAATGTGCTCCCTGGAGGTCTGGAGGGTCTAGGGCTGTGTCCAGCACTTCATGTCCTGTCTGAGCTGACCCACAGGGCGGTTTGTGGGGCCCAGAGCAAAGTGAGAACGCAGACGTCTGTGCTGAAAAATCAACGAGGGTGTCCAGAGATCGCTGAGCCAGGAGGGCCTCTGAGCAGCCCCGCACTGGCTCCTCAGCGAGGCTCAGGGCTGGCCTGGCCCGAGCAGGGCCCCACGGTGGGTGGCTGTCGCAGAGAATGGAGGTCACGCAGCCGGCAGAGCCTGTACTGCACGCCACGCCCTGTGTGCTTCGCAGACGGCACTTTCCGGGAGGTGCGGCTGGTGAAGGGCCGGAGCCCCTGCGCAGGGCTCCCTGAGATCAGGAATGTGAACGGGGTGGACCGCCTCTGTGGCCTGCACCGGGAGGAGGCCACTGTGTTCTGCCGGGAGCTGGGGTGTGGCCCTGCCCTGCAGGCCCCCCGCCAAGATGGCAGCGCCGCCAGGAAGTACATGACCTGTAGGGGCGACGAGCTGACCATCCGGAACTGCAGACTGAACAACAAGTTCCGCAGCGGCTGCGACTTCCAGCGAGATGCCCAGGTGGTCTGCTCAGGTGAGCTGGACCCTCCAACCCTGGCGTGTGGGGGTGTGGGGACAGCAGGGAGCTGGCCGTGCCCTGGCCGTCCCTCCATGCTCCGAGTGGGCTGCAGCAGAGTGCGCCCCGGGAGTGCCTCCCACTGGCCCAGTCCTGCCTGAGGCCTGGGGTGCCATCATGGGGGGGGGCGGCACCTGTGCAGCCCACCTGTTGTGGGGGAGGCAAGAGCAGGCCGGGGAAGGCGAGAGAGGCAGACAGGAAGTCTCACTGAGAACAGACTCTGTAGTTCCTTCTCGCTTTGGACAGAGACGAGAGGTGAGGGCGCAGGATGCTGCTGGGGCACGTGCAGCCGGTGCCTTGGGAGCCGCTGCAGGAGGGCAGGGTGGCCCAGGAGAGGTGCTGCGGGAGCCGAGGGCTGCTGCAGTCCCGGCCTGTGCCGCCTCTGCGCTGTGCTGGCTGTGACCGCTGCAGGAGGGCAGGGTGGCGCAGGAGAGGCGCGGCAGGGAGCTGTGACCGCTGTGGGTCTCACACATCAGGGTCGGTAGTGGGAGTAATCTGGTCTCTTGGATCCTGGTACATTCTGGGTGGGAATGAGGTAAAGTGTCCACTCTTCCTGGTGCCCTCGGGGGCATGCCTGCAGGGGGCCTCGACCTAGCCTCTGAGGAGGTCTTGGTGCCACCGCCCTGGGCAGGCAAGGGCATGCAGCGTTCGTTCTGATGGGGACGGATGGCCTCAGGCCCTGCTGCCATCGGATGATCGCCTTTAGCAGGACTGCTCAGGGTCCACGGTGGGGGTAGGGGGCGGACTCAAGGCTGAGCTCGGAGCTGAGAACCCCTGTCACTGTTGCAACTGTCTCCTCCAGGACACACGGAGGCCCGGCTGGTGGGTGGAGAGCACTCCTGTGCCGGGCGCCTGGAGGTGAGGCGTGGCCTGACCTGGGGCACCGTCTGTGACGCGGACCTGGACCTGGCCACTGCCCACGTGGTGTGCCGGGAGCTGCAGTGTGGCACGGCTGTGTCCACGCTCCAGGGCGCCCACTTCGGCCAGGGCTCAGGGATCGTGTGGACCGAGGCCTTCCGCTGTGCGGGCAACGAGTCCCTGCTGTTCCACTGCCCTCGGGGGCCAGGGCACCAGTGTGGGCACAGCCAGGATGCGGGGCTCAGGTGCTCAGGTGAGGCCAGGAGGGGGGCTGCGAGGCTGGGCCCCGCCCCCTCCCTGATAGCCCCCTCGGTGCCGCCCCCACGCTCTCGGGGTGCAGCTGGCCCAGCTCCGGGGGCCTCCTGCCAGGAGGTGAGCCCTTTCCCTCGAGGAAGAGCTGCTCCTGCCGGCAGGAAGGAGAGGGAGCAGGCTCTGGGGACAGGGATGTGACCCCAGGCCGGCACAGAGCCCTGCACACATGTGTCTGCTGGGCGTTGCCGCTGAGGCGGGTGGGAGCTGGCAGAGAAGGGGCCCCGGGAGCCCCACCCTGGGTGTGAAGGGAAGAAGCAGCAGGGCCCGCGGTGGGGAGCGCCGCCGACACCCCCTCCCCCTGCAGAGTTCCGGCTGGTCAACGGCAGCAGTGCCTGTGAGGGGCGCGTGGAGCTCCAGGTCCAGGGGGCCTGGGCGCCCCTCTGCGCCGCCCACTGGGACTTGGCAGACGCCACGGTCCTCTGCCACCAGCTCGACTGTGGGAACGCGGTGGCCGCACCCCCGGGGGGTCACTTTGGCGGCGGGGCCTCCGCGCTCTGGCCGGACAAGGTGCACTGCGCGGGGACGGAACCCTACCTGTGGAGCTGTGCCGTGAGCACCCTGGGCGCGCCCGCCTGCGGCCCCGGCAATGCAGCCGCCGCCGTCTGCTCAGGTGGGTCAGCTCGAGCGCGGCCGGAGGGAGGCCGGGAGAGGACGGGGCTGCGCCGGGAGCAGCGTCCTTGCCCGGGACGGGCCGGGTCCCGCCCGCCAGCCCCGCTGCCCTGCAGTGTCCCGACCCCGCCCGCAGGTCTCCCCGACGCCCTGCGGCTGAGGGACGGACAGAGCCGCTGCGATGGCCGCGTGGAGGTGTCCCTGGACGGGGTGTGGGGCCGCGTCCTGGACGAGGCCTGGGACCTGCGCGGCGCGGCCGTCGTGTGCAGGCAGCTGGGCTGCGGAGCGGCAGAGAGAGCCTACGAGGCGGCGGCGCCCGCGCGCGGGGCGGTGCCGCTGGGGCTGAGCCGCGTGCGCTGTGCGGGCACCGAGCCGCGCCTGACGCGGTGCAGCGTGTCGGCGGCCCCGCTGGTGTCCGCCGGGGCGTCGCGGGACGCGGGCGTCGTGTGCTCGGGTGAGTGCGGGCCCAGCCCCCAGGACCCCCTCCCGGGGCCCCGCGCCCCGCCCTGACTTGGCCTCTCCCTCCGCAGGGAGCCTCCAGGTGCGCCTGGCCGCGGGGCCGGACCGCTGTGCGGGGCGCGTGGAGCTGCTCCACGCGGGCGAGTGGGGTACCGTGTGTGACGACGGCTGGGACCTGCGGGACGCCCAGGTGGTCTGCCGGCAGCTCGGCTGCGGGCACGTGCTCGGCGCCCCGGGGGCCGCGCACTTTGGGGCCGGGG
This sequence comes from Raphicerus campestris, assembly GCA_006410735.1. Taxonomy (NCBI): domain Eukaryota; kingdom Metazoa; phylum Chordata; class Mammalia; order Artiodactyla; family Bovidae; genus Raphicerus; species Raphicerus campestris. The sequence goes on from SJYW01047004.1 coordinate 16,314, forward strand.
CCGGGCGCATCTGGATGGACGCGCTGGCCTGTGAGGGCCACGAGGCCGCGCTGTGGCGGTGCCTGTCGCGGGGCTGGGGCCGACACGACTGCAGCCACAAGGAGGACGCCGGTGTCCTCTGCTCAGGTGGGTGCTGAGACCCGAGTGCCCTCCCAGGGCCGCTGGGTCTCCGGGGGTCTCGCTGTGTTCGTGCGTACCGTGATGGCTTTCCTGGGGTCTGCCGGAAACGTCCAGGGCTGTTCTCCGGCCGGTTTGGAGAACTCCACCCTTGACTCCGCAGGGCCCTCTCGCTGCCGCCGGGATGCTGCGCGACTGATGCCCCCTCTTTGCCCCTGGGTGGGGGCGGACGGGAGGAGGCTGCTCGCTGTGGGGCTGCACTGGGGGCCTTTCTCCGCTGCTGCCGGAAGCCCGCCTCGCGTTTGTACTGGAGGCTTCCCTGTCTTGGGTTCTTGATTTTGATCCACATGTCAATGTGCCAGACGGCTGCTTTCCAGAGTGCTGTTGAGGCGTGGTAGGAAGACTGCCTGCTGTCAGCTCATCCATCCCTGCGGCTTTTTCTGTGCCTCTAGCCCGGGTGCGATTATTCTCAGTGCTGGGGTTTTGTCATATGAGGGGCACGGGGCGTCTGCGCCTCCTTCCTCCTCTGGTGTCTGCGGGCGACCCTTGGGAGGGGGTGGGCACCCCATGTGGCCTCTTGGCCTCTTCTGATGGCTTTTGGTGCCCATTTGTGCTTTAGGAACGGTTTCTTCACCTCTCCTGGGTGTCTCAGATGACGGCTTCTGCTTCAGCCATCGTTTCAGCAGCAGGCCCGCTGTTCTGGCTCCGCCGGCCTTGTCACTCATCTGGCGGGGGTGGGGGCTCTGCTCTTGCCTCCTGCTTCCCGGGAGAGGGCTCTAGGCGCTGCCCACTTCACGCTTTGCTCTGCTGGCACTTCTGGCCTTTCTGTCCTTGGAGGTGGGTCTAACTTACGCTGTGTCTTCAGCCTGAAGCTCTCCCTTCCTCTGTGCTCTGGGCGCCTCAGGCAGCTGCTGGCTGGCTTCTGCAGGGGCCTGGCTGTTGGCAGGGTGGGGACTCTGCTGTCCCGATTCCGCCTGGCAGCAGCGGGGTTCCCAGGGGAGACCAGAGGCAGGCAGGCGCTCACGAGGCCCAGGGGTGGAGCGGGCACCGGTCATTCTCGCCCCTGCATTTGGTTGGTGGAAGGTCAGAGGTCAGCCCAGATCCAGGGCTGGGAGTGGACTGGGTGAGGGGCAGGGACAGGTGGGGTCTGAGTGGCCGCTTTTATTCTGTCACAGCTGTGATTCTTGCTGTTTATTTTCTGAGCTTATTTTACTTGGTTGCGACCCTGTGAGATGCAATTCAGTCGCAATTCCTCAGTTTATCCCCATGTGTATTTTGGGGGGGATTACGGCCCCTTTTGACTGGTGTTTGGAGGGCTGTGTCCTACTCCACTATGTGGAAATATTATGGTCAGCTTGACACACCCCTCGTTCGTGGGCTTTCGCCGCTCCAGGCTGCCAAGACACTACTTGGGTGCTGACCAGCCGCGGCCAGCGACAGACTCGGAGATCGGGCTAATTCCTGTTTTGTTGGATGTTTACAGTTGTTTAAGAGGGCTATTCTGTATCTGAGCGGTTTCCAGGGGCAGGTCTCTGCAGTCGGTTGGGTGACTGGGGATTGCAGTGTTAGGGCTGGGCTTAAACTGGCTCCCTGTAGGCAGCTGCTCCCGCCTTTGGGTGGGACGGACGGGGATGTGGGGTGGGTGTGAGCTGGCTGTCTGAAGCCCTGGCTTGGCCTGGGTCTTGGTGCTGGGAGCGCCTGGTTTAGGCCTCCTCCTTCAGAGATTCTCTGACCCGAGTGGCTTGTCTTCCAGAGTCAATGGCCCTGAGGCTGCGGGGTGGCGCCGGGACCTGTGCTGGGTGGTTGGACATTTTCCACAACGGAACGTGGGGGGCCGTGTGCAGTAACGCCCTGAAGGACGCCTCCTTGTCCGTCATCTGCCAGCAGCTGGGCTGTGGGGAGCGGGGCTGGCTGCAGAACAGGCCGGTGCACACTAGCCTGGGCACCTCCTGGGTGGACAGCATCCAGTGCCGCCGGCTGCGGAACTCCACGCTGTGGCAGTGCCCCTCAGCCCCCTGGCACCCGCACTCTTGCACCCGTGGAGAGGAGGTCTGGATCACCTGTGCAGGTAAGTGCTGCCACCGACTGCAGGGGGGCAGACTCTGGGGCCCTGAGGCAGCCTCAGCGTCCTGACAGGCCATCCACAGGGGCTGCCATTCACCCGTGTCGGGGGTGGTGGGCTCACCTGGCTCCTTCTGAAGGTTCTTTCTGAAGCTTCTCTGAGCATTTACAGCTGGTGAACCGCTATTTAAATCCAACAGGATCATCAGGGACAACGACACAGGATTCCGGGGAGGCCCTCGGTTGCTCCTCGATGGGCAGCTGCCCAGGTACCCCTCTGCCCCCACAACCAGCTCCCCATCCTCTCCCATCCAGGTCCTGCCCCTCGGTGACCCCAGGCCCCTCTTGCAGAGGAGGGCGATCTGCGCGTGCGCGGGGGCGAGGACCGCTGCTCGGGCCGCGTGGAGCTGTGGCGCGCTGGCTCCTGGGGCACCGTGTGTGATGACTCCTGGGACCTGGCAGACGCCGAGGTCGTGTGCCGGCAGCTGGGGTGCGGCCGGGCTGTGGACGCCCTGGCGGGGGCTGCCTTCGGACCAGGCTCGGGGCCCGTGTGGCTGGATGAGGTGGGGTGCCGGGGCAGTGAGGCCTCCCTGTGGGACTGCCCGGCGGAGCCATGGGGCCGTGGAGACTGCGGGCACAAGGAGGATGCGGGCGTGCGCTGTGCGGGTGAGAGGGCCAGGGCTCCGCCTGCCCCTCTATGGGGCAAGTGGTCCAGGGGGGCTCCGCCTGCCCCTCCGTGGGGCGAGTGGGCGAGGGCTCCATCTGCCGCTGCATGGGGTGGATGGTAGGTGAGGCCTTCCTAGGGTCTGGGGATGGAGTGCCCGGTGGGTTCCTTTGGAGGCCCCCTCAGCCCTGGTTGCTGTGGAATGCAGCTCTGAGGCTGCTCCGTGCTGCTTCCTTGGACGCTGGGGCAGAGGCCGTCTCCATGTTTCAGCCTGAGGGGTCTGGGGTGCTGCTCCTGGGGATTGGCTGGCCACAGTCCAGGCTCCCACTTGAATCCCACCCACTTCTCCTGCAGGTGACAGAGGGGCTGTCACCGTACGCTCAGCATCGGGTAGGTGAGCACTTCCTCAGGCCTCAGCTCTGGCCCTCCTGCCTCAAACCCAACTGGAGGGGCCCTGGGTGGGGCCCTGCCCTGCTCAGAGGGGCCCTGCCCCACCCAGAGGGGCCCTGCCTCAGGTGCTGTGGACTCTCCAGCATCTACCTGGCTGGTGGGTGGAGGTCAGGACCCCAGGACTGCCGTGCTGGAGACGCTCGTCTCTAGGTGCCCAGGGCCAGGTGGGCAGAGAGCCCAGGGAGGGTTGGCCAGCCCAGGCCCTACTGGGCCTCCTGCTGGGCCTCTCCTCTGGGGCTTTCTCTTGCCAACTGTGGGGTTCGGTCCTCTTAGACACGGAGTCTGAGTCCAACGCCGTCAGGCCGCTAAGAGCTGCTCTCCTGGCCCCTCCCTCCTGGACCCCCTCCTGGACTTAGCGCTGTGACCACAGGGCCCACCTCTCCTCTGGGTCCCCCCCGCCCAGGGGCTATGGTGGTCCAGGCCGAGGGTCACAATGCCCCAGGAAGAGCAGGCACACAGGGGAGGCCCTCCTCTCCCTGTCTTCCCAGGCAGTCCTATGGTCCTGGCGCCTGCCCTCGAGGCTGGGACTCTGCCCATGACCTTCGGCCTGGCCCTCGGCGCCCTGCTGGTCATCATGTCCCTGGTCCTCGGGGCGCAGTGGTTCCGAGGCAGAGGCGCCTGCAGGGGTAGGTGGGAGTGGTGGGTGGGTTGACCCTGGTCCCTGAGGGTGGGGAGGCTGGGGGTGCTTTGAGACCCTAGCCCATCGCAGGTTCTGTCTGTCCCTGCCCCTCCGCTACAGCTTGTGGCAACTGGAGTAAATCCATGAGCTGTTGGTGACTGGAGATGCTGGGCCCTGCTCCCCTTCTGAGAGGGGCCAGACGGGGGAATCCACAGTCCCAGGGCTGCCTGGGTGGGTCAGAGGGGTCCAGGGGTATCTGCAGCTGGGGACGGACGGCTCCCACACACTGTGCCTGGGGAAGCGTGTGGCCGCTGGTGGGGACCCGTAGCAGAAGAGCCCAGGGTCCACCCTGCAGGGGCCGCGTGGGCGGGCTTAAACTGCTCGGAGTGTCTCAGCTAAAGGGCTCTGGTGTGACCCCTGCAGGTTCTGGAATGTCGGGGAGTCTGCCCTCAGAAGGTGTCTATGAGGACATTGGAGCGGCTGCTGCGGGGGAGAAAGACGAGGCTGCTGGAGCGTCCGCGGCTGCGGTGCTGGAGGAGGAGTATGACGACGTGGCGGAGCCCGAGCCCGAGGAGGGCAGTGCGGAGGAGGGGGCCCGCCTGAGCGCCTCGGGTGCGCAGCTCTGCGCCGTGGCGGCCGTGGCGCTCTTCCTGCTCTATCGCTGCTGTGCCCAGGGCCCCGCCCCGGCCAGCCCCTACATCTAAAAGCCCCAGAGCTCCTCCGCGCGCGTGTGACTCTCTCCCGCCACAGGCTTGCTGCTGGGACACTTGGTTTCCCCTCCAAGTTGTCCCTTAGCCTAGAATCTTCTCAGGGACAGACTTGGGGTTTGGGAGGGGGCCTGGGCTTCTCTTTGGGTTCCCTTCGAGCGCAGCCGTTGTAGGGGCTGAGCAGGCTTTGGGAGGAGGCGCTCCAGCAGCGGCCTGGCCCCTGCCCCGCCCTTGTCTCGCCCTCTGGCCTCATGGTGAGCAAGAAGCCAGGGCCCAGGAGTCCTGGGTCTCTGAGGAATTGCTGAGGGTTCCCAACGGGTGTCTTTCTCTTTCAATGCAGGCGGGGCTCTTCATAGCCTGGGCCTCCTCACACCTCAGGCTGGGAAGGAAGACCCCAGTGGTCTGTGCCCCGGGATGTACTGACCACAAGCTGGCTCCAGGGGACATCAGCGAGACCAGGGCAAGGGAGAGGCCAGTGTGCCTGGGGCTTTCATCCTCCTTGTTTCTTAAAGAGTTTTATTAAATGTCTCATCCATAATTCATCTCAGTCACTCAGATGCCCACCACGGCCTGGGGTCTGTTTCTGGCCCCCTCTCTGCCTCGCCCTGGTCTGGGGTGGGCTCCGAGGGTCCTTAGCTGTCATGGACGCTTGCCCTCATGGTTCTCTTGAGGTGTGTGTGTGTGTGCGCACGCATGTGCGCGCACGCAGGGTCCCTGATGAACCAGCTTCAGGCCACCCCTCCTTTCCTCTGCGGACGTTGCTTGGCCTGGCTCAGCTGTTATGCCAGGGTCCCCAGCGTTCACGCATGTCCAGCCCTGATGCCCCCACCAAGCCTGTGACCACAGCTCCCTGACCACACCCTCTTTGGGAAACTAGTTGCCCTGTGTCTTCTTCCCTGTGCGGGTCTGGTATCAGTTTGCAAATGACCAGGCCCCCTCCCCAATGTGTAGACCTTTCTGGACTCCCGCCTCCCACCTCAGCACCCTGGGAAGGACCAGGCTCACTTCTCCTGCGCTCCCTCCCCTGCAGGGCCTGTCCAGCCTGCCACTGATTCCCACCTGCCCTCCATGTTTAGCTCCAGGGTCTGGCCAGCCTGCCACTAATTCCAGCCTGCCCTCCATGTTTAGCTTCAGGGCCTGTCCAGCCTGCCACTGATTCCCGCCTGCCCTCCATGTTTAGCTCCAGGGCCTGTCCAGCCTGCCACTAATTCCCGCCTGCCCTCCATGTTTGGCTGCAGGGCCTGTCCAGCCTGCGGTGGCCAGCACTGGCGCTGGGCTCTTGCAGTGTCTCGATCTGCTGCCTCCCACCTCCTGGCCCTGCCCCTGTGCCCCACCCTTGGGCTGTAAGAGAGATGCTGCTGTGATCTCAGGGGCTGTGGTGCTGGAGAACGTGAACATGAAGGTCTCTCAGATGGGAGCCCTGATGAGGAAGATGACCAGGCTAATGTCCAGAGGGACTGGGCAGAGCCTCGGGTGCAGTGAGGAGGGCAAGTCACCAGGTCCCAGGGCAGCTCCTCACAGCGCTTTGGGGGGCACACAGGGGTTTCCTGGGTGTCTGAGCCCACCTTGCTCCCCTGTGCATGTTCAAGGCCTGCCTGCTGGCCCGGAAAGCTGGCCAGCCTGGCTTCATGGTGTGCACTGGACATCTGAGGGTCCTGGTAGTGGGAGAAGGTGTGCAGGGGGAGAAGGTCCCTGGGTTGGAGGAAAGGCAGCTGGCAGGAAGTGGGGTGAGGCTGAACAGAGTAAGGGTGCCAGCCTAGCAGTCAGAGAGGGGGCACCTGCCCTTCCCTGCATGCCTCTCCCTTCTGCCCCCGGCATTCTGGTTACACCCCCCTCCTGAGCGGAGGGTGAGCTCTTCCTCGTGGGCTTCCAGCCCTCTCAGTCCACCTGGGGGTGCTGATTAGGCAGGCACCTTGTGAGCAGAGCCCACTGGGCACCCCACTGAGGCTGCTGCAGGTCTATGCGCCCCTGAGGTCTGAGCTGGGGTGTGGCCCAGCACACCGTGCAGGCTGCGGTTTGGGAGGCGCTGCTGCACAGGGGGGCCTGCTGACAGGCCCCTGACTTCTCTAGAAACCCCTTGTCTTCTCCACACTCCTCTGACAACCCAGGCTGCTCTTTGTAAAACTCGTTCTCTGGCAAATCTTTTGGAAAGTAACCTTTATTGGTCTTATTCTGCTTAGAACATAATGCATGTTCAAAAACTCAAGTAAGCAAGACAGAGAATGAAAAACATGCATTCTGTCGTTCAGAAAAGGGTGCCTCAGCATCTTGGCTGACATCCACTGAGAACTTTCCCAAGATGCCGAGGCCTGAGCATGAGCACCAGCAGCACAGGGAATACGTACTGTGCTCCTGTGTGCTCCCCGCGAGCACGTGCAGCCACCGCGCTGCCGGCCCGCGCTGCGTGTCCACGTGCAGCCACCGTGCTGCCGGCCCGTGCCGCGTGTCCACGTGCAGCCACCGCGCTGCCGGCCCGCGCTGCGTGTCCAGTGGCTGCTGACGTCCTTGCAGTCACTCCTCTGCTGTCACCTTCGGCTGCTTCCCAAGGACACCACCCTCTGAGAGTCATGTTTTCAAGGGTTGAGTCAGACTGCTGTCTGTTCACAACGCGCTTGAACGTGAACTCATTCNCGTGCAGCCACCGCGCTGCCGGCCCGCGCTGCATGTCCAGTGGCTGCTGACGTCCTTGCAGTCACTCCTCTGCTGTCACCTTCGGCTGCTTCCCAAGGACACCACCCTCTGAGAGTCATGTTTTCAAGGGTTGAGTCAGACTGCTGTCTGTTCACAACGCGCTTGAACGTGAACTCATTCTGCAGCAGGCAGAAGGGCGCGCCTCCCACGAGCCTGGCCCCTGGCTCCAGCCTGGCCTCCATGGGGCCCCAGCTCTAAGGGAAGCCCAGCCTGGGTCTTACCATAGGCGGCTCCACTTCACGTGTCCGGCCAGCGGATGCGCTGGGTAGACAGGGTGGGGCTCCCATCGAGCGGAAGGCCGCCTCCTGCACCGAGGGCCTCGCGCTGGCCCGTGCTTGGGCGGCTGCAGTGGCCGAGGGGCCAGGCTGGTGGTGTTCCGTCCCTCGCTGTGACCCTTCCTCCCGGGGAGGGTGCCTTGTGGGCCCTGGGCTGGGAGGATGTCCCGTGAAGGCCCACCGTGGGTGCTGGCTCTGCCGAGCAGGGCTACTTGAGGGGAAGTAACCCGAGGCGAGTCAAAGGCGTGGCCCCAACTCCAGAGATTCCACTGAACATGGTCCTTGGATGTTCATTTGTGTTAACCTTTTACTTTGCTAATGTCGTTGATGCCATCAAAATACAGCACGAGAAAACTTCGGAAAGTTGAAATTAAGGGCACAAATTGGAATGGAAGAGGAAATTAGATTTTTAAGTTTTGAAAATCCTGGACAAGAAGCACTGTGCAGCCATCCACGAAGTTCCCGCGCGTCCTTGTCTGGAAGGACTAGCCGTTGATTGAGCGCCTGTCTCTGCTGCAGGGCGGGCCCGACCGTCGGGCGGGGGCGGGAATCGGCGGTGTCTGCAGGCGGGCACGCCCCCACCTCCGTAGCCCGGAAGAGGCCTCCCTGGCTGCTCCAGGGCGTGCGGCGCATGGGCCTCGCTCTGGGCTGCGCACTGGGGTCGTGGGACCGCCAGGGCTGCCCGTGTGGATGCGTGAGCACCGCGCAGCCCAGGTGTGACGCCACTCTCCCAGCCACGGCCCACTCCCGCCTGAGGCAGCCCCCAGGGTGGAAGCCCAGGAGCCCTGGGCTGTGACCCTCTGCCCTCCCCCTGTTATGATGACCCTACACAGGGCACCTCCTGGAGCCGTGTGCCCTCTCCGAAGGCTGGGCGGTACTTCCCCAGCTGCTTTTCACGCTCCAGCCCTCTAACCTTCACGACCATCTGCAGCGCGGCGCTCCGCCCCCCACCCTCAGGCTAACCCCACCGCCTGCCCTGTGGCTGAGCGAGGCTCGCCTCTGACCCTCTGCGCTCTGGCGGGGAGCCCACCGAAGCTCTGGAAGCCAGAGGGCAAGGGGCACGTTCCTGCTGCGCTCCTGGGCACCTGGCTGGGGGAGCTCGATGCACATGCTGGCCGCCTCCATCCCCGGGGTCCTGGGAGAGAGGGAAGGGCCTTTCTGCCCCAGTGCCCGATCCTTGCATGCCGAGCGGGGCCTGCATGGCTGCGGGGCTCAGGTGAGGAAGGTGGGCTCCCGTGCAGCTGTGCAGCTGCGACCCTGGCCACCCAGGGACTGAGTGGTGGGCATCCGTGTGCTGGGACCTTTGAGAGCCGTGGACAGGACTACTTGTCTTGAAGGGTGGCTTGTACACAGTGGAGGTGGGCGTCTTCTGCAGGAGGCTGGGGTGCCGCTCTGCCCTCCAGGCCTCCAGCCCCCACCTCTTTGGGGTCCCTGAGGGCCGAGTGCCTAAGGTCATGAACTGTAAGGAAATAGTCCAGCTTCTTCAGCCACAGGTTCAATCTGAACCTCCTGGACCTGTGTGAGCTGCCTGCAGACCTGGGTGTGTGCTCAGGTCGGGGGTCCAGCTGCCCAGCTGCTCTGGCTCTTTGCGACCCCATCGATAGCAGCACGCCAGGCCTCCCTGTCCATCGCCGACTCCCAGGGTTCACTCAAACTCATGTCCATTGAGTCGGTGATGCCATCCAACCATCTCATCCTCTGTCATCCCCTTCTCTTCCCGCCTTCAATCTTTCCCACCATCAGGGTCTTTTCTAGTGAGTCAGTTCTTTGCATCAGGTGGCCAAACTATTGGAAGTTCAGCTTCAGCATCAGTCTTTCCAATAAATATTCAGGACTGATTTCCTTTAGGATGGACCGGTTGGATCTCCTTGCAGTCCAAGGGACTCTCAAGAGTCTTTTCCAACACCACAGTTCAAAAGCATCAATTCTTTGGCATTCAGCTTTCTTTATAGTTCAACTCTCACAATCATACATGACTACTGGAAAAATCATAGCTTTGGCTAGACGGATAACCATAGTGTATCCTTCTCCGTCAGAGGGCAGACAGAATGAAAATGACAATCACAGGTAGGGAGCCCAAAGATCTCTGAGACAGAGGCGCCCACTCTAGCCATCCTCGGTGCATTAAGGGGACGTCCGCTGCCTGGGGGAGGGGCAGGGGCCTCTCCAGTTTGGTCAGCTTGCCTCCATGCCCTGGGAGGGAGAGCGACTGGGAGCCTCCCTAGGACTCTGCTTCTGTCCTTGGTGACCCTGAAGTCAACTGGAGAGATGGCCTTCTGCTATGCCACCTCCCCCGACAGGGTCCTGACTGCACCAGCCAAGGTGAGGACAGGCACCAGGATTTAACTGACCAGAATTTAAAGTGCCAGCCATGCCTGCAGCCCCAGCTTTGGGGGTAAGGGCCCAGGCCCTGGGTGCGGGGATGCAGCGGCTGTGTTCCACCCATGGCCCTTGTGGGGCCTGAGGGGCAGGTCGTGAGCACTGCTCTCAGAGACCAAGTGGTGTCTGGTCCCCAGGGGGGCCCTGGGGGCTATGATGGGCCAAGCGGTCGGGTTTCTCCTGCATCCTTCCTGCCCGGGGGACTTGCCCAGAGGCCTGCCTACCCCTCAGGTAGGGGTCTGCTTCAGCCTAGTGTCTGCTCCCAGGACACACGGAAGCCCGGCTGGTGGGTGGCGAACCCTCCTGCACTGGGCACCTGGAGGTGAGGTATGGCCTGATCTGGGCTACCATCCGTGATGCTGACCTGGATCGAGGGCCATGACACATGTGGTGTGCCGGGAGCTGCCGTGCGGTGTGGCTGTGTCCACTGCTGGGAGCCCCACTTTGGCCAGGGCTCGGGGCTCGTGTGGACTGAGGCCTTCCGCTGTGTGGGCAACGAGTGTCTGCTATCCCGCTGCCCTTGGGGACCGGGCACTGGTGTGGTCACGGCCAGGATGCAGGGCTCAGGTGCTCAGGAGAAAGTAAGTTCTCATGGGGTTGTAATGGTGACGGTTTGGTTGCTAAGTTGTGTCTGACTTTTTTACGACCCCATGGACTGTAGCCCGCCAGGCTCCTCTGTCCGTGGGATTCTCCAGGCGAGAATGCTGGAGTGCGTTGCCATTTCCTTTTCCAGGGAATCTTCCCCACCCAGGGATTGAACCGCATCTCTTGCGTCTCCTGCATTGGCGGGCAGGCTCGTTACCGCTAGTGCCACCTGGGAAGCGTCTTTTTCAGAGAAATGTCTGTTTAGGTCTTCTGCCCATTTTTTAAAGAAATAATTGTGTTTATTACTTTGGCTGTGCTGTTTCTTCATTACTTCAGGGTTTTTCATCTAGTTGCAGCGCGTGGGGGCTCCTCTCCAGCTGTGGTGCTGGGCTTCTCACTGTGGTTGCTCCTCTTGTTTCAGAGCCCAGGCCCCGGTAGCTGCAGCGTGGGCTCTGCAGCTGAGGTTCTCGGGCTCTAAGCCCGGGCTCAGTAGTTGAGATGCATGGGCTTCGTTGCTCTTTGGCGTGTGGGATCTTCCTGGACCAGGGACTGAAGCCTGCATTAGCAGGAGGATTCTTTACCACTGAGCCACAAGGGAAGCCCTTCTGCCCATTTTTTAAAATGGTTTTTTGTTTTGATGCTGTTAAGTGTCATGTTCAGTTCAGTTCAGTCGCTCAGTCGTGTCCGACTCTTTGTGATCCCATGGACTGCAGCATGCCAGGCCTCCCTGTCCATCACCAACTCCCACAGTGTGCTCAAACTCATGTCCATCAAGTTGGTGATGCCATCCAACCACCTCATCCTCGGTCGTCCCCTTCTCCTCCTGCGTTCAATCTTTCCTAGCATCAGGGTCTTTTCCAATGAGTTGGCTGTTCACATCAGGTGGCCAAAGTGCTGGGGTTTCAGCTTCAGCATCAGTCCTTCCAATGAATATTCAGGACTGATCTCCTTTAGGATTGACTGTTTTTATCTCCTTGCAGTCCAAGGGACTCTCAAGAGTCTTCTTCGACACCACAGTTCAAAAGCATCAGTTCTTCAGTGCTCATGAGCTCTTTGTACAATTTAGAGGCTAATCCCTTGTCGGTCACGTTTGCGGATACTCTCTCAGTGCGGCTGCCTTCTCATTGTCTGTCGATTCCTTTAATGTGCTGCTGACTTTTACTGCTTCGTCCTCCCTTTTATTTCTTCCCACACTGATTCCTATTATTTCCTCCCTTCTGTTTACTGAGTTTAATTTTTTCTTCTTTTTCTAGGTTCTTACACAAAACACTGAAGTCATTAATCTGCCACTTCAAGAGGGGGACCCAATGCTTGACCCCGTGGGGCTGTGGAACCCACAGGAGGATGCTGCACCCGCGCAGAGGGCAGGCCAGCCCTCCCTTCCGTCTGGGTCTGTGCTGGTGACTGGCTGACCAGTGCAGGAGCAGAAGCGGTGTTCTGAGGCTCGAGGTGGGTCACAGCGAGCCTTGAAGCTTCTACTGGGCCTCAGAACGGCCCCTGTGGGGACCCAGCTGCCACACAGTGAGTCGCTCAAGGTGCAGGAAGACATCACTCAGACGTGCTCACGCTGCCAGCTGGCCCCAGCCGACAGCCAGGTGGGCGAGTGGCTGGGGACTGCAGCCCAGCGAGGCCCTCATCTGACTGCAACCATGTGAGAAACCCTAGGCAGGAACCCGCCTAGTTAGCCCATCCCTGAGTTCTGAAAGATGGTCGCACACGGTGGCTTCTCAGCAGTTAGAGAGCGGGAACACACTCCCACCCCCGTGAGTGACTGGGCTGGAGGCAAGAGTGCGTGAACGTGCAGAGGCGGCTCCTCCCTGCCCTATCCACCAGCAGCAACCACCCCCCGGGACCCAGGCTTCATCCAGAGGCTGCGGCTGAACTGGACCGTGGACAGTTTGGCCACAGGATCCATAGTGTGAGTGTCTACCCTCCGGGAGCCTCAGGGCCAGCATCCAAGACTCTTGTCTGCAGCTGTGAGTGGTACCCAGGACATCAGAGATTGCGGCCCTGGGATGGATGCTCAGGGGTGGCTCAGCGCCTAATGGTTTATGGAGATTGATTCCTGACAAAGCCCTGGGTTGTGGCATCTCCATAGAGGCCAACTCAGGGGTCAGGCTGGAATAAATTAGCCCTTATCTCTTGCCAGCTTTCTGTTTCCTGTTGCCGTGCAGATGAAGTGATCAGAGGTGGGTTTGGGGCCGTGTGAACGCGAAGGGCCGCAGTCTGTGAGTCTGCTGCTGCTGCGATGTCACAGCCCCTCTCCTCAGGCCCTGGGCCTCTAGGCCCTACTCTCAGCTGATGACTCTGCTTCCCTGTCACTGAAAAATCACAGTGAGTGAGGTGAAGGCTCTGCGCCCCAGCTTCTGCATGCTCTGCGCTTCCAGCAGGGCAGCCCCTGGCTGCAGTGAGCCTGGCCCCCTGCTGGTGAAGGCCTGGCTCCAGCCGCCTCGAGCCCCTCCCACAGCCTCCGTGCTCCCTGTTGTCCTCACCAGCAGCCGCTCTCCCTGATTCACTCCCCTGAGCCATGCTCCCTGTTGTCCTCACCAGCAGCCGCCCTCCCTGACTCACTCCCCTGAGCCCGACACTCCATTTCTCTGGCCCCTGGGCAGTGGCCCTGCTGGTCCCCCTCGGGTGCCTGCAGAACATAAAGGGTCGGATCTGACCTGATGCCCTTCAGGTCACCAACGCCATAACCACCTCCTGCTGCGTCCTGTCGAACCCTGTGTGACCACCAGCAGCATCTGACTAGTTAACCCCATGCTCTTCATGGAAACATTCCACCTTTCTCTGCAGAGTCAGCCCTGCAGCCCAGCCTTCCCCTGGACTTCGGCTCACGGTCAGCTGCCTGCAGGCTGTCTCCATGTGCGTAACAGGCACCTCGTCCCCAAATTCTGTGACCTGCAGATTCAATGAATCCTTATAAAAATTCTAACCCTAACCCTAACAAAAATTCCAACTGACTTTGTGCAGAAATTGACCAGCTGACTCTAAAATTCACAGGGAAAAGCAGGGATCCAGAATAGCCAAAAGAATCTTGAATGGGAAAAAAAAATATGGACAAATCACACTTGATTCCAACACTTAATTCAAAATGACAGTAGCCCAGACAGTGTGGCCCTGGCATCAGGATACCTGCAGAGCTGGACTGAGAGCCCAGAGATAAACCCTCACACCCACGGCTGCCTGACTTCTGACAAAGGTGCCGAGACCAATGAGGAGAGGGAAACCGCTTCAGCAGCCGGTGCTGGGACGGTCGGGCTGCACGCGTGCTAAGCCACTTCAGTCAAGTCCGCCTCTGTGGCTCCATGGACAGGAGCCCTCCAGGTCCTCTGTCCATNTGAGACCGATGAGGAGACAGCAACCGCTTCAGCAGCCGGTGCTGGGACGGTCGGGCTGCACGCGTGCTAAGCCACTTCAGTCAAGTCCGCCTCTGTGGCTCCATGGACAGGAGCCCTCCAGGTCCTCTGTCCATGGGATTCTCCAGGCAAGAATGGGCCACCATGCCCTCCTCCAGGGGATCTTTCTGAGCCAGGGATCAAACCCAAGTCTCTTCTGTCTCCTGCATCGGCAGGCGTGTTCTTTAGCACTAGTGTCCCCTGGAGAGCCCCGGGCATACTGGGCACACTCACACAGAGAATAAGGCTGGGCCCCTGGCTCACCAGAAACAAGACTTAAAATCATCTTGGAATTTTGGGAAAAATACAGACGCCCAGATGTTGCTGTTTCTCTTCTGTCAGAGCTCCAGGTGTGTTTCTGACGAGCAGCCACGTTACAGCACCTGGACTGTACGAGGGCCTTTGCTTTTGTCTGGTTCGCTCCGCTTTTCCTACTTCATCACCAGTGCCCCCGTTTCATCTAGTTTAGTTATCCAGTCTCTCTGTCTCTTCTTTTTTCTATATTCTTTCTCAAGCCTTTGTTAAGCATAGTAGAAAAGCTTTTGTATACATATATATAAATAATATCTACAATATATATATTTTAGAAAACTTATGAATTTTTGCCTAACCAAAACATTGATGACATTTTGATTCCACTTGTTTGACTTAGTATAAACAGAATGTTAGATTTCTAACTTAAAAAAATAGATATGCAATGAACAGCAAGCTCACTGTAGGGCACAGGACACTCTGGTCAATATCTTATAATAGTCTGCAGTGAAAATAATTTAAAAATTAATACATGTGTATATGCGTAACTGAATCACACACACAAAAAAGAATTCTACTTTTTGAAATTTAGTAACGCTTTATCTTTTTGCCAGTTTTTCTAAATGTCCTGTGGACATCTAATTATAACATATGAGATACAAAATTTTAAATGGATTTCTGTAGGATATGATTAATATAAATTAATTAAATATAAATCTATTATATTTGAATTGTTAGTGACATTGAAAGGTTGTTGCTGAACCTTGAAAGATGCCGGGATTCTTGGCCTCCTGAGGAGAAGAATTCAATCTGGGGCCAGTGATGAGACTTGATTGCTCAGAGCTTTTGTGTGATAAAGTTTTATTAAAGTATAAAAGAGATAGAGACGGCTTCTGACATAGACATCAGAAGGGGGCAGAAAGAGTGCCCTCTGCTAGTCTTTAGCTGGATGTTTCACAGCTACTAGCAGGCTGCTCATTAGAGAAAGCAAATGTCTCGAAACGCGGAGACTGGCCCAGGCCCCTCGCCCACGACGTGCATCTGGGACCGCACTGGCACAAGGTGAGCTGCCCTGGGCCGTAGAATGGTTGACAAGGATCCTGGAGAAAGGCAGGTTTCCAAGCAAACACAGTCTCATTCACTTCAGTCCAGTTCAGTCGCTCAGTCATGTCTGACTCTTTACGACCCCATGGACTGCAGCACGCCAGGCCTCCCTGTCCATCACCAACTCCTGGGGTTTACTCAAACTCATGTCCATTGGGTTAGTGATGCCATCCACCCACCTCGTCCTCTGTCATTCCCTTCTCCTCCTGCCTTCAGTCTTTCCCAGCTTCAGGGTCTTTTCCTATGAGTCATTTATTTGCATCTAGTGGCCAAAGTATTGGAGTTTCAGCTTCAACATCAGTCCTTCCAATGAATATTCAGGACTGATTTCCTTTAGGATGGACTGGCTGGATCTCCTTGCAGCCCAAGGGACTCTCAAGAGTCTTCTTCAGCACTACAGTTCAAGAGCATCAATTCTTCAGCACTCAGCTTTCGTTATAGTCCAACTCTCATATCCATATATGACTACTGGAAAAACCATAGCCTTGACTAGATGGACCTTAGTCAGCAAAGTAATGTCTCTGCTTTTGAATATGCTGTCTAGGTTGGTCATAACTTTTCTTCCAAGGAGTAAAGTGAATGAAGTCACTCAGTCATGTCTGACTCTTTGGGACCCCATGGACTGTAGCCTACCAGGCTCTGAGGANATGCTGTCTAGGTTGGTCATAACTTTTCTTCCAAGGAGTAAAGTGAATGAAGTCACTCAGTCATGTCTGACTCTTTGGGACCCCATGGACTGTAGCCTACCAGGCTCTGAGGAGCCTCTCAGTCCATGGAATTTTCCAGGCAAGAGTACTCGAGTGGGTTGCCATTTCCTTTTCCGGGGGATCTTCCCAACCCAGGGACTGAACCTGGGTCTTTCGCATTTGCAGGCAGATGCTTTACCGTCTGAGCCTCCAGGGACACCATCAGTGCAGCCCCTTACTCCAAGGAGTAAGCAGCGTTCACTTTGATGGCTGCAATCACTGTCCGCAGTGATTTTGGAGCCCCCAAAATAAAGCCAGCCACTGTTTTCCACTGTTTCTCCATCTATTTGCCATGAAGTGATGGGACCAGATGCCATGATCTTCAGTTCAGTTCATTCGCTCAGTCGTGTCCGACTCTTTATGACCCCATGCATCGCAGCACGCCAGGCCTGTTCATCACCATCTCTCAGAGTTCACTCAGACTCATGTCCATCGAGTCCATGATGCCATCCAGCCAT
Source organism: Raphicerus campestris (assembly GCA_006410735.1). Taxonomy (NCBI): domain Eukaryota; kingdom Metazoa; phylum Chordata; class Mammalia; order Artiodactyla; family Bovidae; genus Raphicerus; species Raphicerus campestris. The sequence continues at coordinate 32,820 of SJYW01047004.1, forward strand.
CTCATCCT
>SJYW01047005.1:3697-16253 GCA_006410735.1 Raphicerus campestris
ACCCCGTGGACTGTAGCCCACCAGGCTCCTCTGTCAGTGGGATTCTCCAGGTAAGAATACTGGAGTGGGTTGCCATTTCCTTCTCCAGGGGATCTTCCCAACCCAGGGATCGAACCTGGGTCTCCTTCATTGCAGCCAGACGCTTTATCCTCTGAGCTACCAGGGAAGCTTGCCCAGTGCGTATTCTTTGGATGAACTCTGTTGAATTTTCACACACTCAGCCTAGAATGGGAAAGGCAGTTCCCACTGGGTGGGTCACTAGGGATGTCTTCAGATTCCAGCATAGGGCTTCTGTGGTGGGTCAGATGGTAAAGAATCTACCTGCAATGCAGGAGACCCAGGTTTGATCCCTGGGTCAGAAAGATCCTCTGGAGAAGGGAATGGCTACCCACTCCAGTATTTTGCCTGGGAATCCCCATGGACAGAGGAGCCTGGTTGGCTACAGTCCATGGAGTCGCAAAGAGTTGGAGACGACTAAGTGACTGACGCTTTCGCTTTCTTCAGTGCATATTTATTGGACGGACTCTGCTGAGGTTTCACACACTCAGCCCAGAATGGAAAAGATAGTTATCACTGGGCTAGGTCACCAGGGATGTCTTCAGCCTCACAGGATGGGAAAGACTGCTGAGAAGTTACCTCATCTGCCTCTAGGCAAGCTCAGCAAAGCCCGACAAGAAAGATGAGCCTTGTTCTGCTTGCTAAGGAAGGAGAGCGAGTCCAAGGTGAATCTGTAATGCTCCTTGTCAAGAAATCCTCCTCACCATCCATCTTAAAGCCTGTCCGTTGGTCATTATTGTTACAGCAGCATTTTAGCTGCTGGGTTTTATTATTATGGGATTAACTGAGATTGCTGTGCATCCCCCAGAGGCTTTTTAAAGCCACTGTTTTAAAAATTGAAAGCACCGTCAGAGAGTAGAGCTAATAAAATGTGCTTGGTAGGGACATTCTATTTAGCAAAATTTCATACCTCCAGCCCCCAGGACTAGTGAAGATTAAATATTTCCCTATACTTCAGCATTAGGGGGAAAAAAAAAAAAAGCTAGCTGTGACTTTATCTTCCATGCTGGTTTGGACTCACCCTGTCATTGTGGAGGGGAGGTAGGGAAGGAAGGCTATACGGCCCCCTCTTCTTTCCCATTTTCTTTTGCCTCATTAATGGAGCCGTTTCTTGTAAAATGGCTTTTTTTTTTCAGCACCAACTCCCAAGCACTGGATCTTTACTGAGATATCTGAGTGTTTGTGGCTGGATTCATTTAGCGAATCTTTACACCATTAACTTAAACCATTGCTAAACTAAATCCAGTGAGTTTGTGATACAGGGGAAGTGGACCACCCAGAGGGGAATTCTGAAGGGTGGTCTGGTCCTGGGCTCCCAACTGGCAGGAAGCATGCCCACCTCCAGGTCCAGCTGTCATCCCACTACTCACCCCCTTTTCCTGAGCCCCAAAGACCCTTCCTACGAAACAAGTGTCTTCTCTGCCCCCAGGGGATTTGACATGGACCTACCAGCTAGAAAACACCTGACCGCTAACACTAGCCCTATCCCTGACCTTGTCTAATCCCATAAAACAGTCATGATATTCATGGTGCACTCTGGCGAAATGTCAGTCTAGACAGAACAGCATGAAAAACGTTGGCTCTGGTATCAGAAAGTCCAGGGTTCGAATCCCACTCAGAAAACATTAACTTTGTGACCCTGGGTAGGTTACTTACCCCTGAGCCTCTGCTTCCTCATCTGTAAAATGAGGATAAAAATAAGGACTTCAGTGGTCACCTCAAAGAGTGGGATGCGGGGAGGGAGGCCTCTGAGGGAGGGGATAGATATCTAAGCATAGCGGATTCACTTCGTCGTACAGCAGAAACTAATTCCTCATTGTAAAGCAACTATACCCCAATCAAAAAATAATGATGACCATGTGAGACTGCTGAGCTGATGGAAGGAGCCCTTTGTGTATACAGAGCACGGAATGTGGCACCTGATGTTCTGAGGGGCCCTGTGAACTACCCCCACCCTCGCTTCAGGTCCGAGTGCAGGCTTGCACATGGATGCCTCAGGCAATGCTGGGATTCCGAAAGGTGCGAGGTGATTGTTTCCGTTCCCTGGGAGGTTGCCAGTGACACCCTCTGTCTCAGGGCCTCGAACCAGGGGTCCCTCTGCCCAAGTGCTCTGCCCCTAAAACATAGAGTTTGTCTCTCCTCTTGGACTCCAATATCTGCTACTTCAAACAGCAATTTACTCCCTTCCTTTGCTTTATTTTGGGGTTTCCCTGGTGGCTCAGGCAGTAAAGAATCTGCCTGCAATTCGGGAGACCTGGGTTCAATCCCTGGGTTGGGGAAGTCCCCTGGAGGAGGGCATGGCAACCCACTCCAATATTCTTGCCTGGACAATGCTCCTGGACAGAGGAGCCTGGCAGGCTACAGTCCATGCCTCAAAGAGTTGGACATGACCGAATGATGAAGCACACACTGCTTTATTTTTCTCCATCACCTGTCTCCCCATCTCCCGCTCAGGACATTCTCTCTAAGTTCACATTCCAACCATAGGATCCCTCTGGGTTTTAATTCCCTAACTTGGAAGAGTATGCACATCTCTTACAACAGTATTTTCTTCAGCTGATGCCTGTATAGGAAAAATGTATACTTCCATCCCACTGGCTCAGCGTGACATCTTTAATAAGGTGATGCACAGTAGAATCTCGAGTTGCAGTCCAGACACAGTTGGTGGAGTGTTGGAAGCACGCGTAGGTGTCTTGAAAGGCTTTCCAGGCAACAGCAAAATGCTGTGCCTTGACGTTTCTCCACCTCTCCAGCCTCAAAATTCTTCACTTGACGAAAAACAGTTCATTTCAGGAAACTGCTTTGTGTTTTTTGAAGTAAAAATGAACTGTAAATCTTATCTGTGTCTTTATCTACAAATGGTTAATTGGTTGATAGTTGCCTTCTGTAATTGCCATGACTCACCTTAAAGGTCATGCTTGCGACATGGCGTGCAAACCACATGTATCACGGCACGCAAGTGACTGTCAGCAATCTTATTAGTTGGTTAGGAACCAAGAGGTGATGATGTAAAGCATTCATAAGTATGCAGTCTGTGGGTGTTAGCTGAGCTGCATTAGATGTTAGAAAATTGACTGGAGGTTTAGTTTAGTTGTTTTTTTTTTTGCCAAACCACTGGGCGTGTCAACTTCCCAGCCCATAGTTTGTACCTGTGCCCCCTGCCTTGGAAGCATGGAATCTTAACCATTGGAGCACCAGGGAAGTCCTGGAGTTTTTAAAATATAAACTATTATATTATCTCTTACTTCTTCAGGGTGTGGCAGATCCAGTGTCTCGATTTTAAGAAATAGAATACAGCAGAAGTGATGGGATGTCCCTTCCAAGATTAAGCTGTAAGAAACTGACTTCCTTCATTCCCTGATTCTGCTCCCTGACTTGCTCTGATGAAGCAAGCTCCTGAGTTGTGAGCTTGACCCACATGGCAAGGAACTGAGAGAGGCCCCCACCCAGCAGGATGTGAGGACTTGGGGCCTCCAGCCGACAGCCCACAGGGAACCAAAGCCCACCAACAGCAGCTTGCTCACTTCTGACTTCTTCTTCTACCAAGCCTTGAGATGACTACAACCCGGCTGACCTGGATCGTCCTCTTGTCAGACCCTGAATTAGAGGACCCAGCTGAACAGATCCACAGAATTGTGACATAACATGTTATTGCTGTAGGTTAGTAAGTTTTGGGGTAATTTGTTACACAGCGGCAATCAATCACTAATACACATTATTTCATTTACTCTTTACTACAGCTCACTGTGGGATTCCCTGATGGAAGAATGAATGGTAAAGAATACCCTGCCAATGCAGGAGACACAGGTTCAATCCCTGGGTGGGGAAGATCCCCTGGAGAAGGAAATGGCTGCTTGCACCAGTATTCTTGCCTGAAAAATTCCATGGACAGAGGTGATGGACTACTTCCATGGCGGACTATAGCCAATGGGGTTACAAAGATTTGGACAAGACAGTGATGAAACAGTAACGACAGCTCATTTTACAGCTCAGGACACAGAGGCTCGGAGAAATAAGGCAAATTGACAAAGGCCATCACTACCATTGCCACACTGGAAATCAGACCACAGATTGTCTGGGTCCTGCCCTCTTGTGCTTTCTTACAATCAGGTTCTTCCTCTGGAGGTCCACCATGGACCTGCCCGGAATCCAGTCTCTGGGGCAACTGTGCTTTCCCAGCAGCCATTGTCACAGATTTCTGATCATCCGTCTCACCGCAGTATGCAACGTAAAGCCACATGTGCGTCTCCAGAGAGGCTCCTTCAAACCCTGGATTCAGCTACTTCCCCTCAAACAGGCTGCAAAACTTCAGGGGATAAAATCTATTTTTACCTTCAGGAAGCCATCTGCCTCCCATCTAGTTCAGAAATGTGACCAGAGCTAGAAAATAATAAACAGATATCTGAGGACGGTGTGCAGTCAGGCAGTTCTCTCACATCTCTGTAATCTCTTCTTTTGTCAATGGGTCAGGACCAAGGATAAAGGAGGATTAAGGGATCAGTGTACTACTTATTATCAATACCTGCAATGTGGGCTAACCGAGCAGACCTGAATGTGGGCTGCATGCCTTTCAGAAAACAGTTAGACAAACTGAAGTAGAAGAGAGCTGACCGATCCCAAGTTCTCTGCCTTTTTTCCCTCTCCCGTAGTTTTCAGGGTGCCTATTCCTTAGGACATTGCTAAGGAGCCCCCCTACCAGGGAATGTACCCTACTCAGCACCCTCTAATCAGAGAACAGCAGTCATGTACGGATGCGAGAGCTGGACCATAAAGAAGGTTGAACACTGAAGAACTGATGTTTTCAAACTGTGGTGCTGGAGAAGACTCTTGAGAGTCCCTTGGATTGCAAGGAGATCAAACTAGTCAATCCTAAAGGAAATCTCTGAATATGCATTGGAAGGACTGATGCTGACGCTGAAGCTCCAATACTTTGGCCACTGAATGGGAGGGGCTGAATCACTGGAAAAGACCCTGATGCTGTGAAAGATTGAAGGCGGGAGGAGAAGGGAAAAACAGAGGATGAGATGGTTGGATGGCATCACTGACTCAATGGACTTGAGTTTGAGCAAACTCCGGGAGGTGATGAAGGACAGGGAAGCCTGAACAAGTGCCTGAACAAGTAATCAGAAGGCAAGCTCTTCAGGGATGACTTTGGGATGAAGTGGCTTCCATCTGTGCTCATTGGAGACTGTGTCCGCCGGCTGGTTCCTCATCCAAGAATAAAATATCGAGCCATGCTGCTTTTATTGTTTCTTCAGGGAGAATCTNCAAGCTCTTCAGGGATGACTTTGGGATGAAGTGGCTTCTATCTGTGCTCATTGGAGACTGTGTCCGCCGGCTGGTTCCTCATCCAAGAATAAAATATCGAGCCATGCTGCTTTTATTGTTTCTTCAGGGAGAATCTTCACTAACCAATGAAGTTAAGTAATTCAAGTCAACTGACTAGTATCAGTCATAATATAGACTCAAGAAGGATTTCTTCCCATAATAGTTGAAGTGTGGGCCGGAATCACCCAGAAAATACACTCCCTCTGTGTTTTGCTTGTGGGGGGGGGGGGGTGGGGGAGGGGCATGGNATGAAAGAGGAGAGTGAAAAAGTTGGCTTAAAGCTCAACATTCAGGAAACTAAGATCATGGCATCTGGTCCCATTGTTGTAGGAAGGAGGACCCCTTCCAGGGCCTGAAACTGGGCTCTTGTCTAACACTCATTTGTTGCAGGAAGGAGGACCCCTTCCAGGGCCCGAAACTAGGCTCTACACTTGGAAATGAATTGTCCAAGGAGACACATATGCTGACAAAGCAAGAGATTTTACTGGGAAAGGGCACCCGGGTGGAGAGCAGTACAGTAAGGGAACCCAGGAGAACTGCTCTGCTATGTGGCTTGCAATGTCGGGTTTTATGGTGATGAGATTAGTTTCCACGTGGAGTTCGTGGTGGCGTACGCATCACTCAGCCAAGATGGATGCTAGCGAGAGGGATTCTGGGAAGTGGATGGATATGCAGGGTCTCCTTTCAGCCTTTCCCGGACTCTTCCAGTTGGCTGTGGCTTTGGTGGCTTATTAGTTCTGTATTCCTTATCAGGATCTCCTGTCATAAAACAACTTATGCAAATAGTTACTATGGTGCCTGGCCAGGGTGGGTGGTTTCAATCTGTGCTTCCCCTAACACCATCACTTCATGGGAAATAGATGGGGAAACAGTGTCAGACTTTATCTTTTGTGGGGGGGGGGGCTCCAAAAATCACTGCAGATGGTGACTGCAGCCATGAAATTAAAAGACGATTGCTCCTTGGAAGGAAAGTTATGACCAACCTAGATAGCATATTCAAAAGCAGAGACATTACTTTGCCAACAAAGGTCCATCTAGTCAAGGCTATAGTTTTTCCTGTGGTCATGTATAGATGTGAGAGTTGGACTGTGAAGAAGGCTGAGTGCTGATGAATTGATGCGTTTGAACTGTGGTGTTGGAGAAGGCTCTTGAGAGTCCCTTGGACTGCAAGGAGATCCAACCAGTCCATTCTGAAGATCAGTCCTGGGTGTTCTTTGGAAGGACTGATGCTAAAACTGAAACTCCAGTACTTTGGCCACCTCATGTGAAGAGTTGACTCAATGGAAAAGACTCTGATGCTGGGAGGGATTGAGGGCAGGAGGAGAAAGGGACGACAGAGGATGAGATGGCTGGATGGCATCACTGACTCTATGGACATGAGTTTGAGTAAACTCTGGGAGTTGGTGATGGACAGCGAGGCCTGGCGTGTTGTGATTGATGGGGTCGAGGCGGACACGACTGAGCGACTGAACTGAACTGAACAGGGCATAGTACAATAGCTTTGTTTTAAAATCTTTATTTGGGATAATTTTAGATTTACAGAAAATTTGCAAAGGTAAAACAATTTCTGTGTATGCTTCACTCAGTTTCTTCTAATGATAACATCTTACATCACTGTGGTCCATTTGTCAAGGCTGAGAAATTAATATGGGTACAATACTATTAACTAGCTACATACTTTAATTGGATTGCACCAATTTTTTCACTAATGTCCTCTTTTTGGTATGTGTCCAATCCAGGATATGATACATGTAGAATTGCCCTGTCGATCATCATGTAAGTGCACATTTTAATGAACATCTTGAAATTTTATGTGCAAATTGAATTTCTGAAATACTTAATATCATAAATTATAAAGATAATAACATCTATATTATGTTTTATAATTATAGAGGCTATTTACATGTATTTTCCACTTCATCAGAGAAGGCAATGGCAACCCACTCCAGTACTCTTGCCTGGAAAATCCCATGGACGGAGGAGCCTGATAGGCTGCAGTCCATGGGGTCACTAGGGAGTCGGATACGACTGAGCGACTTCACTTTCACTTTTCACTTTCATACATTGGAGCAGGAAATGGCAACCCACTCCAGTGTTCTTGCCTGGAGAATCCCAGGGACGGGGGAGCCTGTTGGGCTGCCGTCTATGGGGTCGCACAGAGTCAGACATGACTGAAGCGACTTAGCAGTAGCAGCAGTAGCAGTCCACTTGATACTCCTAAATTATTGACTATTAGCTCGGAAACGATACTAAGCAGTCACCTAAATATACAACACCATTGCTTTACAGAGGATGACTCAAAAAGATGAAGAGCTTAAGTGTTTTGGATAAATTCACATCCCTATAGATACAGAGCCATGACTAGTTTCATCCCTTGTTGTGTATTTCTCTAATATATTATACCCAGATGCCCCAAATTGAAACATCTGTTCCGTGACTGTCATAAAGACTAGGAAGTACTGAGTCCTGAGGTCAGGTCTTCATGAACATGGTTGGAAAGCAGCCAACCTCCTGAGTTTTGGAGCAGACTTCATTCTCCAAAGCTGCTGCAGTAACATTTGAACTGTCTTCAAGCTGGCCATTTGAAAGAACGCGAGGGAATTCTTTTGTGAAGGAAATAAACCTTTCCAAAATGTAAATAATTATCCTCTTAAGTGGTCTATGGATTGGGATATATGCATATAGCATTTTCCTGAAATATATATATTTTTAGTTGCCCATACAATAGTACAAAAACAAATCACTGTAGGTTAACAATTGAAATAAAAATTTCCAAGACACTTTATTATTTCATTTATCGACTTATGCATCAGTGACTAGAGATCAGTTCAGTTGCTCAGTCATGTCTGACTCTTTGCAACCCCACAGACTACAGCACACTAGGCTTTCCTGTCCAACACCAACTCCAGGAGCTTACTCAAACTCGTCCATCAAGTCGGTGATACTCTCCGACCATCTCATCCTCTGCCATCCCCTTCTCCTCCTGCCTTCAGTCTTTTCCAGCATCAGGGTCTTTTCCAGTGAATCAGCTCTTCCCATCAGGTGGCCAAAGTATTGGAGTTTCAGCTTCAGCATCAGTCCTTCCAATGGATATTCAGGACTGATTTCTATAAGGATTGTCTGATTGGATCTCATTACAGTCCAAGGGACTCTCGAGAGTCTTCTCCAACGCCACAGTTCAAAAGCATCAATTCTTCCGTGCTCAGCTTTCTTTATAGACCACTTCTCACATCCTTACATGACTACTGGAAAAACTATAGCTTTGACTAGACAGACCTTTGTTGGCAAAGTAATATCTCTGCTTTTTAATATGCTGTCTAAGTTGTTTATAGTGTTTCTTCTAAGGAGCAAACGTCTTTTAATTTTATGGCTGCAGTCACCATGTGCAGTGATTTTGGAGCTCCCCAAAATAAAGTCTGTCACTGTTTCTATTTGCCATGAAGTGATGGGACCAAATGCCATAATCTTAATTTTCTGATGTTGAATTTCAACCAGCTTTTTCAGTGACTAGAGATAAAATATAATAAATCATGCTCCTAAGTTTAACCTTCTTCTAATATTGGAGGAAAACAGATAAAAAATCTGAAAATCCCTAAGTGGGACTTTGTATTTTTGTGTCTTTCTAGGCAATATGCTGTAAATGAATTAGAATATGCCCTAATTCATGACAAAGACACTTCAATCCCTTTATAAGGGAGGCTGTTCAGCACCCTATTCCAGAGATCCAAAGGCAGCCACAGTCACTATTCACCATAGATGCAAACTACTAAATTTCACCTCTTTATCTTACTGAAACAATATTCAGATCATCTCCCTTCCCATGGATGGCTTGTTTTCTAGTCTTTAGTTTGACAGCCAGCACCTCTAGCTGGTCTGTATAGCCAAAGCTATGGTTTTTTCCAGTAGCTTTTGTACAGATGGGTGATGTTGCTCAGAAGACTGAGCACTAATGCTTTCGAATTGAGGTTCTGGGGAAGACTCTTGAGAGTCCCTGGACTGCAATGAGATCAAACCAGTCACTCATAAAGGAAATCAACCCAGAGCTTTCATTGGTAGGACTGATGCTTAAGCTGAAGCTCCAATACTGTGGCAGACTCTTTAGAAAAGGCCCTGATGCTCGAAAAGATTGAGGGCAGGAGGGGAAAAGTGTGGCAGAGGATGAGGTGGTTAGATAGCATCACCAGCTCAATGAACCTGAATTTCACAAAGGTCGGGAGATAGTGAAGGACAGAGGAGGCTGCCATGTTGCAGTCTATGAGGTTGTAAAGAGTCTGACAGACATAGTGACTGAGCAACAACAACAAAACCTGTAGCCTGGGGGCATCAACCTTCAGCACACAGCAGGATCTCCTGGCCTGCAGGTTAAAGCGGATTGCAGCGTTTCTGCTACGCTATGCTTTGTTGGGGGGCTGAGCGTTCTCATTTCTAAAAAGTTCCCTAGTGATATCTGTCCTGCTAGACCTAAGCCCTTGTTTTGAAAGTGCCTTGCATTTCTCTCAGTCACTTCCTCTAACTCATTCTGTGGGCTACCTCTGAACCTTTTTTCAGTACAGCTTTCCTTATTGAATTCTGGGCTGTACTTATCTTTGCATTAGTCTTTTGTTTCTATTGCTTGGTTTATTTGCAGTCCCATTCCTCTTGGGTCTGATGTCATTTTGTACTCTGGATCCTACCTTTCCTTAGACATGCCTTATGTTTACCATTGGAAAGGTCACAGGGTTGGTTAACTCATAACAAGCACTAGAACAAAAAATGTTTGTAATTGGGCTTTTTTAAAAAAGCAAAGGTAACTGGAATATATATGGACAGAGGGAGTAGGTATGGAAACAGAAGAAGTTGGTTGGAAGTCTGTCATATAGATATGCATGGCATCATAAAATTTGACGGAAGTGTTGATGGAGAATAGAATCCTGTTGAAATATGTTTAAAGCTTATTGCATATTGGTTGCTTGTTATCAGGGTTTCAACACAAATGTAAATAGTTCCATTAGCTCATATAAAAGCACAATCATAATGCTATATAGTAGATGAAGACTTTAGTAAACAGCTAAGAAAAACTAAGTGGGGTAAATGAACTCTGTTCCTATAATCAACTATCTGAAATAGAAACTGGCGTTACAGACAGTCAGCAGAAATCCAAGAAAGCCTGAACCTACACTTTGGTCAGCTAGCTTCTGAACCCTGTCCAACACTAGCTCATTGATTTTCTTTTCAGTGGTGTAGTGCCTAGGGGCATAGGTATTTGCAACATCTTTGCCCATGGTGTCATTCTAGAGAGAACTTCATCACTTACAATCCGTTGTAGGTCTAGAAACATTCGTGTGGGGACATACTTAGCAACACTAATCTCACTGAAGAAGGTATTGAAGTAGTCATCTCTCACAGTCCTCTTTTCACTGGACTTTGGGTGGGAGGCTGGATTTTATATTCCAGCAAGTAGAGCTCCCAGCAGCTCTTTCTAATCTGTACAAATAACCCTCACCAGTGCAGTTAGGGATGCTTTAATGCTAGGTGATTTAATGCTTTAATGATAGAGATAGGAAGCAAAGGTGTGGAAATACATACTGAGTCTAGGTTGTCATCTCCAATAAGGAAGAGAGATATCTATCTTTAATAATTAGTGGAATTTGACGGTTTTAGGATAAACATACTCTAAGGATTCTTTATTACCGATTAAGATAATATTAAATAGCAACAACAACAATGACAAATTACTCCCATGAATCCTCATCCCTCTGTTGGTAAGATTTCATATTTAGTTCCAAATGTTGGGCAATTCTGGATGAAGGGGATAAGCAAGAAATAGATTTGCCTACCACCAAGCTCCCTTTGATAGTGGAGGACAGAGGAGCCTGGCATGAGTGTAGGACAGGACTTAGCAACTGAACAACAGGTTCACCTTGGCTGTATCCGAAAGCTATCCATGGTCATTCCACCACCACCTCATCTGAAAAGGAATGTGACAGAGGGGAAATAAAAGTGAAAAGAGGTGGTCTTAGCTCATTACAATTATGTCTTATTTTTGTGATTCTATAAAAGCATATAACCATAGGAAGACTTCTTTTCCAGGGCTCATGAGGGGGATGAATGAGGAGATTTGAAGTAAAGTTTCCTTAGTTTCCTAGGAAATCCACTTCAGGTTGCCACATTTTAAAATTATTAATTTACTTGAAATTATTCTCTTGATCTGAAATGATTGTTAGAATTTTTAAAACTCATGTGAATTTCTTACTCAATGGACTAGTTATGAGAGAAAGTCAATAATTAGGTAGAGGCTACCTTCTATGCATCAGATGAAGATTCCAGCCACTAGAGTTTAGATATTTGGATTTTGTTTTTTTTTTTCCCTATTTCATTTTTTAGTGTTTATTTTGTTTGTTTTTATTTTAATTGGAGACTAATTATAATATTGACTTTCTCTCATAACNATTCCAGCCACTAGAGTTTAGATATTTGGATTTTGGTTTTTTTTTCCCTATTTCATTTTTTAGTGTTTATTTTGTTTGTTTTTATTTTAATTGGAGACTAATTACAATATTGTAGTGGTTTTTGCCATACATTGACATGAATCAGCCATGGGTGTACATGTGTTCCCCATCCTGAACCCCCCCCTTCCACTTTCCTCAGGGTCATCCCAGGGCACCAATCTTGAGCACCCTGTCTCATGCATTGATCCTGAACTGGCAATCTAGTTCACATATGATAATATACATGTTTCAGTGCTATCTTCTCAAACCATTCCACCCTCACCTTCTCCCACAGAGTCCAAAAGTCTGTTCTTTACATCTGTGTTTCTTTTGCTATCTCTCATATAGGGTCATTGTTACTATCTTTCTAAATTCCATATATGTGCGTTAGTCTACTGTATTGGTGTTTTTCTTTCTGACTTACTTCTCTGTATAATAGGCTCCAGTTTTATTCACCTCATTAGAACTGATTCAAATGCATTCTTTTTAATAGCTGAGTAATATTCCATTATGTATATGTACCATAGCTTTCTTATCCATTTGTCTGCTTATGGACATCTAGGTTGCTTCCATGTCCTGGCTATTATAAACAGTGCTGTGATGAAAATTGGGGTACACGTATCTTCAGTTCTGGTTTCCTCAGTTTGTATGCCCAGCAGTGGGATTGATTGCTGGGTTGTATCGAAGTTCTATTTCCAGTTTTT
>SJYW01047007.1:0-22228 GCA_006410735.1 Raphicerus campestris
TTCAAAATACAAAGTCTTTCCTCTATCCTATAAGATTATTCCATCTGCTCTCTTCAACCTCCTCTCTGTCAGAATCTACCTCCCACCACCATATCACTTGGCTTACTACTTCAGTGCCCTCAGCCTCTGTGACAGACTATCTGTGTGAAATGAATTTTCCTCTCTTTCCTCCCTTCTTTCAATTATTCTTCCTTTAAATATCATCATCTCATGAGAAGATCTCCGCCTGACTTTCTAATATATAGTCCTCTATCTCGAGTGTTTGAGTGTCTCCTGTGGAGGCATGGGTCAGCAATGGCCTGCCATGGGGACAGAGTCTCTTGTTGCAGCAGACCTGAGTCACACAGCATTATCCACCATAGAGGCACTGAGCAAATGACCNAGTGTCTCCTGTGGAGGCATGGGTCAGCAATGGCCTGCCATGGGGACAGAGTCTCTTGTTGCAGCAGACCTGAGTCACACAGCATTATCCACCATAGAGGCACTGAGCAAATGACCCACAAACTGCAGAATGATTATGCCAAAGAAATTCTTGCACTGTTAAGAAAGTCCTAGTACCCAGAACAGATTTCCCAACCTGGGGATCCTGCAAAGGGACTGAGAATCCCAAGGGAATTTGATGTTGGAGGCCAGTGGGATTCGAATACAGAATTTCCACAGGACTTGGGGAACAGACTCATGGAGGGCACAAACAAAACCCTGTGCACACCAGGAGCCAAGAGAAAGGAGCAGTGTCCCCAGACTGAGTCAGACTTGCCTGTGAATGTCCAGGAGTCTCATTTGGAGGCTTGGGTCAACAGTTTGGCCTCAGGCCAAACAACAGGGACAAAACACAGCCTAGCATCAAGTTGAAAATTGGATTAAATATTTACTGATCATGGCCCTGCCCATCAGAACAAGACCCAGTTTTCCCCACAGTCAGTCTCTCCCATCAGGAAGCTTCCATAAGCCTCTTATCTTTATTCATCAGAGAGCAGACAGAATGAAAACCATAATCACAGAAAACTAACCAAACTGATCACATGAACCAAGCCTTGTCTAACGCAATGAAACTATGTAGGGCCACCCCAAACGGACGCATCATGGTGGAGAGTTCTGACAAAACATAGTCCACTGGAGAAAAGAATGGTAAACCACTTCAGTATTCTTGCCTTGAGAACCCCATGAACAGTATGAAAAGGCAAAAAGATACGACAGTGAAAGATGAGCTCCCCAGGTCAGTAGGTGGCCAATATGCTACTGGAGAAGAGTGGAGAAATAACTCCAGAAACTAAAATGGAGATGGAGAACAGATGGAGCCAAAACAAATATAATGCCCAGTTGTGGATGTGAGTGATGATGAAAGTAAAGTCTGATGCTGTAAAGAGCAATATTGCATAGGAACCTGGAATGTTAGGTGCATGAATCAAGGTAAATTGGAAGTGGCCAACCAGGAGATGGCAAGAGTGAATATTGACATTTTAGGAATCAGTGAACTAAAATGGACCAGAATGGGCAAATTTAATTCAGATGAACATTATATCTGCCACTGTGAGCAAGAATCCCTTAGAAAAAATGGGGTAGCCATCACAGTCAACAAGAGAGTCTGAAATGCAGTACTTGGATGCAATCTCAAAAATGACACAGAATTATCTCTGGTCATTTCCAAGGCAAAACATTCTATATCACAGTAATCCAAGTTTATGACCCAACCACTAATGCCGAAGACACTGAAGTTGAATGGTTCTATGATGACCTACAAGGCTTTTTAGAACTAACACCCAGAAAAGATGTCCTTTTCATGAAANACTGTGAGCAAGAATCCCTTAGAAAAAATGGGATAGCCATCACAGTCAACAAGAGAGTCTGAAATGCAGTACTTGGATGCAATCTCAAAAATGACACAGAATGATCTCTGGTCATTTCCAAGGCAAAACATTCTATATCACAGTAATCCAAGTTTATGACCCAACCACTAATGCTGAAGACACTGAAGTTGAATGGTTCTATGATGACCTACAAGGCTTTTTAGAACGAACACCCAGAAAAGATGTCCTTTTCATGATAGGGGACTGAAACACAAAATTAGGAGGTCAAGAGATTACTGGTGTAATGGGAAAGTTTGGCCTTGAAAGATGAAATGAAGCAGAGCAAAGGCTAACAGTTTTGCCAAGAGAATGCACTGGTCATAGCAAACACCCTCTTCTAACTACACAAGAGATAACTCTACAGGTGGACCGCACCAGATGGTCAATATCAAAGTCAGATTGATTATATTCCTTGCAGTTGAAGAAGGAGAAGCTCTATACAGTCAGCAAACACAAGACTGGGAGCTGACTGTGGCTCTGATCATGAACTCCTTACTGCAAAATTCAGATTTAAATTGAAGAAAGTAGGGGAAACCACCAGACCATCCAAGTATGACATAAGTCAAGTCCCACATGATTATACAATGGAAGTGACAAATAGATTCAAGGGATCAAATCTGAGGAGGTAAGGTGCCTGAAGAATTATAGAAAGAGGTTTGTGGAATTGTACAGAAGGCAGTGATCAAGCCCATCTCCAAGAAAAAGAAATGCAAAAAGGCAACATGGTTGTCTGAGGAGGCCTTACAAATAGCTGAGAAAGGAAGAGAAGTTAAAGGCAAAGGAGAAAAGGAAAGATATACACATTTGAATGCAGAGCTTCAAAGAATAGTGAGGAGAGATAAGAAGGCCTTCCCCAGTGATCAATGCAAAGAAACAGGGGGAAACAATAGAATGGAAAAAACTAGAGATCTCTTCAAGAAAATTAGAGATACCAAGGGGACATTTCATGCAAAGATGGGCACAATAAAGGACAGAGATGATATGGACCTAACAGAAGCAGAAGATATTAAGAAGAGGTGGCAAGAATACACAAAATGATTCAAAACTATACAAAAATGATCTTCATGACCCAGATAACCAAAATGGTGTGATTACTCACCTAGAGCCAGAAATCCTGGAGTGCAAGGTCAAGTGGGCCTAAGGAAGCATCACTACAAACAAAGCTAGAGAGGTGATGAAATTCCAGCTGAGCTATTTCAAATCCTGAAAATGATGCTGTGAAAGTGCTGCACACAATATGCCAGCAAATTTGGAAAACTCAGCAGGGGCCAGAGGACTGGAAAAGGTCAGTTTTCATTCCAATACCAAAGAAAGACAATGCCAAAAACGTTCAGACTACCACACAATTACACTCATCTCACATGCTAGCAAAGTAATGCTCAAAATTCTCCAAGCGAGGCTTTAATAGTATGTGAACTGAGAACTTTCAGATGTTCAAGCTGGTTTTAGAAAAGGCAGAGGAGCAAGAGGTCAAATTGCCAACATCCATTGGATCATAGAAAAAACAAGAGAGTTACAGAAAAGCATCTGCTTCTGCTTTATTGACTATGCCAAAGCCTTTGATTGTGTGGATCACAACAAACTGTGGAAAATTCTTAAAGAGATGGGGATACTAGAGCACCTGACCTACCTCCTGGGAAATCTGTATGCAGATCAAGAAATAACAGTTAGAACTGGACATGGAAGAGCAGACTGGTTCCAAACTGGGAAAGGACATTGTCAAGGTTGTATATTGTCACTCTGTTTATTTAGCTTATATGCAGAGTACATCTTGAGAAATACAGGGCTGGATGAAGTACAAGCTGGAATCAAAATTGCTGGGAGAAACGTTAATAATCTCAGATATTCAGATGACGCCACCCTTATGGCAGAAAGTGAAGAAGAACTAAAGAGCCTCTTGATGAAGATGAAAGAGGAGAGTGAAAAATCTGGCTTAAAAGTCAACATTCAAAAAACTAAGATCATGGCATCCAGTCCCATCACTTCATGGCAAATAGATGGGGAAATACTGGAAAGAGTGACAGACTTTTATTTTCTCTGGCTCCAAAATCATTGCAGATGGTGATTGCAGCCATGAAATTAAGACACTTGATCCTTGGAAGAAAAGCTATGACCAAGCTAGATAGCATATTAAAAAGCAGAGACATTACTTTGCCAACAAAGGTCCAGCTAGTCAAAACTATGGGTTTTCCAGTAGTCATGTATGGATGTGAGAGTTGGGCCATAAAGAAATCTGAGTAGCAAAGAACTGATACTTTTGAACTGTGGTGTTGGAGAAGACTCTTGAGTCCCTTGGACTGCAAGGAGATCCAACCGGTCAATCCTAAAGGAAATCAGTTATGAATATTCATTGGAAGGACTGATGCTGTGTCTGAAACTCCAACACTTTTCTACCTAATGCGAAGAACTGACTCATCAGAGAAGACCCTGATGCTGGGAAAGATTCAAGGTGGCAGGAGAAGAGGATGACAGAGGATGAAGTGGTTTGATGGCATCACCAACTTGATGGACATGAGTTTGATCAAGCTCCAGAAGCTGGTGATGGACAGGGAAGCCTGGTGGGCTTCAGTCCATGTGGTTGCAGAGAGTCGGACACGACTGAATTTTCCTTGTCTTATTTTTTCTCTGTCATGTTATCAACATATTTAATATTTTACTTAGTGATCCCATTTATTATCTGTCTCCCACAAGTACATATATTATATTTTTTCTGTTTTATTGACCATTATATTCCCTTCATTTTAGAATACTATCAAATTGCAAATATTTAATAAGCACTGCAAATAAAATAAATGATGTTCAGTTTGGATTTATCTTCTTTCAAGCTTTCTTGTTCTTACCAAGCAGTATATTTCGGGTCTTGGAGGAAGAGAATTTCAGGTCTTAGGCAGAAACTGACTAAAAGACCTGCTAATGCTTGGTTTGGGGCTAGAGTCTTCTCTCTCTGAGCCTCAGGCTACTCAATGAAATTTAAAGGAACAGTGAGGTTAAATCAGTAAAATGATTAACAGAATTATATTGTAATTCTAAATTCAAATCTGAATGCAGTGTTTGAATCGACTGATCAGGTCTGCTCTGGAAAGCATGGCTTTGGAGTTGTCATAAGTGCTAGGTGATGTCCAGAGTCAAATACAGGCATACCTCATGTTATTGTGCTTCACAGATACTGTGTAGTTTAAAAATTGAAGGTTTGTGACAACTGTATGTGGAGTAAGTCTATTGGCTCTGTTTTTCCAACAGCAGTTGCTCATTTTATATCTTCTGAGTCATATTTTTGTAATTCTTGCAATATTTCAAACTTTTTCATTATTAATATATTTGATATGGTGATCTGTGATCAATGATCTTTGATGTTACTATTGGAATTGTCTGGAGGTAATTGTTTTATTATGATATTCTTTACTGCAGTAGTCTGAAACTAAACCTGGCATATCTCCAAGGTGAGCCTGTAATCTGTCTCTATAAAGATAAAGTCATACCATGTTGGTTTATTGGCTTGTTTTTCCTTTAATTGCATAAAGATCAGTTTTGAAGCCAGTTAAAGAAAAATACAACTTATATAACTTCTTTTGGTTTCAAAGCTGAAAAACTAATTTAAAAATCATGAAAGATTCTTTACTATGTTTAATACTGTTTTTTCAATCACTTGTATTTGGTTTTATAATTTTATTTTCTGTTTTTGCCCTGCTATTTCAAGTTTCTTAGAGAACTGTATGAATTGGAGGTCACCTTTAAATCAGCTTTTCTATATCCTCAATTATTACAAGTGAGAGAGGTAAAACCCACTTTTTTACCCAAATTCGGGTAAAAACTTGCCCAAAGACACAGAAAGCTATCAGAGACTAGGAACAAATCTGAGAGGCGGAAGAAAACTAACACTGCCTGCCACATGAGTTTGGGAACATAGTTTATCACTAAGGAAATCCAGGCTTGGCCGAAGTGATATGATATAGTCACAAGGTCTCTTAACTGGAAAGGACTTCCTACCTGCAAGTCAGTTCTTTCCCTTATTCTGTTCTTAGTCTTCCCTCTCTTTACTAATGAAGGGTTACAATCCTGAACTTTGGTCTCCCACTGAGAGGTACCTTGTTGCTTAATAGGGTCTCCTGGTCGCAGAGTAAGAACTAAATGGTGCTTTGTGAAGATTCCTCATGATTTAAATTGACCTGAGCTTGTGAGACCACATTTGAATTTATAACCTAACAAAGTGCCACCATCTATTTTGACAGAACACAACTCATGCATGATCCACCCTCTCCAGTCACAATGTGTACAAAATAATCATTCTTCTAAGGCTTTTTATATTTCCTGAGAGGAGTTTTCTTCCTCTTGCTTTTTCCTGAATGAGGAAGTGCTTATAATCTCACCTCTTAAATTATATTTTAAGGCCTCACAAACCATAGTAAAGGGACAGAGTCAGCACTAATTTCATAACTATCTCTAAGGGAATTAATTACAATTTGACTTATTTTCTTTTAGAAAGAAGTTGTAAGGGAATCCTGTACATTTTGAAAAAGGAATAAATTCTTTCTCAAAAGGAGTGAGAACTGTAGTAAAATGTTAAAATAGCACAAATTAAAGTTGACTGGAATCTCCTGTAAAATCAGACTGAGGCAAAGGGTAGTAAATATCACTCTGAAGAAAAATCAGTCTTTCCAGCAATAAAGCTGATTAATATATTACATTTAAAGATATATTGTGAAAGACAATCTGAGCCAAAATACACAGAAATTGTACATGTCAAGCAATAGGATTTTGAGTCAAATTTAATATGTTTTCTCAAAATTAACACTCAGAAGGGAAAAGATACTGATTTTTTTCTGAAAGGCTTATACATACTGGAAAAATAGTTCAAGCAAAATGTTACCTTAACAAAAGTAGGCTCACTTTACCTGTCATCATATGAAATGGAAATATAATTTTTTTAAATTTTTTATTGCAGTAAAAGTCATGTGATATAAAACATACTATTTTACCATATTTCACTGTCCAATTCAGTGACAGTAAGTACATTCACATTGCTGTGCAACTTACCATCATTCATCTCCCAGCTTTTCACCTCCCTAACCTGAAACTCTATGCCCTTTAAACACACACTCCCCATTTTCCTCCCCACCTCCCCAGCCCCTGACCTCAGGTCTCTATCAAGGCCTGTGTACTTTCTGGCTCTATGAATTTCACTGTTCTACGTACCTTGTATAAATGCAATCAAACAGCATTTGTCTGTACTTACTGTATATTGGACTGTATTTTAAGGTTAATATATGTCCTACAAACAGATTAGGACATTTAATTTTTCCTTTTTTCTCCATGTGTTATTCTGTAAAGTGAAAAATGAAAGTGAAGTTACTCAGTCGTGTCCGACTCTTCGTGACCCCGTGGACTGTAGCCCACCAGGCTTCTCTGTCCATGGGATTCTCTAGGCAAGAATACTGGAGTGGGTTACCATTTCCTTTTCCAGGGGATCTTCCCGACCCAGGGATCGAACCTGGGTCTTCCACATCGGAGTCAGACGCTTTAACCTCTGAACCACCAGGAAAGCCCCAAGTTATCCTGTAAGTTCTCATTAATTACCTATTTTATACATAGAAATGTTATATGTCAATCTCAGTATCCCAATTCATCCCACTCTCTGCCCTTTTTCTCTCTTGGTGCTCAAATATTTGTTCTCTATGTCTACTTTGCAAATAGATTCACCTGTACCATTTTTCAACATCACTGATTATTATAGACATACAAATTAAACTAGTTATTTTATTAATATTTTAAATTGAACATATAAATAAGTTCATATAAATATAGCTTACCAGGCTCCTCTGTCCATGGGATTTTCCAGGCAAGAGTACTGGAGTGGGGTGCCATTGCCTTCTCCATATATAAGTATATAAAGCGTCATTTCTAAACTTTCCACATGAAGCTTCTCTGTATCATAATTTTCTTTCAATCAATTAAAATGTTATTTCTTGTTTTAATATCTATAAAACAAGGTATATATAATGGAAAGACTTGTTACATAAATTCTATTCGTATATTTCACGGTGTTCTCCTTGCCACAGTTAAAAATAATACATGATAGAAATCATTTTAAATAGTGGAAAGTGCACCAAAGAAATTAGAGAAGGATGCACTTGGCTTAGACTAAACCTTGACAGTAACTTACTTTGTCATTTTGTCAGGTTGCATGTGTATGGTCTGTGATTCTCTCATACAGGTACACTGTTAGAAGTGAAATGCCAGTGTGTCATTTTATGCTAAACCAAACATGATCCAGATAATATTTTAACAACTTTAACAGAGTTTTTTTTTTAAATGTTTCTTGTGTTCTACAAACTTGTACATAGTCTAGCTCATTGGAGGCTATGACTAGTACTTAAAATGTTACCAGTCAGGCTTAAAATATAAGATTTGATGCAGATTATCAATGTTGTCATACTCCCTCAAGAGAAAAAAATAAAAATCTCTAATTTCCTTCAAAATTAATACAGGAAGAGAAAGAGATATCCCAGAGAATCTTTCAACACTTGGTAGACTAAAATACAAAACACAAGTTATGTAACCTTCAGCAAGTTCTTTGGCTAAGTTTATAACATTTGGAAACCTCTAATTTGCATGTGCTTTCTTTGGATTTTTAAGTCTGTCCAATTTTGTCTGGTTTTAGAACATCATCACTGTAGGTCAAACAACTCTTGAAATTTTGGCAAGTTTCACCAATCCACTCTGATGAGTTGAAGCTACACTTTCTCACCTATCTTCAGTTTTCAAACAAAATACATTAGTGAAAATCATAGGAATTTATAATGAGTGAATTAAAAATCTTTTTCTGTTTCATTTGATACTAGATTTAAAAATATGTGCTGAGGTTAGCTGTGAGTATTGGTTGGCATCCACAAAAATATTTTGTACCCTTAAGTAGGGAAAGTCTCTGACTATGGTATGATAGAACCTTCAACAAAATTTATTTTGGCAACATTATTACCTTTTAAGTGTTTATTACTGTTATATTTAATTTATGTCTTTGTGTCCTGTGATGACTTAAATAAACATACATATTTTATGTCCTTTGAGATTATCAGATATTGTCACTAAATAGATATTTACTACTAATTAGCTTATTAATAAAAAATAAGTTCTTTTTGTAAACTCTGTTGGATAAATTGCTGAAAGTAAGAAGCTGTTTTCCTCTAAAATAAAATAAAACTACATTAATTTGTATTTAGACATGCAGAAAGAAAATTTGGGTATTTCATTCAATATTAAACCTGTTTTCTTGTGCTACTCATTTTATTGACAATAATTGAATATTGAAAGAAGTGAAAACTTAGACTCTTTATTCAAAATTTCAAGTATAAGTAAAAAGTCCATTATAAATTTTTGTAGATTCAATCATATTAAATTATCCAGCTAACCATATGCCTTTTTTAATAGCTAAAAGTATTGCTAAGGATAGATATAAGAATATTTTTTCCAGACTTGTGCACTGTTACTTTGAAATCTAAAAATACTTTGGATGTGTTTTCGAAAATATTCACAGGATCTTATAGCACTTGGTGTCTACTTTAGTGCACTTATACAAAGTAAGTCTAATTTATACAAAAGTACCTCTGGCTTGGGAGTGACAACATAATAATTCATAAATGTGTTCCACATATACTTTTAAAATAAGGACAGATCATCTCAATAAATTCTATGCATTTCTATTATTATTTTTCTCATCCAGGTGCTTTAGTGGGGCTTCCTATTTATTTGTGAGACTGCAGTGAACTGTAAGTCTACCCCAGAGTCCTTGGATAGTTTGCCATACTCTAGATTCCTATGATTCTGTCTCTCCCAACAAAACTAACTTGTTCAGGGTAACCTTCCCTTAAGTACACATTCTGCTGAACTCGTTAGAGGTGACATGTTACACTCATAAAAAATGTACACATTTTTACAGATTTCTAAAATTAAAGCCCCATTTAGAAGTGGGCATAAGTTGCAAACTTTTTTTTCATATTGATTGGAAAGAGTTTTGAGCAGATAAGCTGGTTCATTATTTTAGAATCATATTTTATTATGTAGCTGCTGCTGCTGCTGCTGCTGCTAAGTCGTGTCAGTCGTGTCCGACTCTGTGCGACCCCACAGACGGCAGCCCACCAGGCTCCCCTGTCCCTGGGATTCTCCAGAAAAGATCACTGGAGTGGGTTGCCATTTCCTTTTCCAATGCATGAAAGTGAAAAGTGAAAGTGAAGTTGCTCAGTCGTGTCTGACTGACTCTTAGCGACCCTATGGACTGTAGCCTACCAGGCTCCTCCATCCATGGGATTCTCAGGGAAGAGTACTGGAGTGGGTTACCATTGCCTTCTCCGTATTATGTACCTACTTGCCATTTAATATGCATTGATCTACTCTGGAGAGAACTGTCATAAACACAGTACAGAGGTTAAGATGGTTTTCCAGGATGACTTAGCTCAACTAATAGATGTCTGAACAACAGGAGACACCCATCACATGAACTTTGGACTTGGGCCCATGTTTATACAAGGGGTCCTCTGTTTCAGAGAGGAAAAGAATGATGCATATACGGCTGGTACTCTAAAGAAACATTGGCCTGTCTGGCCTGCCATTTAGTGAGGTATACTGTTGAATCAGCGAGGAGACTTCCAGCTATGGACTGGTCTATTCTGATGTAAACAGTAAATCAACTTTTGGCCAGGCAGTGCCTAAGCAACACAAAGTTACTGGATGCCATCTCCTCCATAGAATTCAACATGTACACAGTGAAAGAGACAGGTGCTACTAATTTCTATCTTTTAGAAAGTTTGAGAGATAAGGATACTTTCTTTTTAAAAGAAAAACTGAACTTGAGAAAGAGTGGGACATTAGGAACCAAAAGTAGCCATGCAACATAGTACTGACTTAGCAGAGAACTCACGTTCTATTTTAGGTTCCACTGAGATGATCCCAATGTACCTGTGAATAGTCAGCATGCTAATTTCTTGTTAATNGACCCCATAGACGGCAGCCCACCAGGCTCCCCTGTCCCTGGGATTCTCCAGACAAGATCACTGGAGTGGGTTGCCATTTCCTTTTCCAATGCATGAAAGTGAAAAGTGAAAGTGAAGTTGCTCAGTCGTGTCTGACTGACTCTTAGCGACCCTATGGACTGTAGCCTACCAGGCTCCTCCATCCATGGGATTCTCAGGGAAGAGTACTGGAGTGGGTTACCATTGCCTTCTCCGTATTATGTACCTACTTGCCATTTAATATGCATTGATCTACTCTGGAGAGAACTGTCATAAACACAGTACAGAGGTTAAGATGGTTTTCCAGGATGACTTAGCTCAACTAATAGATGTCTGAACAACAGGAGACACCCATCACATGAACTTTGGACTTGGGCCCATGTTTATACAAGGGGTCCTCTGTTTCAGAGAGGAAAAGAATGATGCATATACGGCTGGTACTCTAAAGAAACATTGGCCTGTCTGGCCTGCCATTTAGTGAGGTATACTGTTGAATCAGCGAGGAGACTTCCAGCTATGGACTGGTCTATTCTGATGTAAACAGTAAATCAACTTTTGGCCAGGCAGTGCCTAAGCAACACAAAGTTACTGGATGCCATCTCCTCCATAGAATTCAACATGTACACAGTGAAAGAGACAGGTGCTACTAATTTCTATCTTTTAGAAAGTTTGAGAGATAAGGATACTTTCTTTTTAAAAGAAAAACTGAACTTGAGAAAGAGTGGGACATTAGGAACCAAAAGTAGCCATGCAACATAGTACTGACTTAGCAGAGAACTCACGTTCTATTTTAGGTTCCACTGAGATGATCCCAATGTACCTGTGAATAGTCAGCATGCTAATTTCTTGTTAATTCTCTTCTTTCTACCTCAGAGCATCTTCTCCCTTTATTTTTAATGCTGGTATTCTAAAATAGCTAGTGAAGAAAAGTCAAAGTGTTAGTCGCTCTCTCTTGTCCAACTTTTTGCCATCCCCATGGACTGTAGCCCGCCAGGCTCCTCTATCCTTGGAATTCTCTAGGCTAGAATACTGGAGTGGTGGACTGAACTCAGGTCTCCCTGCATTGCAGGCAGATTCTTTACCATCTGAGTAACCAGGGGCTAGATGCTCTCTTAAAACAGTTCTCATCTTAGCAAACATTGTTGAGATAAATTAGCTGTTGTTCAGATACACACAATCAAAATCTGTAAGAATTACCCTGAATCCTGGAACATGAGTCTCTGGTTTAAATACATTAGTTTCTCCTAAAAAAAGACAAGGATGGATTTCCCCTTCCTAAAGAGATTCTAAGTTTATAATAAACATTCAAAAACTGGCAAATATACAAAATTCAACACTCTTCATTTTCCATCTGCATTTTATACAATCTTGGGTCACATTACTCATCAAATAAACCTTTCATTTTTGTGAAGTAGATCTTTTTGGTTTCTCTTGATAAATCACTTCCTAAATTTCTCCCGATTCTCCTTTGTCCTAGCACTGGTGTTCTCCAATTAAAGCTTATCCCAAAGGCCATAAAAACTTTTTTGACAATCACTGCTCTCAAAAAATCTTTCCATTACAAAACATCTATATTCCTATGGTTAAGTCCTTGTAATTCACTACTCATTGATAGAATCATTTGTAATTATATAACAGTAATATAATTGTGTACTATTTATACTGAAGACACTGTTTGAATACTAAACAACAAATTGTATTTAATCCTCCCAGAAACGAAATGAGGTGGACATCTTTTTAGAAAAGGAGAGGCAGATACTGGTATCCTCCCCAGTAATCAGAGGCACGTTCATGATGTTGACCAGCATATTCCCCTGTGAAGAATATGAGATTTTTTATCTTCTATAGTACATAGATGTGTATGTATGTGTATTAACATTAAATAGTGACTGGCACAATGTCAAAATTAAATTGTAATTATATATGGATATACATGGTCTCATAGTATTTCACAATTACCTTGAGATCTGAAAGGAAATAAGAAAGGAGAACTACAAGAGTGAATGGAAGTTCTCT
This sequence comes from Raphicerus campestris, assembly GCA_006410735.1. Classification (NCBI taxonomy): domain Eukaryota; kingdom Metazoa; phylum Chordata; class Mammalia; order Artiodactyla; family Bovidae; genus Raphicerus; species Raphicerus campestris. The sequence goes on from SJYW01047007.1 coordinate 12,866, forward strand.
ACATCATCACATTTATGTGATATCTGAGAGTTCCAGAAGAGCCAAATCAGTTAATATTTGGATATCCAGGCATTTCTACTGTAGCTTATATTGCATATACAAGTTTTACATTTATTTGTAACTCTTCCTTCCACCTTTCCAAAAGGGTGAATCCAGAAGGGTGCAGGATGGCAGACAAAAACAGAAATGATGAAAAGATAATTACATGCTCAACCACACCAGAACAATTGCTCCAAGACCTGATATAGTGAGAAGGATGCCGTGAATCATGAGGTAAAAGACAGCTTCAGAGTTAAGTGGCTAACCACAGAAAACTGCGTGTAAGCCAATTAGCCCTTGAGAGAGACAGAATCCACAAATGCACAGCATGCATTTTTTAACCACTCACCTGGTAACAGGAGATAGTAATTGCAAAAATGAGATCATGAAAGTGTTTACCCTGTGTCCATATCAGGAGATGCTGGCAGAATGTTAACTGTGCCAAAAATAAAAGATAAAAATAAAAAAAAAAGTGAGTGATTACATACTCCAGATGAATTTACTGCCAACCCCGAAAATAACTTTCTTGCCCAGTTTATGTCTGATGGTATTTTCAGTGCTACGAAGTAGAAAAACAAAGCAAAAAACACCCAAAACAATATATCTTTCTTTCTTTCATGCTTTCCTCTCTTCCTACTCATGCTCACTTACACCAATAACAGAAAAGAACATGTATATAGTATAGGGGTGGGCTATGTGTCTAAAACGACTTTCTGTGAACCTGTTCTACACAAACATCTTTCAGATAGATGACCCAAGACTTTTATGAAATGCATTGGATCCAAACCTTTGACTTTTCTTTGTATTTCATATCCAGTATTGTGTTTATTAGAAAACGAATGAATAGTGAAGTACTGATTCATTAGTGATAACACAGCTTACTATCATTATCAGCTTAGAAGTTGCTGCCATGAAATGTCCCTTCCTGTCTCCATTTTTACAGATTCAATGTAATTTAAAAAATTATTTGATTCATACTTTCTTTTTCTTTAAAATATATTAAAGATCCTTGAATCACATTTCTAAAGATTTTTATTTTTTTGTTTTGACAAGTTCACTCTTGTAGTAGGCATTTATNTGGATGTGTTTTCGAAAATATTCACAGGATCTTATAGCACTTGGTGTCTACTTTAGTGCACTTATACAAAGTAAGTCTAATTTATACAAAAGTACCTCTGGCTTGGGAGTGACAACATAATAATTCATAAATGTGTTCCACATATACTTTTAAAATAAGGACAGATCATCTCAATAAATTCTATGCATTTCTATTATTATTTTTCTCATCCAGGTGCTTTAGTGGGGCTTCCTATTTATTTGTGAGACTGCAGTGAACTGTAAGTCTACCCCAGAGTCCTTGGATAGTTTGCCATACTCTAGATTCCTATGATTCTGTCTCTCCCAACAAAACTAACTTGTTCAGGGTAACCTTCCCTTAAGTACACATTCTGCTGAACTCGTTAGAGGTGACATGTTACACTCATAAAAAATGTACACATTTTTACAGATTTCTAAAATTAAAGCCCCATTTAGAAGTGGGCATAAGTTGCAAACTTTTTTTTCATATTGATTGGAAAGAGTTTTGAGCAGATAAGCTGGTTCATTATTTTAGAATCATATTTTATTATGTAGCTGCTGCTGCTGCTGCTGCTGCTAAGTCGTGTCAGTCGTGTCCGACTCTGTGCGACCCCACAGACGGCAGCCCACCAGGCTCCCCTGTCCCTGGGATTCTCCAGAAAAGATCACTGGAGTGGGTTGCCATTTCCTTTTCCAATGCATGAAAGTGAAAAGTGAAAGTGAAGTTGCTCAGTCGTGTCTGACTGACTCTTAGCGACCCTATGGACTGTAGCCTACCAGGCTCCTCCATCCATGGGATTCTCAGGGAAGAGTACTGGAGTGGGTTACCATTGCCTTCTCCGTATTATGTACCTACTTGCCATTTAATATGCATTGATCTACTCTGGAGAGAACTGTCATAAACACAGTACAGAGGTTAAGATGGTTTTCCAGGATGACTTAGCTCAACTAATAGATGTCTGAACAACAGGAGACACCCATCACATGAACTTTGGACTTGGGCCCATGTTTATACAAGGGGTCCTCTGTTTCAGAGAGGAAAAGAATGATGCATATACGGCTGGTACTCTAAAGAAACATTGGCCTGTCTGGCCTGCCATTTAGTGAGGTATACTGTTGAATCAGCGAGGAGACTTCCAGGTATGGACTGGTCTATTCTGATGTAAACAGTAAATCAACTTTTGGCCAGGCAGTGCCTAAGCAACACAAAGTTACTGGATGCCATCTCCTCCATAGAATTCAACATGTACACAGTGAAAGAGACAGGTGCTACTAATTTCTATCTTTTAGAAAGTTTGAGAGATAAGGATACTTTCTTTTTAAAAGAAAAACTGAACTTGAGAAAGAGTGGGACATTAGGAACCAAAAGTAGCCATGCAACATAGTACTGACTTAGCAGAGAACTCACGTTCTATTTTAGGTTCCACTGAGATGATCCCAATGTACCTGTGAATAGTCAGCATGCTAATTTCTTGTTAATTCTCTTCTTTCTACCTCAGAGCATCTTCTCCCTTTATTTTTAATGCTGGTATTCTAAAATAGCTAGTGAAGAAAAGTCAAAAGTGTTAGTCGCTCACTCTTGTCCAACTTTTTGCCATCCCCATGGACTGTAGCCCGCCAGGCTCCTCTATCCTTGGAATTCTCTAGGCTAGAATACTGGAGTGGTGGACTGAACTCAGGTCTCCCTGCATTGCAGGCAGATTCTTTACCATCTGAGTAACCAGGGGCTAGATGCTCTCTTAAAACAGTTCTCATCTTAGCAAACATTGTTGAGATAAGTTAGCTGTTGTTCAGATACAGACAATCAAAATCTGTAAGAATTACCCTGGATCCTGGAACATGAGTCTCTGGTTTAAATACATTAGTTTCTCCTAAAAAAAGACAAGGATGGATTTCCCCTTCCTAAAGTGTTTCTAAGTTTATAATAAACATTCAAAAACTGGCAAATATACAAAATTCAACACTCTTCATTTTCCATCTGCATTTTATACAATCTTGGGCCACATTACTCATCAAATCAACCTTTCATTTTTGTGAAGTAGATCTTTTTGGTTTCTCCTAAATTTCTCCCGATTCTCCTTTGTCCTAGCACTGGTGTTCTCCAATTAAAGCTTATCCCAAAGGCCATAAAAACTTTTTTGACAATCACTGCTCTCAAAAAATCTTTCCATTACAAAACATCTATATTCCTATGGTTAAGTCCTTGTAATTCACTACTCATTGATAGAATCATTTGTAATTATATAACAGTAATATAATTGTGTACTATTTATACTGAAGACACTGTTTGAATACTAAACAACAAATTGTATTTAATCCTCCCAGAAACGAAATGAGGTGGACATCTTTTTAGAAAAGGAGAGGCAGATACTGGTATCCTCCCCAGTAATCAGAGGCACGTTCATGATGTTGACCAGCATATTCCCCTGTGAAGAATATGAGATTTTTTTATCTTCTATAGTACATAGATGTGTATGTATGTGTATTAACATTAAATAGTGACTGGCACAATGTCAAAATTAAATTGTAATTATATATGGATATACATGGTCTCATAGTATTTCACAATTACCTTGAGATCTGAAAGGAAATAAGAAAGGAGAACTACAAGAGTGAATGGAAGTTCTCTACATCATCACATTTATGTGATATCTGAGAGTTCCAGAAGAGCCAAATCAGTTAATATTTGGATATCCAGGCATTTCTACTGTAGCTTATATTGCAGATACAAGTTTTACATTTATTTGTAACTCTTCCTTCCACCTTTCCAAAAGGGTGAATCCAGAAGGGTGCAGGATGGCAGACAAAAACAGAAATGATGAAAAGATAATTACATGCTCAACCACACCAGAACAATTGCTCCAAGACCTGATATAGTGAGAAGGATGCCGTGAATCATGAGGTAAAAGACAGCTTCAGAGTTAAGTGGCTAACCACAGAAAACTGCGTGTAAGCCAATTAGCCCTTGAGAGAGACAGAATCCACAAATGCACAGCATGCATTTTTTAACCACTCACCTGGTAACAGGAGATAGTAATTGCAAAAATGAGATCATGAAAGTGTTTACCCTGTGTCCATATCAGGAGATGCTGGCAGAATGTTAACTGTGCCAAAAATAAAAGATAAAAATAAAAAAAAAAGTGAGTGATTACATACTCCAGATGAATTTACTGCCAACCCCGAAAATAACTTTCTTGCCCAGTTTATGTCTGATGGTATTTTCAGTGCTACGAAGTAGAAAAACAAAGCAAAAAACACCCAAAACAATATATCTTTCTTTCTTTCATGCTTTCCTCTCTTCCTACTCATGCTCACTTACACCAATAACAGAAAAGAACATGTATATAGTATAGGGGTGGGCTATGTGTCTAAAACGACTTTCTGTGAACCTGTTCTACACAAACATCTTTCAGATAGATGACCCAAGACTTTTATGAAATGCATTGGATCCAAACCTTTGACTTTTCTTTGTATTTCATATCCAGTATTGTGTTTATTAGAAAACGAATGAATAGTGAAGTACTGATTCATTAGTGATAACACAGCTTACTATCATTATCAGCTTAGAAGTTGCTGCCATGAAATGTCCCTTCCTGTCTCCATTTTTACAGATTCAATGTAATTTAAAAAATTATTTGATTCATACTTTCTTTTTCTTTAAAATATATTAAAGATCCTTGAATCACATTTCTAAAGATTTTTATTTTTTTGTTTTGACAAGTTCACTCTTGTAGTAGGCATTTATATGTCATTCCCAAATAATGTTCCAAAAAGAAATCCCAACATGGTACAAAGCTATTAATACTATTTATATAGCTACATAGGCGTCTCAGACAGCACTAGGGGTAAAGAACCCACCTGCCCATGCCAGAGACTCAAGAGATGTGGATTCAGTCCCTGGGTTGGGAAGATCCCCTAGAGGAGGGCATGGCAACCCACTCCAGTATTCTTGCCTGGAGAATCCCATAGACAGAGGAGCCTGGCATGCTATAGTCCATGGGGTCACACAGAATCAGTCACAACTGAAGTGACTTAGCCTGCATGCATGAAAATGTATAGCTACATTCTATGAATTTAAAGAATGTGAATTACTTTAGGCAAAAAACAATGGGTCTATGAATTAGCCCATGGACAGAAGATTCTGGTGGGCTACAGTCCATGGGGTAGCAAACAGTCACGCATGACTGAGTGACTAATTACACATGAATTAGCCTAAATATATACAATATCATGGTAAGCTTTATATGTTACTTAAAACTAAACAAAACTTTCCTTTTAGTGTTTATCCATGATAATGAATTTTCTTTAGCTACTTACTACCACTGAGCATAGGAAGTCGAGATTAAATGTATAGTCTAACTGGTTCATGAACTATATTTGTACCTTTAAGTCTACTTTGACTTAGACTGCATAGTCATGTGATTTGCAATTAATGCTGTATGGTAACATTCTTTAGATACAATTTGCCATAAGAGAAAATGACAAAAACTCTTTTCAAAAATTATATATACATTTTTATGTAGAAAGAGCAAACTATATTTTGCTTCACTTATGAAAGATTTAAAATATGATCATGTATTCTTAGGTTTTGTTTTGTGGCTAATTTGGGAACTATACCACAGGAGAGGTTTTAAAGGCAATTAATTTTTAAGGAATAAGTAAAAACAACTAGAGTAAAAAAATAAATCTCTAATATAAATACAGAAGGTCACCACCTTATAAATAGGTTATTTTGATAAAATTCATTTATAAGTCAATAGTTTGANTCGATAGATGTGAGTCTGAGTGAACTCTGAGAGATGGTAATGAACAGGGAGGCCTGGCATGCTGCGATTCATGGGGTCGCAGAGTCGGACACAACTGAGCAACTGAACTGAACTGAACTTTGGAAGGTGATTAGGTTATGGGGTGAAGCCCTCAGGATTTGGATTTGTGCCCTTATAGAAGAGACCTCAGAGATCTCTCTTTCCTGCCACAACTGAAGACATTGTAAGAGGACAATGAATTATGAACTAGGAAACTAGCTCTCACCAGACACTGAATCAGCCAGTACCTTGATCTTAGACTGTGGGAAACAAATCCTGTTGTTCATAAGCCATTAGTCTGTGGTAGTTTATTATTACAGCCTGCATGGACTAAAAAAGGAAGCAAGTAAGATATTTACTGAAATTCTAAATGGTTCTTTTGAGTATGGCTAAGAGAATTATAATTTGTGTTAGTCAGTCACCTGTAATTTCATGGTCAAACATTAATCTCCTTTCCTTTGATAGAGTCACATCTCTAATTATTTGTAAAAATAATGTATTTATCAGACATAATTTAGGTTTATTTGAGGGAGATGGAAAAACAGTCAAAATTGGAAGAGAAAAGGGAAGAAAGAAGCTGACTAAAAAGGATATGTGCACATAACACTTGCAGCTTATTGTTGAATTTCTGTATGCTAGCTGGTAATGCTATCCTTTGATATAAATTATATAACTAACTCTTCAAAATAACTTTACTAGATAGGTGTTATTATCACTGCATTTTTACAACGACTTAATTGAGGGACAAAAATCTAAGTAACTTGTTCAAGGTCATAGAACTGTAAGTGGTAAAGAAAAGTAAACCTAGGAAGTCTAGCTCTAGAACAGTACTGAGAGCCATAATATCACATTTGCTTCAGTTTATATAATAATTTGCATAAATGAAATAAACTGAGGCTAGATATGGAAAGACAGAGAATGTGGAATGTATCAATATAAAAGAAATGATGCAAGAAATCTATTTTGGATCAAACTCTTCCTCAAATTGACACTAGGTGGCAGTCGTGGCTCAGGACAACTTATTGTCAGGAGCAAGAGGGTTAAATAATAGGGTTTGGGGTGGTTATGAACAGGAAACTGGGCGGACCAGAAATTGTACAACCTCGTTCAAATGTATGAGATGTTTATAAGTCATATACAACTCTTAAAGGGACATTCTTACTTTGGGTTAATCTTTTAACATTTTAATTACTTCCTTCTGTGAACCTCAAAAGCTATGTCTACAATGACTAATATCATTAACTTGATAAGGAAATAATCCCATTCCCAGTTTCATTTGTATATATAAGTTGATAAAAAGACTCCATCCTTTTGCTCCAGGGTCATTATAAAAAAGATGACAATGCAACTAAGGTGAAAATAGACACAACTGTGCCATTGTGAAGGGCTGACTCATTTCAAAAGACCCTGATGCTGGGAAAGACTGAAGGCAGGAGGAGAAGGGGACAGCAGAGGATGAGATGGTTGGATGGCATCACCGACTCGATGGACATGGGTTTGGGTGGACTCTGGGAGTTGGTGATATACAAGGAGGCCTGGTGTGTTGCAGTTCATGGGGTCGCAAAGAGTCACGACTGAGCAACTGAAATGAACTGAACTGGAGTATAATCAAGTGATATTTAACTAAGGAATCTAGAATTATGTAGCCCTATCTTTGCCTAACTGCTTTGCCACCATGAAGTTCCTGAGAAAGATTTACTCACAGTGTGAAAGTTGCTCAGTCACATCCACCTCTGTGACCTGCATGGACTATACTGTCCATGGAATTCTCCAAGCCCCAATACTGGAGTGGGTATCCCTTCTCCAGTAGATCTTCCTAACCCAGTAATTGAATCAGGGTCTCCTGACTGCAGGCAGATTTGTTACCAATTATGCTATCAGGGAAGCCAGATATACTCACAAGAAGAAAATAAAATGATAAACAAGTCCCACCTCTTCTTTATAAATTAAGTAACAGTTATTTGGGCTTCCCAGTGGCACTAGTGTTAAAGAATCCTGCAGTGCAGGAGACATAAGAGACACAGGTCCATACCTGGGTCAGGAAGATCCCCTAGAGGAGGATCATGGCAACCCACTCCAGTATTCTTACCTGGAGAATCCCAGGGACTACAGCCCATGGGGTCACACAGAATCGAATGCAACTGAACTGACTAGGCAGCAGTAGCAGCTAATTACCTCCAATTTGGAACTTGCTGGAAGACTGGATTACTAAATGATTTGGGCTCAAGAACTAAGTGAAACTTGGACCATTTTTAGATCTCTATTCTTACTACCAATTGGTTTCCAAAATGAAATAAATGAATTTATCTAGAAGTCTAAATTCTTCCTGGCCTGTAGGAAAGGATGAGAGCTCAGGACAGCTAGCCTGCATGAAGAGGCCAGGTCTGGGCTCCTGTTACCCTATGGAGGCAGGGCAAGAACAGAAAATACAGGAGCAAAATCCGAGAGAGAGAGAGCCACACTCAAGTGTTGGAACTTTTTGCACAAAGTGAAAATGGCACAAAGAGACAATGAATCTAGTAAATGTGATCTAATCACTATTCTGGAAACTGTTGCGATCAAAATAACGACTCCACATTTTGTCAAGTAGTCCGAATCATATGAGAAGAGAACTATGTCCCTCCTTCGCTACACATACAAATAAAGATAACAATATGCATTTTATTGTTTTTAGACCTATACTACTGTATACAAGAGCCATAGTCATCAGCAGCTATTAAGAGCTTAAAATGTTAATGAGGAACAGGTGAGACTGAGGAATTGAATCCTTTATTTGATTTTATTGTAGTTAATTTCCATTTAAAACCTGAAGCAGTGTAGATTACTTTTCTGTAGGAAACTATTGCTTTACTATAACAGTAATATTTCATAAAATTTGCTATGTTATAGTAAGTATGTTGATAACACATCCTTCCTAGTGTGAATGAAGTTGATCAGTCGTGTCCGACTCTTTGCGACCCCAGGGACTGTAGCCTACCAGGCTCCTCTGTCCATGGGATTTTCCAGGCAATAGTACTGGAGTAGATTGCCATTTTCTTCTCCAGCGGACCTTCCCAACCCAAGGATGGAACCTGGGTCTCCCGCACTGTAGACAGATACTTTACCGTATGAGCCAGCACGGAGGTCACCAGGGAAGAATGTGTGATAGCACATCCTTTCTAGTACTATGGATGCATACATCATATCAGTCAAACCAGTGTCAATGGACTGATTCAATTCAGATGATTTTTCTAATGTATTTACATGAATTTTTTATTCAGGCAACACAAGTGCTACCTATGTCAATTGTAATCAGTATTTAAATTAAAATATGATTTTAAAAAGAATATACTTAAATTATTTTTTGCATTAGAATAAGTATGGCTAATCTTAAAATTTAAAATAAATGTATACATTTGATACAAGGCTGTTTGAAAAAGAAGCTAGTTTTTTTTTTTTTTTT